>JARFJB010000602.1:6370000-6690000 GCA_036346205.1 Vesta saturnalis
GCAGTTGAAAAAATTTTGGTATAAATTTTTCCTTGCTGTTTTTAAAATTTGTAACTACCCAAAGTTTTTTTGGAAATATTCGGTTTTTTGTTGGCTTGAACCAAAAAATCATTTAAAGGGAGAGGTAGAAATTTGCTTTAAAAAGACGAGTTTTTAAAAATCCAGAAAAATTAAAAATAAAGGGGTTTCGTCCCTTAAAAAGCAAGTTTTTGATTTTAAAAGTTTGTCTAATTTGTGGGAAACCTTAAAGACTGCGGGGAAAAAGTCGCGCTTAAATTTTGCCCCTCGTTCAAAGCAGTGAAAAACTCGGTCGGAAATGTTTAAAAGTGGAAACCTGTTTTAAATATTTGTTGGCCGGAACAAAGTAAGGAAAGTGGGGTAAATTTTCCGTACCCTTTAGACAAAAAATGCTGTTGAAAAGGGATGGAGAAAATTTTTGAATATTAAAAGAATTTTAATTTCTATGGAGGTCATTTAATGGCGCAAAAAGAAAATTATTACCCGAAAACAAATTTTATAACAATAAATGAGGTTGTTGCATTATTTGCTTCCCGAACGAATCAAATATTTTAAGTGCATTTGGGAAAACAAGAAAAAAGAGGCTGAAACCGAAGAAGGGGATACAGAGAAAATTTTTCGTGCCCTGGAATTCCACCCCGGTTGTTTTAAGGAGGCGGATTGATTTGCTTTGAAAAAAATTAGAAACTTGTTATTTTATGGATCAAGGAAAAATCAAAAACAAGGGAAAATTCCGAAGGTTACTCCTTTTCAGCAAAAAGGGGCTCGATAAATCAAGTTATCTTGGTTGAGATTTTTGGGATTTTTAAAAGGTTGATTGAATTTTACAAAATTTGGAGGTTCCCTACATGGCCGATACAAATAAAAGAAGTTTATTAGCCCGTACGGAAACGAATAAAATTGTTAATAAACAACCTAATGAGGGCTGATAAAATTAAAATTGCTTTGCGAATGAACCAATAAAAGTGCACTGGAAAAAAAGAAAAAGTAGCGGCGGTTTCAAAGGTTATTTTAACCTGCTGTTCCATTATCAAAGAAGAAGAAATTTCATGCGTTATGTGTATTTAATCATTTGGTGTTCAAGGGGAGGCCCGGAATGGTTGGGGCTTTTAAAGGATCGAAACATAGTATTTTTTTGGATCCAATAGTTTAAAAACCAAAAACTAGAGGGAAATGAAACCATGTAAAACCTGCTATTCATCAATATACTGGCAAGGGTCTCAGATAATTATATCCAAAAATTTGAAACTGGGGGTTCCCTGTTAGATTCCTTCCTAGGAATTGAAAAGGGTTGGATTAAGTTTTTATCCAAATTGATTTGTGTTAATGGAGCTTTTCCAGACGTAACCAAACTTCCAAGGTTTTACCAGTTAATTTCCTATAAAATCGAGGCGGTGGCAACGTCAGGGGCGAACAATGCTTAAACAATAAACATTAAGAAAACCAAATTAAGAATGAACACAATAAATTAAAGTTAAAATGGGCCCATTAAATGGGTTGACCCACTGGTTCTTGTTTGTTCAGGTTAAAATGGGCCTTTTCAACAAAGTTGGCACTTGATTAAAAGGCAAAAGGAATAGGCGGCGTTTTTCAAATTCCTATTTTAACAACGAAAAAATTTGGTTAACCGGGTTTAGGTTCAAAATTTTAAGGAAACTGAATAAATACCGTGGAAGAATACAAAAAGCTGATTAATTGTAGGATCCCTAATTATATGTATGAAGTGGAAAAGGGAATACCGGAACAACTGTTGACGAGGCTTTAAAAAGGGTCTGAAAAAACAACCCCAATCAACGGGTATTCTTAATTCCCTGCCGGTTTAATCAATTTAAAAAGTTGGTAACTTCAACAACCATTTAACAGACTAGAGTCTTCCTTTTAAAATGCAACTTCATGGATCAAAACACCCTTTGCGTTTTCGAATAAGCTTAATAAAAAAGAAGAAAATCGTAAGCTTGCAGCTGACTAATATATCAAAATTTTGAAAACTGGGGGCTTTTTCCACATGGTAATGAGCTTCCGGATCCTAGCTAAAATATAAAGGAATGGAAGGGGAATTTCTGGTTTCTAGGTCTTTTTAAGTCATTTGATGGAAAGGAATGCCCTCCCCAGGAACAGTGGAAACCATTAATTAAAAGTGATTAATTAATGTAATTACAAAATGAAAAAAGAAATGGCAAGGTGGAGATGGGCCAAATCGAAACTTGAAAAGTCACGACCAAAAACAGATTGGGAAGAAACCTAAATTTTTAATGGAGACTTATCACCAAAAATTTTTGAAAGGAAAATAAAATGAAGCAAAACTTCTTAATATGTTCAAATACCTAACTGGTAAATTTCTTTGAATCACGGTTGGGAAGACTTGCTTTTTCTTAATACAAAAAGTTGGAAACTGTATCTCCAATTACTGAAATTTCAAGGAAAATAGCCAAAAATCAACTCCAGAAGGCTTTCACAAGGTCAGGCCGACTAAAAATTTTGGGTTTCCAAAACCTTGGGGGGTAATGGTAATCGGGGTTAACTTAAAAATGAGACAAGTCCAAATTAACCCCGGGGAAGAATGACAAATTTCGTGTATAATGGTTTTAATGGAGAACATCATATGGATTGAAAATTTTTCCAAACCTGGAAACAAAATGTTGAGCAAAACACGCCTTAAAAACGACCGGCCTGGAATAATTAAAAACAAAACCCTTCCAATCAGGTTTGGAAACAATTAAAATAAGTGGTCATAGGCCAAGTTTGTATACCCCAAATTATTTGAAAAATGTTGAATACCCTTTTCCAACAAACCATACATTCCAAGGTTGATTATCCATTTAATTTACCAAAATGAAAATCGTCATGGCAATGGAAACAGGGTTCTTGAACCCTGTTTTTCAAAATTAAGCTTGAAAAAAAAATTTGAAGAATTTCAAATAAATTGAAAGAATTAAAGCTAGGTCCCATTCAAAGGGTTCATACCTGAATGGAAATTGCTTTAATTATTTTTAAAAGGGCCTTTTTCTTTATAAAAGGGAATTGTATCTCAGGATATCTGGCATTAAAGGCATGGACGCGAGATTTTCTCCTTCCAAAGGTCTTTAAGTCAGAGACAAGAAATTTGGTTCAACCGGGTGGTTGGTAACGAATAATTTTAAAGAAGATAATGAAGTGGATTTCCAAAATGAAAAAAGGTTTATGAAGGGGTGTATGGATGCAGGCCCTAATGTCAATGGATAAGGGAAAAAGTGGACCAACCAAACAACAGTTATGAAGAGACAGCTATTAAAAACGACGGCTCATATTAAAACAAACCCTTTTCCTTCCGGGAAGGGAAAATAAAATGTTAAGAAAAAAACTTATTAAAAATATTGGCCTTAACAAATTAATTTCCAACTGGTACCCATTATTTCTGTTCAGGCCATCACGGTTCCACGACCCTTTGCGTTTTAAAGAAAACTTGAATAAAAATTTGAAGAAAACGTAGGATTCCATCAATCCAATTGAAAATGTTTGACAAAGGGAAAATAGCTAAAATTAAGCTTTCAAAGGTAAGGCTTCCATCTTAGCGTTTAAAGGCTGGAGCAGCAAACAACTGCCGTTTTAGGTTTTTTAAACAATAACAAACCTTAAGGAACATGTTGAAACCTTAATTAAAAGTGGGGCTTTACAAAATGAAAAAATTAATACAAGCAAACATCCCTAACCGGCCAAAGGAAACTCCTGAAAAGTCCCCAAAAAATTTGTAAAAGGGGGAAACCTACTAATGGTTTTAATCGGACGACATCATCACTGGCACCTGAACACCCAATTTTTTCCGAAAGCCTGAAAACAAAATGTTAAGACAAAACTTCTTAACTACTGCCTTGGACAAATATCCAACTTGTAAACTGGCCGCCTCACATTGGGCAGACTTCCTTTTTGGGAAAGGCTATAATATGAAAAGTGGAAAAGAGGTCTATCTTAGCTAAATGTTTGACAAAAATGTTAAAAATAAGCTCAGCAGTAAGGCCATCATTCCCAAGGGCATAAACCATGGTTTAATTTTACCAAATAAAATTGGAGAGGGCATAGATGGCCCAATCGGGGGTTGAACTTGAAAAAATGGTCAACCGACAAATTACCAGGCACGGAAGAACTGAAATTTTGAATACTTTTTTTCACAAATAAATTGAAAGATTTTTAAAGCCTGGAAAGCAAAATTTCAAAAATATGTTCAAAGTACTCGACCTGGAACAATTATAAAATCATTGTAAGACTGGGCCTTCCCTTTATACTTCCTGGACCATGGTATTAAGAATAATGGAATCAAGGAACTTGAACGCCCAAATTTTTCAAAATTTGAATGGACCCTTTTCCAGTCAGGAGACCAAATTTGGTTGCAACCTGTTAATTTAAAGAATAAAATGAGAGGCATGGAGTCAAGATGGGGTTCTTGAGAAGTTTCACAAAATTAAGCTTAAGAAAATGTTAATGAATGCACCAATAAATTGAAAAATTGATGAGGTAAATTTGGGCATTCCAATACATTCTTAGAACACTGTTGAAAGAGGGCCCTTTAAAAACGGAACGTTCTCGGATATTAAAAAACAACCCTTTTCCAAATTCCAAAGGATTTTGAACGTAAAAAATTTGGTTCAACCTTTTAGGCAAAATTTTAATAAACAGAAGTGAAATAGTTTGGGAAAATCACAAAATACTTTAAAGGGGATGGCTAGGACTTTCATATTATAATGGAAAAATTTTGTCATTTCCATAACTTAAACAAAGTTATCGGACCCTTTGCTTGTTTAAAAAAAACCCTTTTAATAAAAATTGGGAAAAGAAAATCTGCCCTAAAAGAGTTATTCAGATTGGAAAAAGGGCTAAATTCCCATTAATTTCAAAAGGCTGGTTTCCAATTATAATGAAAATTATGGTATATACTTAACCCTTTCGTTTTAAAGAATAATTGTAAAATTTGAAGAAAACTCTGGACGACAAGTAAATATAAAAGGCTGGACAAACGGAAGAGAAATTCTTTTTTCTTAAGTTTTTTAAGGTAACAGTTTGAGGAACCACGGAAAAATTGGCTCACAAGGAACCCGTTTCTGGTCAAACGTTTATAAAAAGTGTTAAGGAAAGTGCTTAAAATTAAAAAATGAAAAAGGAAAAAAGGGTTAATATCGAAGCAAGACAGTCCCGTGATGATCTCGACGTCCTAATAGTCGAAACTGCCATAGAAAAGTCGACGCACCAAACAACAGTTATAGTAGGAGAAGACGTAGACCTACTAATGGTTTTAATTGGACGAACATCATCACTGACACTTGAACACCTAATTTTCTTCCGAAAGCCTGGAAAGCAAAATGTTAAGACATAAACTTACTTAACTACTGCCTTGGACAAATATCCTAACTGTGTACATATTGCTGTTGCACGCCATCACGGGTTGTGACACGACTTCGGCGTTTTTTCGGAAAGGAAAACTACACGTACTGAAAAAGTTTGAGAAACGTAGTGATGTCCATCATTCAGCTGAAATGTTCTTACAGGAAAATAGCTCTACAAAATCAAGCTCAGCAGTAAAGATTTCATCATTACCGCCTACAGCTGCAGCTGCTAAACAGCATGCGTTTAGAGTGTATTACCAAATACAAACTTGGAGAGGGACAGAGATGGACCTTAAGCAGTGGGACTGGACACTTGAAAAAAATGAGCTACAACCTGTCACAACACTCCTACCAGCGGCACCGGAAGAGTTATTGACTTCAATATTTCGTAGACCTACTAATGGTTTTAATCGGACGAACATCATCACTGGCACTTGAACACCCGATTTTTCCGAAAGCCTGGAAAGCAAAATGTTGAGACAAAAACTACTGCCTTAGACAAAATCCTAACTGAAGAAGCCTGGACTAATTAAATCCAAAAAAATCAAATTGAAAAAGTTTGGCGGTTCCCATCTTATGAAAGTTCTTCGGAAATCCAGTATTATTTTGAATGGAATTAAATCAATGGAAAAGGCCCAAGTCCGAAAAACGCTCAATTGGATTTGACCAAATTAAAATTAAGCTCAGCAGTGAAGCCATCATTCTCCAAGTGCATTAAACCATGGTTTAAATTTACCAAATAAAATTGGAGAGGGCAGGTGGCCCCAGCAATGGGGTGAACTTGAAAAAGACACGTCTTCACAAATTACCACCGGACCTTGATTAATATTTTGCAATTCAACAAAAATTGGGTAAGTCGGGTCCAAAATAATTTGGTTCTACCGCTTGGACCATGCCATGGGAATCTTGTTTGAAGACCCTTGCTTTCTTTTACATTGAATGAAATCGAAATAATACTGCCAGAATAGGACGAGTTTTAAATTCCAAATGAACTTAATTTCACGACCTAAGAATTTGTGCGGAACCTTTTTGTATGTATGGATTAACCTAATGGGGAAACCATGGAAAAAAAATGGAGTTTCCTGGGGAGTGGAAAAAAGGCGTTTTTTTTAATTTTTTTGCCCATGAGCCAAAATGGTTCATGAAAAAAAAGTGGAAAAATTTTTGTTCCAATTCCAATAACTTTTTTGTAGAACAAAACCAGTTTTCCAAAACAACAAAAAAAACGAACGGGTCCGAAATTAAAACACCCTTTCCATCAAGGGAATTTGGAACGTATCTTACCTGAGGTGTTTTACATTAGGAAAAAAGTGATACTCCAAAAAACTTTTAAAGTGGTTAAGAGAACTTAATTTCAGACCAACGTTCAGTCCAAGAACACAAAATCCATTCGATTGCTGGTTTCCAAAGGAAACCTGGAAAAAAATGGAGATTCTCCTGAGGTTTGGAAAAGAATGGCCTAATATATTCCACCCCTGTGACCAAATTACCTGAAAAAATGAGATTTTTGTAATAATTTACTTAAAACCATTTCGTTAAAAAAAGAAAAATCGTTTTTATTTCCTCGACGGATACCCCCTGAGGACAGTTTAAAAAATTAAAAGGAAGGAGGGAGAGATTTTCGCGTTCCTGCCTTAAAGGTAGGTTTAATTGAAAAGGAAAGCTTAAAAAGTGAAGGATTAATTAAATAGTTATTGAAATGCATTACAAAATTGAAAAAAAAAGTAAATCAAGCAAAACCATTCCGTGAATTATCCGTTTAAAAAAGCGAAATGCAATTTAAAGAAATTTCACGAAACAAAAAAAAAATTATTAAGAAAAAGAGACTTAAATAATTTTTAATGAAAATCTCACCCTGGACCGAAACACCCTTTTCCTTTTCCGAAAGCCTTAAAATAATGTAAGGGAAAAAAATATAAAATGCTGGACAACCCCAATGTTACATATGGAGCCATAGATTGGCCTTCGTTTTAAAAAATTTTAAGGTTACTGGAAAAAAGTAGAACTAGTATCTTCCATTTATTTAGCTTTTAAATGTTCCCTGACAAAAATACTTAAAAATTAGCTTTCCAAAGAAGTAAGGTTCAATTAGGCCAATACACTAAACTTTTTAGTTTTAACCAAATTACCATTGGAGGAGGGAATTAGATTTGACTTAATCAAGTGGCTTCACTTTGAAAAAATAATAAATTACCCACTTTAAAAAGGAAAGGAAGACCATGGTAATTCAGCCAAAGGTATCGGGCATTCAAAGGGATTGAACACCGTTTTTAAAAAACCGGAAAGAATGGAGACAAAAAGTTTTAGAACAAATACAAGAAGAAAGTTCCCATTTCGTTGAACCAATTCCGGTGTGAGATCGTTTCGGAGGAAATAATTATTAAAAGTTTGGAAATTTAATACAAACATTCAAATTCAAAGAAATTTTTCGAATTTGTTAATTATTTTATTTTGAACTTTGATTAACAATACTGGTTTTAATTAAAATAGTTTTTTCAGAAGTCAAAAATCCTGAAAACTACGAATCGATCCAAATTAAAATCAAAAGTAAAATAAGCTTAAATAATTATTTGTTTACAAGGCCAGAAAAAGGGTTTGAGTACATAAACTTTGAGGCCGAGAGGACGAGGCCTGCAAATTTATGAGTACTCGTAAACCATTTTAACCGGCAATTGATTAAAATCAATAAACAAAATTGGTGTTTCATCCTTGAAAAATTGGAATTGAAATGGCTAACCTTAACCAAAAACTTGCCAAATTTTCATTCTGTTTTGACGTATCTTACCTTTGTTGCCTTTTAAAATTTAAGTGAAATTTTAAAGGAATAATACGGCAAATAACGGAGTTTAAAGTCCGTTTTGGGAAAAAAACTTTTTTAAACGAAAAAAAGCAACGCCCGGAAAAATTTAAACCCGTAGCAGGTTTAAAGAAACATAAAAGGGAATTTTCCAGGGGAAAAAAGAAAAACCCCCCTTTTAAAAAAACCCCTTTGGCCCAAATTACCAAAAAAAAAGGGAACTTTTTAAATTTTAACTTAAAAATTACCCGGAATTTTGGGGCCAAAACCAAAGAAAAAAATTTCCCAAGTTGGAAATTTTAAAATTTTTTACTTTGGGAAAAAAACGGAGGGAAACCCCTTTACTAAATTTTTTAAAATTGGGAAAAACAAAAAAATAATAAATGCAAAAAATTTTAAATCCGAAAAATTTAAAAAAAAAAAAATAAAAATTTTAGGGGAAAAACGGTTAAAAAAATAGCAAGGATATTTTAAAAGAAACCCATGAAAAAAAAAAAAATTTAAACCCAAATTTTTAAAAAAATTTTTTAAATTTAAAAAAAAAAAATTGGTTTTTTTAAAAAAAAACCCAACAAAACCAAAAAAACCCACCCAAAAAAAAAAAAGAAGAAAAGCCCAAAACCCACCCAAACAAAACCCCCAAAAACCCCCCCCCCACCCCCCCCCCCCCCCGCCCCAGCCCGGGGAAAAAAGCCCCACCCCCGGAAGGGCAAAAACCCAGCAGAAAAACGCCCCAAGAAAGAAGAAGCAAAAAAAAGAAAAAAAAGCCAACGCCCCCCAAAAAAAACGAAACCCAGAAGGAAGAAACAGCCCCAACCAAAACCGCAAAAAAACCCGCCCCAAAACCAAACCCCCCCCCCCAAAAAAAAAGCCAAGCCAAAAAACCACAGAACCAAAAGAAAACCCCCAAGACAAAAAGGGAACCCAAAAAACCACCCAAGGCCCAAAAACCCCCAGCCCCCCCCGCCGCAACCTACGCAACGAAATCCACAGAACCAAAAAAAAAAGGCAACCCCAAGCCAAAAGGCAAGAAGAAAACCCCCGACAAAAACCCCAAAAAAAGGGAACCTAGAAAAAAGGACCGAAAAAAAACCCAAAAAGAAGCAGACCGCCCCACAAAAAACCCCCCCAAAAACCACCGAAGCCCCAAAACCGCAAGAAGAACGCAAAGCCCCAAAAACCCCAACCAACCCCAAAACGCCAAAAACGCATAAAAGGGAAAAAAAAGAAAAGAACCCAAGACAGGAAAATTCCAAAACCCAACCCAAAGCCCCAAAAAAAAAAACCCACCCAAAAAATGAAAGAAGAAAACCGAAGAACCAAAAGAAAAACCGCACAAGGGAAGAAAAGGCCAAAGCCCCAAAAAAAACCAAAAACCGAAAAAAGGGAAAACCAAAAAAGCAAAACCCCCCCCAAAAGGAACCAAACCCCCCAAAGAAGAACCCAAAACCCGGCCCCAAGGAAAAAAACAGGGAAAAAACCCAAACCAACCCAAACAAAGAAACCCCCCCAAAACCCCCAAACCCCAAAAAAGAAGCCGACGACCCCAAACCACAAAAAAACAGGCCCCCCAAAAGCAAGAACCAACACCCCAAAACCCAAGAAGAAACCCCGACAGAAAACCAACGAAAAAAGCCAAAAAAAGGAAGAAACCCAAAACCCCCAGGAAAAAAAAAAAACCGAAAACCCGCAAGGCCCCCCAGAAAACCCCGAAGCCCCCGCAAAAGAACCTCGAACCCCCAAAGGCCCGCAAAAAACCAAAACCAAGGCCCAGCCTACTCCACCTTTACAACAGTCCGTAAGATTCCGCACTTTTTGGAACACCCTGTGCATTTTTTACATGGTAGTAAATATACTAAGTAGTTGTCTCAGGGTTGCGAATTCATTCTTCAAACATTTTTTTATGTCTACCCGTTTATCGTTATTTTTCTTTTTTTTACGTACCACATTTCGAGAAAAACCGAGATATCTCGACAACCGTAAAAGATGGGTATAGGTAATCTTTAAGAAACAAACATTATTTTTTAAAGTGAAATTTGAAAATGTAATTATATACGGGGTGTCATTTAAAAAAAACATAACTTTAAAGTGTTACTTTTTGGAACAGTATATTTAAAAATATTTTTAAAATGTAGTTCTTATCGACTTACGTACCTCTACATAAAAGCATATTTCAAAATATTTCAGATTTATGGCTCTAAATTCCGTGCCGTATGTGGTGCCCCACCCTGTATATATATATATATATATATATATATATATATATATATATATATATATATATATATATATATATATAGGCGGGTACCGTATTAGCTTCCTGATAAGAGTATAGTATGGTACTAGTTAAACCGTCACTGTTAATCTTTCCCAAATGTATGGAAAATAGCACGAATTTGTCCAATTATAAAATCTGGAGATCCCACACTTATTACTAATTATCAACCCATCAGTATTCTTTCAAATTTTGCGAAAATATTTGTAATCACCTTGTATTCTGTAATTTATCCACAAGTCCGCAACTATATTTCTCCGTGGTAACATGGTTTTATGTCAAACAGATCTACGCTCACTAATCTGATGTATTTCACTCAATATACTGCTAAAGTTATTGATAATCGAGGTAAAGTAGATACAATTTATACTGACTTGATAAAAGCGTTTGGTCAAAACTAAAACGTTTGGTCTTTACGCACAGTTTTTACGTTATATTTGATGTGCCGAACCCAATACGTGTCGTTTAACAATCCTAGGATTTCGTTGCTTCCTTTGGTGTTCCCCAGGGATATAACCTGGGCCCTTTACTTTTTCTTCTATTTGTTAACGACCATCTAGCATGTCCGCTGAAAAATTGTTATTTGCTGAAGACTTACAAATCTGTTATTCGGTTAAGGCTATTGATGACTGCAACCAGCTGCAATTGCAGACTGAAAATATACAGAGTTGGTGGGATAAACATTGTCTATATCTCAATGCTGCAAAGTGCAAGGTTGTAACATTAAAAAAATCATTCAATAAAATATACGTATATATGTGAAAATCGTCTTAGCCGCTACAATGAGGTCACTGATTTAGATATAACGTTTGATCACAAATTTAGCTTCAGTGAACATATTCATAATATACGCAAGTCTGGTTTGAGAATGGCTGGTTTCATGTCTAGAAATTGTAAAGCTTTTAAAAATATTACTGCGCTAAAGTCGCTATATTTTGCACTCGTGAGTTCCAAATTAGAATACTGCGCATTAATTTGGCACCAGTATTATAACTAATGTGTTACGAAAGTCACCCATCTCTGTTATGTGTATTACTATTATTATTATTATTATTATTATTATTATTTTTTTTTTTTTCTATTTAAGTGCGTCGACTGCTATGGTCATTGGCACTATTATCAATACCCGGATAAACTTCTGTAGATATTCCTAAGTCTAATATCAAATTTTGTTAAAAACTTTGATCGCCCGCATGAAACTTATACTGGCTTTGATTTTGGTCGGATCCGTCAGGTTGTCTCTTATATTGTCAGACAGACCCAGTCGTTGTCGAATTTGACTATAATCATCGCATCGGCAAAGAATGTGGGACACAGTTAAACGATCACCGCAATCATGGCAATTTGGGGATCTTGGCCCTTGAGCAAATAAGAATGTGTAATAGCCGTGTGGCCGATTCTCACTCGGTGAAGTCTAACCAGCTCAGATCTTGATAGTTGGAACGGTGGTCGCCATCGGTAAATATTGCTTTTAATAGATCTTAGCTCGTTTTGGTGTCACCCCATTCCGATGCCCAAACTTCATAGCAAATAGATCTTATATGTTTTTAACATCAAGGTGTCTGTGTATGTTCACTTCGACGGTATCTCCGTCCGCCGCTTGACGAGCTGCTCGATCGGCTAACTCGTTTCCCCTTATACCGACGTGGCTGGGTAACCAGATGAAAGTACTTGTTTCCCTGTGTCACACAGGTGTTTGATCAAGGAAATGATGTTTTGTGTTAGGGGATCGTCAGAAAAGGATCGGAGATACCATGAAGCGCACTTAGTGCATCGGTGGCTATAATGAACCTATGTGAGTCTTGTTTTAAATCGCAGTAGCGCAGACTCTGCCATATTGCGTATGCTTCCGCGGTATAAATGGACGCGTGTTTAGGAAGGGTCCAAACATGAGCTACGTCGCCCACGACAAATGACGATCCAACTCCTGCATTGGTTTTGGACCCGTCTGTGTACAGACGTATTGCTGCTGGGTATTCGCTGAGGATTGCCCGAAAGTTCTGGGAGATCAGAATTGGGGAGTCTTTATTTTTGTTATGTACCATGAGATCAAAGCGAATATTTACTTCTGATGTTAGCCATGGAGCAATTTCTGCTGTACCTACCGATAATATCTCCGGTAACGAAAACTGCAGATTTTGTAGTAACTCTTGTGCTCTCACGCATGCCGGTCTGGTAATGCTTGGCCGATTTCTGTACATGTTTACGTTTTGGCTCATAAGAGGGTAGTTCGGGTGTAGTGGTTGGGCTCTAACTCCAATTGTATAATTTAGGAGTAACGTTTGAAATCGTACTCTTAAAGGTGGAACTCAGTTTCACTGCATATACTTACTACAGGGCTGGTTTGAAAAGCTCCTGTAGAATACCTAAGCCCCGCATGGTGTATTGGGTCCAAACGCTTCAACAAAGATTTTCTGGCAGAGCCATATACCACGCAGCCGTAATCAATCCTAGACAATACCAAAGACCGATAGACTCGTAGCAGAGCATCGGGGTTAGCTCCCCATTGGGTATTGGCTAGACATTTGACGACATTTAAGGCTAATTTACATTTTGTAATGAGATTTTGGACGTGTTCGTACCAAGAAAGTTTAGAATCAAATATTAATCCCAAGAATTTGACTGAGTTTTTAGGCAGTATCGGATTATCTTTAATATATAAAAGAGGGTCGTAGTGAGGCCTTCGAAGTCGGCAGAAATGTACGCAGTGCGTTTTGTCTCTAGAAAACTTAAAGCCGTTTGCTTCTGCGTTTAAAACGACACGGTCTATTGAGTCCTGGAGTATTTGACTGACGGATCCGATCGCGGGTCCAGAATAAAAGATGGTAAGATCGTCTACGTATAAACACCTTCCACTGGCATCAACTGACGACGTCAGGCTGTTAATGGTAACTGCAAATAGGGTAACCCTTAAGGCGGATCCCTATGGCACACCATTTTCGAGTATCCTACTGGTGGATAGGGAATCTCCCACTCGAACTCTGAATGTACGATCACTCATAAAGGACGATATAAATAGCGGTAAGTTGCCACGTATTCCCCAATTATAGAGTTTTCGCAGAATGCCAAACCTCCAAGCCATGTCGAACGCCTTATCGAGATCGAAAAAAACCGCAACTGTATGTTGCCTCCGCTGGAAAGAGCTTTGAATTGAGTTTTCTAGGTACACCAGTTGATCCGTCGTGGCCCGATGTTTTCGAAATCCTGCCTGGTGTGGAACTATTAGATTTTTGGATTCAAGTAACCACCTTAGCCTGTTACTAACCATTTTCTCCAAAACTTTACCCAAACAACAGGTAAGGCTGATAGGTCTATAACTAGCTGGAAGTAGAGGATCTTTGCTTTCCTTTAACATAAGGACGATAACGGCGGTCTTCCATTGACTTGGGTAATTATGCTTTTCTCATATTTTGTTAAAAATGGTCAGCAAAATGGACTTAAATGCAGGGGTCAGATGTTGAATCATCTCGTAGTTTATCGTGTCCACACCAGGGGCCGATGAGTTGGAATGATTTATAGCGTATTATAATTCGATTATCGAAAAAGGTACGTTATAGTTGCAGGCTACGGGTGTGCTAAAATCGAGAACCACTTCTTCTTGAGACTTCCGTACTAGAAAGCCTTGTTCGTAGTTTTGTGTACCACTTGTAACTTCGAACTGTGATGCCAAAGTTTCTACCATCACTAATGGATTATCCGTGAGAGAGCCGTCGTTTAGTCGCAAACGTGTAGGATAAGTAGTGTTTTTCTTACCGCCTATAGCTTTAATTTTCTGCCATACTTCTTTAGTATTTGAAGTTGCAGACAAGGAAGATACATATTCGCTCCAAGACGCTCTCTTGCTTTGCAAAATGATACGGCGGGCTTGGGCTCTTGCTTTTTTAAAGGCAATTAGATTTTCGTCTGATGGATGCTTACGGAATCTACTAAACGCTTTCTTTTTGTTTCCAATGGCTTCTCTAACTTGAGGATTCCACCAGGGAACCGCACGTTTTAACGGTACATTGCTAGACAGAGGAATTGTTTCTTGTGCTGCTTGCAAGACGGTGTTGGTAAAATCATCGACGTTCTGTACCAGGTTATCCACAATGTTAGGAAGAGAGAGGCGTTGTTTAAAGATTTGCCAATCAGCTTTGGCAGTTATCCATCGGCGGGTCGAAGTTTTTGTGCCCTTGGATTTTTCGTGGAGATGATGATGGGAAGTGGTCGCTACTATAAAGATCGTCAGCAACTTCCCAATTTAGTTGTGAAGCAAGCCTAGCTGAGGAGAACGATAAATCTATTGCAGAAAAGCTTCTGGACCTTGCATTGAAATAAGTTGGGGCACCAGTATTATTATTATTATTATTATTATTATTATTATTAAAAATTGGGCCTACAACGTCCTAAAATTAGGATTTTTGATTAATATTAATGTAGTTCAACAAAATTTACTTAATTGGGGTTTGTTCGATTTTATACTGTATCCAATGTTTTCATAGTGTATTACAAAATATTGGTGTTAAATTTCCTATTACACACGAGCGCATTATTACAATCACAAGCAAGTGTCGTAATTTAAAGGTTAGAGCTAAAATTCGAACAAAAATAAACAGAACTGGCCATTGGTTTTGTTAAGTTACATAAACTTAAATGCACCATCGACTGTGAGTTAAAGGTAGTATTGAAATATTTTGTATTTCGAGCTATTGAAATTTATTGATTCATTTGTTACAGTCGAAAATGAAATTAGAACTGAAGGTAACAGATAATTAAAGTGCACCGGACTATGGGACAGAGGGTCGTGCGCGTGTTTCTAAATTTAAAATACTAAAGGTGGTTTGTCGTATTGTCGAAAGTCATCAAAAAGGGTGAGTCGCGGCCGGGAAACAGCCGTGTAATGGGCATCAGTCTGTTGTTAAAATAAAATTGGTATGAATACACCTGAGCTCGCGTAAATAAATCAGTCCCAAACAGACAAGAGGTTTCACTTACCTTCACACTGGCTACCTTCAGGCACACGTACGTGGTGTTCCGGGAACTTAAGCTCTAAAACAAATTTCTAAATATTCACACGTCTTCAAATAATAATGAAACGTGCGAGCACGTCAGCTATTGGGCTTTCTTTAACCTAGTTTTACGTTATGTTACACCCTACGCTTCTAAGCAAAATACAAAAAAAACGCTAAATATTTCCCTTAATCACGGACAAGTTAAAATTAAAATACTAATCATCTACAAAATTCTATCACCATTCGCACTAAACAAAATATTTAAATATAAACTAAACAAACGTCAAAATTCTCTAGTTTGTTACGTTATAAAAACTATTTGATATCAAAAGAAAATACTACATGAAATTAAATACGTCAAATCAGCAGTTTGACACCAGGTCACTTTCATAACAACTCAATGAAATTTAATCAACAAATTACCAACTTTCGTTAATAACTGCTTTCGCTGTTCGGGAGTAGGTTACAAATAGTGCTAGTAAATTCAATTAATTATCCATCTATTCAATAAGCATAAGTAAAATACGACAGTACAGGTGCATAACGTAGGCCGCGCCAATTTGTGGCCGGTTATCTTAAAATTTGGGTTAGGGAGAATATACTGCCTTTATTTCTTAATCGGTCTAAATTGCAAGTTACGCTTCAAACCTTAGATTAATTTTTGAGTTAACGTTACCTAAAGACCATTAACATTCAAAACATTTTACATAAACAATTGTACATTCAAAGTTATCAATTCTACAACGTGACATTTTTATACACGTAAATATGAACTAAATTCAAATAAAATCAATCTTAAAATTTTAAAACCACAGATAAAAGTAATTCGTCAAACTTAATTAAAATAACACCAATGGACACTTCAACAAAGACGACTACGTTCACCTGAATATTTCCATATAATGTGGCGAAACACTGTTAATTGTAAAATAAACACAAACACCATAAATATACAAAGTTAGATTATCTTCTAGAAGCATTCTTTGAACTCTCTCCTCCAGATTACAGCGGGAACAATCTGGACATGAACGGCTTCCTCGCCGATGCTCTAGTTAGGAAAATTTCTTACTACCAATAAGAGGCAACCAAGTGTAGCAATTTCTAAATAAGTTCATTAACGTTGAGTTCTTAATTAACTGAATAACGGCGTTGTAAGGTTTATGTACACAAAAGCTTTTACTCACGGTATTATTTACACGGTCGACCGCTGATGATGATAGCGTAGCTATTGAAACGCGTTCGGTGTTTTTCACTTTTATGTGGTACGTGGGTGTATTTTGTTTGTTAAATATCTACACCTACTGATAATTAATAGGTGGATATACCCCACATTTAACAGATGCAAATCATATGCTATCCACTTGATTTTCTTCAACTCCGGGATGAAGTCCTTCAGTAAGAAAACCTATTGGGTCTAAATTTATAAACTTAGAAATTCAATGTGCTTCCTTCTTAATAATCCAAAATATTTGATTTCCACAGTGACCCATTAAAGTGCATTTTTTCTTAGTTAGGTTTGGGTGATTTATTGAAAGTAAAGGCTTTAATTTAAAATCCCAAATTCATTTAAATATTACCCTGCAATTTTGAAGCACGCTGTATAATCAAAGAACCATACCATTAGTAATCGAAGAGAAAAACAAGGTAATACGATGTTTATGAATAAAATTATTGAAGAACGTGTAAAATTTTGTGCGCTTACAAAAGTTTTGGGACGGTTCCTTCCGAGAAAATTACCGATCAAGGAATTCTTTTATTCGGTTTGATTTTAACTCTAATTCACATCATATAAGTGATGTTTCATCACCAGTTATATGAAACCCTATACACATATTAGATTGGAAACGGGAAGGAACTAGGCACTTAAAGACTAAATAAAAGAGTATTATTTAAAAATAGTAATTCACAACGGAAAAAGAAAAGAAAACAAAGAAGCTATCACGAGGAATAAACCAATGCAAACATAAAATGGGAACTAGAAGTGTAATCTGCAACGATAAAACGAAAATGAAAGGAATAATACAAATAAATAAGAATGAAAACATTAGTAACGAAAAATACGAAACATTAAGCAAACATTGTAAATTAAAAAGTCCTTGTTACTTGTTTATGTAATAAATTCAGCCTGCGTATGCAGGCTGAATACAAATTTCTAAAATTTAAATAAAATTACATGGAAATTACAAAATATCTGTTCACCTGTTTGCTCACATTAAAACACAACGTTTAGTTGCATGTTCGCTCTTACGAAGTGCTAAGCCCTCCTGATAACAATTGTAAACGTTTAATAAACTTTTTTTCGTGTAAAAAATTATACACACGCTAAATGTAAGTTCAGTTTTGTAAGATTTAAACATAAATTGTATAACACATGAATACAAATTTAAAGACTTTAAAAGATGCACTTATACATATATTATATACAGTTGTAAAATTGCTTAAAACATTTTTTTTCGTTTCATACAACGAATTAAAAAGACAGTATTTTAAAAATCTGCACAAAACTTTGTATGTTTTTCTTTTTCTTACGTATCATTAAATCTAATCAATAAATTATTTATAAAACGCTCGATTAAAAAGAGCTTAAACAATGTATTGTTAATAAAAGTTATATGAGAACTGCATACAAAATTATTGTAATGGTAAAACTGAAATAAAATGTAATTAACAAAAATTATTATATGGAAATTATGTAGCACATAAAAATGTAAAAAAGCTTAAATAAAATATGTTGGCACGTAATTAGAAAAATATTTTCACCTGAATACGGATTAAAAAAAGTTTAAACAGCATACAAACGTTTGAATAAAAACCAACTCCAGTAAATTAAAATTGAATGAACGATAAAAAATTTTACGTATACTTGTATGTATACAACCTTTTAGGGCGAAAAGTAAAACGTCTAAATACTTTCCAAAAATGGGGGTAATTAATCTAGTAATCTTGACGTCATTCGCCCAACACCGAAATCATCAAAATTTCATAAAAAAAAATTAAAACCAATTTTGAAAAAAATGAATCATGCCAAAATATGTGCTTCAAAATGGTGGACATGTACATATAAACGTTTTGCTCGAAGCGTTTAAGAGATAACTAAATTAATTTCTATGAAAGTTTTTTCTTTTTTAAGATCTATCAAATCATACTTCTTTTGTCCTACGTTCAAAGTCGATCGAAGTAGTTCGGTTTATTCTAGAAGTTGATTTAATCACCAATAGATCATTTGGTGTCATTTAGCAATGATTTTTCTAAATACTTATGATATTGCATGATTAAAATAAACAGCTGCAACGGGTAGTCTGGAGCACTCAGTATAACTCTTGAATACACACACTATAATGATTTTCGTGCAATGATATATTATTATCTAAACAGTTGCAATCAGTATTTTAAAAAACGTTTCAACTAATTCATTATCAGATTTATTAATCAGCAAACATTTTTAGGTTTCGTCATTACATCTAGTCAATATATTTTGCTAGTCTTGATATTTTTACATCCTTTATGCATTTCAAATGTGATTTTCAAACTAGGTATACTATTCATGCGTTTTTACCTTCCTTATTTAGTATAGAAGGTTATGCAATCGACTTTTTTTTTCACTATCGCTAAATCGACTTAGCTCATTTTATAACGTTTGACCAAGTTTCGCAAAGATCGGCCACGATGTCTTCTGACGCGCGCGCTCGTGTGTGTATGTGTGTTTGGGTGGGTGGGTGTGCGTATGCGCGTATTTAAGCCCTTTTTCACTTCTCGAGCTGACTAGATATTGGGAGAAATCCAGTGACGAAGAGGGAGGATTATTAGGGGCAGTTTTTGGTTTTATCAAATATTTCTAAAAGAGCTGCACATTTCAAAGATATAAAATACCCCCAGATAGAGGCCTTAAAAGCAACAAAATTCTAAAGTAGAATTTAACAATCAATAAGAAAAAGTGTAGACATAGTTTTTAAAGAAAATTTAATTTTACATAACATTTCTTAATATAACAGAAGGTCAGTCTAAAATTAATTAAATATGAATGAAAATGGTTAAACTGCATTATTGATATCTTATAGAATTTTTTTAAGTTAACATGTATTTATGTTTATTAATCTCTATCTGACATGAAGTTTTAAACATTTTGATATAGATTATTATTTTTGTTTTTACAATGTTACCTGTTTGAACGTATAAAAAGAGGTTGCATAGTTATACTAAAAAATTATAAATAATGCATTTCTTTTAATTTCCAGTTTGTAGGATGGACGGTCACATGAGATATTTACACTTACTTTGCGTTATATTAAGAAACTTGTTAAATTGAGTGGAAAGAGAAATCGCACACGTGAGAAATTTTCATAAAAAGGTGAAAGGTGATAGTATACGGAGTGAATTTTAACATGAATAATGGTTTTTCCGAAGAGTTGTGAGTAAGTTTGTAAAGAAATCCAAGATGGATACGTTGTTCTCGTATATTTTGCGTCCTGTTCCGTTTTCAGGATTTCCACTCGGCAAAGTCACGCAATGCAATCTCGTTTGTGATAGGGTGATTGTGGTTTTGGAGCGAAAATGTTGTGACGTTTTAACAATATGGTTGATCGAGGGTATTTAAGCGAGAGCCTATTAAGGCATAAGGGAGTCGCTCGGCAAAAGAACTCGAATAGTGGAGAATCGCGCGTTTTTAAGAGACCTTAAAACGGTCAGTGCTGGTTTTTGTTCGTGCACATTTAATGCTGCTGCAAAAGCCCATATTGGGGATGAAGTATTTAGACACTTACGAATAAAAGGATTTATTGTGAATTGAAAGGAAATACTAGTGTTTTTCTTTCAAGAAGTTTGAAAAGCGTTTAGGCAGTTTTAAAAGTACAAAGCAAATATTAAGTTAAAAGTGTTCAGTATTGAAGCGTGCGATCTAACAAAGAAACCTAAAATAACCTTAAGTAACAAAATAAAAGTGTTGATTAAGCTAGGTAGTAGTGGACATTACTGTTATTGATTGTAGTACATGTGCAATAGTTGATAATACGAAATCGATTATATAAACGCATCTAATAATTTCAATATTCAAGTGGAAGTAAATAGTTCTTGTGACAAACGTTTATTCTGAAGGGTAAAAAATAAATCAGATTGTTCATTTGTTATATGCGTGTTAGACGCGAGTGAACAACACACAGTTACGTTCGAGACTGGTACAACGGGCCAATTACCTAGATATTACGTTAGATCGCACGCTTCAATACTGAACACTTTTAACTTAATATTTGCTTTGCTCTTTTAAATCTGCCCAAATGCTTTTCAAACTTCTTGAAAGAAAACACTAGTATTTCATTTCAATTCACAAAATCTTTTATTCGTAAGTGTTTAAATACTTCATCCCTAATATGGGTTTTGCAGTCAACCAATATTTACTGCAGCATTAAATGCGCACGAACAAAACCAGCACTGACCGTTTTAAGGTCTCTTAAAACGCACGATTCTCCTTTATTCGAGTTCTTTGCCGAGCGACTTTATACCTTAATAGGCTCTCGTTTAAATACCCTCGATCAACCATATTGTTAAAACGTCACAAAATTTTCGCTCCAAAACCACAATCACCCTATCACAAACGAGATTGCCGAGTGGAAATTTGAAAACGGAACAGGACGCAAAATATACGAGAACAACGGATCCATCTTGGATTTCTTTACAAACTTACTCATAACTCTTCGGAAAACCATTATTCATGTTTAAATTCACTCGTCAACTATCACCTTTAACCTTTATGAAAATTTCTATGTGGCGATTTCTTTCCACACAATTTAACAAGTTTCTTAATACAACGCAAAGTAAGTTAAATATCTCATGTGACCGTCCATCCTACAAAGTGGGAATTAAAGGAAATAAAATAATTTTATTTATAAACTATGCAACCTCTTTTTATACGTTCAAACAGGCAACACTGTAGAAACAAAAATAATAATCTATATCAAAATGTTTAAAACTTCATGTCAGATAGAGATTAATAAACATAAATACATGTTAACTTAAAAAAAAATTCCAAAGCAGCCCACTTCTATAAGATATCAATAGTACAGTTTAACCATTCATATTTAATTAATTTTTAGACTTGCCTTCCGTTATATTAAGAAATTTTACAAAGAAATTTTATGTAAAATTAAATTTTCTTTAAAAACTATGTCTACACTTTTTCTTATTAATCGTTAAATTCTACCTTAGGATTTTTGTTGCCGTTTAAGGCCTATATCTGGGTATTTCTATATCTTTGAAATAATCGTGATTTTATTACAAGCATCGTGCACAACGGTGGTTAGATTCTTGATTCGGTTGTCACACGTCACATCACAAGTGATACCACGTTTTTTTCGTCACTGGTTGAATCACACAGAACTTTAATTGAAGTTGGATATGGCGATACGGTACACGTCAAAACTAATGTAGTGGTAAATTAATGTTCATCAATGGGAAACATAATTTACGGTTTGCTACCGCAAATGCACCAAATGTCGCTGAAAATCTACTTTCTGTTCGCTGTTTGACTGAACACGATTTAACAACTGAATTCAATAAGAATTTGTGTCAAAGTAAGGCGAACAAAAAAATTATGTTACAGATCTGGTTGGAAATCGTTTACAACAGATACAGTGTATCCAGCGAGTGAAACAGATAAAGAAAATTGCATCCATAGGTGGTATCGAAAATTGAAGCATCGTGGTCCAGAAGCAATTCGAAAAATGCAAGCAAATAACTTGGTCACGGTTAAACATTGTGGATTGCGGAATTAAATACCTATGTGACACCTGATGGAAGGTAAATTGACTCGGTTACCATTTCCCAAGAAATCATCAAGCCAGTCAAATGGACATTAACTATCATTCTCGATTTAAGTATATTCGATTGCTCAGGGAGAAATCGAAAGTCGAGAATGAATGCAAATATTCAGTTGAAACGTTGAAGAATAAATTCAACAAGAAGTCAAAGGTATTTCGGTCAGATCGTGGAGGTGAGTACACCGCAAAGGAATTTCAGAAATATTTAAAAGTGGAGGCCATCAAAGGTGAATTTACGATTGGATATTTTCCACACCAGAACGGTATTGCGGAACATACAAATAGAAGTTAATAGAACTGGCTTGGTATATGTTAATTGATGCAAAATTGCATACAGTTTTTGGGGCGAAGCAGTTGTGGCAGCGGTTTATGTGCAAGATCGCGTCATTTCCAGAACAACAAACGTAGCCCCGTTCGAGCTGTGGTAGGAAACGAAACCAAATTTGAAGGATTTTCATATTTTTGGTAGAAAACATGTTATGTTCATGTTATATATGAAGAGCGGCGGAAACTAGACAATACATTGTCGAAATTTCATGGATATGATAATCACTCTTAAGAGAATCGATGCTATGATCCAAAAGTAAAGAAAGTGGTGAACAGTCGAGACGTAAGGTTCAGCATGAATGCAAATTCTCAACAGCCTCAACTCCTTGAGAAACACTCGGAAGACATCGATGTGAATTGGGACGAAGGGAAATGCAATGACAGTGCCGTCAAATAGTAATAAAATGGGTGATAAGAATACAATTGTTAAGGAGATGACTATCCTCGAAAATCAAAATACACCAGAAGGGGCCAGTATAAAGTCGACATCCGAAATACGCAGATCAACTGGAAGCAATAAAGACCGTTTAATTGCTGAAATACACGTTGCACAAGATCAAGTCATTGAGCCAACCACTTACAATGAGGACGTCAAAAGCAAACAGAAAAATAATTAGATTGATCCAATGAATGAAGAAATATTATCGATAACGCAAAATCGCACGTGGGAATTGGTTCACCTTCCGAATGACCGAAAGGCATAGGGTTGAAATAGGTGTATAAAATCAAGAATAATGCTAGTAGAAGTGAGACCTTCCGCCGCCATCTTGGATTTTGACGTCACAAGGATGCCTCACGTGAGAGACCGTATTTTCCACCCCTATGGTTTCTTTTCGGAGGCCTTTTTCAGCCCCTAATTATTTTTCTTTTTACACACCCACGTGTGTGACCGTATTTTCCACCCCTATGGTTTTTTCGAAGGCCCTTTGCATCTCTAATTATGTTTTTGTTTTTCTTACTCGCCCACGTGTAGGACGTCATTTTAACCCCTATTTTATGACCTCCCACGTGTAGGACGCGTTTTTCTACCCCTATGGTTACTTTTCGGAGGCCTTTTTCAACACTTGATGGAATTTTCATCCCTAATTATGGCCTTTTTTGTACGTGAGAAGTGTATTTAGGTCTTGAGCTTGGTGTTGGACTCGGGGTTGGTCTGGACTTAGGGTTGGGGCGGGGTGCCGGCTTCTTTTCGGGTGGCCTTTTTAACCCTAATTAAGATCCTTTTGGTCATATTAAGAGCAGTACAACCCTGTAGGTTAGGCAATTGCACGTGTTCTGTTGAAAAGATTTTTATTTAAGCTGTGTTTATTAATATGGATCAGGACCCATTTTATTTTATCAAATGAGATTGCATAATTGTATTTCTTTCAATTCCTATCTACAGGTTGTAAACTTACGAAATTTTATATATACATTGGGTTGTATTCTAATAATTAAATTTCACTGTCATTTTAAATTAATCTCAATACGCAATCCAAAAAAATTATTTAAAGTTAATTACACGATACAGTAATCAGAATATTGTTTTCTAAACGAATATTAAAACTGGTTTCTTACCTTTGAGATATCTTTAATCACCATCCTCTCGTTAAAATTGTTGTATATAGACAGGTCCTCGGCATCCGAACACTTAATATTTTTAAAAAAGATATGTTGTTTGCACTAGCTGTAATTAAATTTGTGCAACTAGATAAATAAATTAAGGTTATAATAACCGTTTTGCTGGCTACACGTATAAGTACACTAATAACACTTTCTACATTTTTACTTATGCATAGTTGATATATAACTAGCTACTGATTTACCCATAATTAATTTTTAGAGTGTAAATATACAAACAACCTAATTATCTTTATCACACCTACTGCAACTCGTATTTACCTTTCCCTTAAACTAATTAATAACAAAGCGGTTTGAACAAAGTGCTGTATATACACTGGCAAATTGTTTTTATAAAAAACCTCATTAAATGTTTGGAAAGTAATAATTACATTTCCACAACTATATGTAGTAAGAAATCACTGTTCATGTTTACTTTTAGCTAATTACTGTGTCATTAACATTATATAATCCTGTTAAATTTAATAGGCTAAAAAATTGATTACCAATATCGAATGGGTAAATAATTTCTTTTAAAAAACACTAAATCATAAATTTTATAACCCGATATTTAAAAACACACATTCTGAATTAAAATGAAAGAAAAAACAATACGTATTACGTAACCCTTAATTAAAAAAGTAAGGTACTAAAAAAATCTCTTTATTTATCAGAATAGAATGGCTGGATATTAACCGGCTATTGCATTCCGATCATTAACTAATTTAGAAAGTAATACATAAAACCTGATTACTGCTATTCGTATTTAGCAATTATACTGTACGTATAAATTTACATTCAAAAATACCTACAAATATTTTTAAAAATTTTTGCTAACGCAAAATTAGTTCAAACAACTTTGTATCTTGAGATTACATAAGCTATTGTTATGAAATGCATTAATACCATGCAACTATGATTTATTTGTATACACAATTATGCGCGCGCACACACACGCACGTGCACACACTAACACGCACACACACACACACTGCACACGCACGCATGCAGGCACGCACGCGCCCGCACGCACACAGGCGTGCGCGCGCGCGTGAAACCACGCAAACGCAAAAACATACAAACACGAAAGCACACCAACACAAAAAAACACGCAAACACGAAAACGCGCTAACACGAAAACACGTAAAACGAAAATACGCTAACGCAAAAACACGCAAACACGAAAACACCCAAACGAAAACACGCTAACGCAAAAATACACAAACGAAAAAACGCACACGAAAACACGCTAACACAAAAACACACAAACGAAAAAAAAACGCTATCACGAAAACACGCTAACACGAAAATACGAAAACGCGAAGACATACAAACGCGAAAACACGTAAAACGAAAACACACATACGATAACACACCAGCGAAAAACACGCTAACGCGTAACTCGTAAAGGCGGGGAGCACCGTTAGGAAAAACAAGTTTATTGACAAAATTGAAGGAAAGCTTAGCGTTTGAAAATATATTATTATTATTATAAACAACAATAATTCATTTTTATTTAATAACAACCTTTATCGGTCTTCTTCTTCTTCTTGAACCGTGATTCGTCGCCATCATCATCATGGTTTTGAGATTCGTCCTTCTCCTCTACCTCATCGCTCTTCTTCCTCTCCTGTGAATCATTACCATCACCTTGGATGTGAGATACATTCAGCTCATCCACGTCATCGTTTCCATCATTATCTTGAACGGTTATGTTGTAATAGTTTATTAACAAGTCAGTAAAATCTGCGGGGAACTTTGAAGTATTGACCTAATCACACTCTAATATTTTCCCTAGGGACATGTGTATAAATCTGAAACTCCTCTTTTATGGCTGAGGTATTTTCTCCTAAGACGGCAGCTTCCGCGCAAGCTGCCGTGTAACTATCATCGAGTGAGCATTATTATGATGTATTCTCCTGCTTATGAGCCAACATCAGCGGATATTAGAGATTTTACTGACTATTACAACATAACCGTTCAAGATAATGATAGAAACGATTAAAGATACCTCAAAGGTAAGAAACCAGTTTTAATATTCGTTTAGAAAAACAATATTCTGATTACTGTGTCGTGTAATTAACTTTAAATAATTTTGCATTGCGTGTTAAGATTAATTTAAAATGACAGTGAAATTTTATTATTAGAATACAACCCAATGTATATAAAATTTCGTAAGGTTACAACCTGTAGACAGGAATTAAAAGAAATACAATTATGCAATCTCATTTGATAAAATAAAATGGGTCCTAATACATATTAATAAACACAGCTTAAATAAAAATCTTTTTCAATCAGAACACGTGCAATTGCCTAACCTCCAGGGGTTGTACTGCTCTTAATATGACCAAAAGGATCTTAATTAGTGTTAAAAAGGCCACCCGAAGACCAACCTCAAGTCCAACACCAAGCTCAAGATCTAAATACACTTTTCACGTGAGCAAGTACAAATAAGGCCATAATTAGGGATGAAAATTCCATCAAGGGTTGAAAAAGGCGTCCGAAAAGAATCCATGGGGGTAGAAAAACGCGTCCTACACGTGGGAGGTCATAAAATAGGGGTGAAAAAACACGTCCTACACGTGGGCGCGTAGGAAAAACAAAAAAATAATTAGGGATGAAAAGGGCCTTCGAAAAAAACCATAGGGGTGGAAAATACGGTCTCACACTGCTACTAATGCTGATGGCAGCATCCATCGTTTTAAACATCGATGTGTTGTACAAGAATTTTCACAAAAGTGTAAAACTGATTATGATGAGGTATTTGCACCCGTCGTGCGGCAGGTAACAGTTCGAACACTTCTCTTTGTGACAGTAAGGCAAAAAATGTGTGTTGAACACTTGGATATAAAAACTATCCTTCTAAATGGTGACTTAAAGGAGAAGATTTATATGAGCCAGCCACCTGGTTTCGTGATTAGTAATTCGTCCCACATATGTTTATTGAGAAAATATTATATTTATGGGTTGAAGCTGCCAACAAGGTCTTGGAAGGAAGCCATACATGATGCACATTTCGACCAGAGCAAAGTGGATCAATCTTTGTATAGAAAGAAAATCAACTGTAGTTGGTGCTATAGATTGTTGTATGTGGATGATATCATTGTAATTTAAGTGAGGAAACACAACAGATGATTGGCTCTACATTTGAAGTGTAACATCTGGGTCTGATTCAACAATATTTGGGAATCTAAGTTACATGTGATAGTGAAAGAAATTTTCACCTCTATCAGTCAAAATGTATCAGGCAAATTGCGTCGGATTTCGGATTAGCGGATTCAAAGGCGGTGAGTACTCCAATGGATATGAGATACGATACATTCTTATCAAATTTGTTAATCGATAATGAAAAATACCAAAAGTTCGTGGTTTTATACCAAAACGATTGGAATCAACTCAAGCGTATCGTCAAATACTTTACAGCAATGAAATTAAGATTAAGTAACATGTATAATGATAAACTTGCATTATAAGTTAAGACGAAAATCTAACAGGGAGTAGTATTCTTCCTTAACGGTGAATTATTAATTGGGCATGTCGAAAGCAGAATTGTGTTTCATTATCATCTACTGAAGCCGAGTGCATTGTATTATGTGAGGCAGGAGATTATGTATCTGCAACGTTTATTATTAATACATTATGAAATCAGGCTACCAACAGTTTTGTACGACGATAACCAAAGCTGTTTAAAGTTCATTAAACAACAAAGATGTCAAAGACTATGTGGATAAGGGTATCATGAAATGTGAATATTTTCGAATAGTTTCAATTGACGTGACTAAATCATTATCAGTGGCTAAACATCACGAGTTTCGTACAAAATGTAACATTGCGTGATCAAGGAGTAGTGTTGGATACGACGATCACACATATAATTTTAATATAGAAAGTGTGTCTGCGTAACTGTGTGTGGTGTGTGTGTGTGTGTGTGTGTGTGTGTGTGTGTGTGTGTGTGTGTGTGTGTGTGTGTGTGTGTGTGTGTGTGTGTGTGTGTGTGTGTGTGTGTGTGTGTGTGTGTGTGTGTGTGTGTGTGTGTGTGTGTGTGTGTGTGTGTGTGTGTGTGTGTGTGTGTGTGTGTGTGTGTGTGTGTGTGTGTGTGTGTGTGTGTGTGTGTGTGTGTGTGTGTGTGTGTGTGTGTGTGTGTGTGTGTGTGTGTGTGTGTGTGTGTGTGTGTGTGTGTGTGTGTGTGTGTGTGTGTGTGTGTGTGTGTGTGTGTGTGTGTGTGTGTGTGTGTGTGTGTGTGTGTGTGTGTGTGTGTGTGTGTGTGTGTGTGTGTGTGTGTGTGTTGTGTGTAGTGTGTATGTGTTGTATTGTGTGTTATTGACATTGTGTTACCCAATATATGTAATTACTGTTATTGTTTACATATTGTTGATGTATTTGGCTGTTTGATGTCAGATGCTCAATTTTGCTTAATAAATTGTAGTAAAATAGACCTTTGTAGGTTAGGTTTTATAAAGCAAAATTGAGCATCTGACATTTACAGTCGAATACATCAACAATATGTAAACAATAACAGTAATTAACATATATTGGTGTAAGTGTAACCAAGGAATGTAATAATCACAACATTCACTCCAACTGGTTTAATGAGCCCCATAGTCATCCAGATACTTGGGCGTTGACGGGTTCTTCATACCTTGCATTAAGGTTAGAAACATCCACTTCTACCGCATCACTCTCATCAGCAGCCACGTGAAAGTGTGGATCTTGAATCGCTGAAGCATCTAGTTAAACACTGCGAATTCAAAGCTTGGGCCGCCGAAGAGAGGAAGAATCAATTTATAAACGACTTGCCATCTAACCTTATTCGGCAAAGACTCTTAGAAAACAGTAACTTAATTCTTGATCAAGCAGAGACTCAAGCAAGATCTGTGGAAGCTGCACAAAAATACTAAGAAGAATATTCTAACCCTCGAATGTAGTTTGTCTGGCGCGTAAGGATAGTACCGCAACCGAAAACGATTGTACCTTAGCAGCGATGGCAGCTCGAGTGCAAAATTGTTATTATTGCGGCAACAGAAAACATCCAAGTACTCAGTGTCCAGCTCGCGACAGTATCTGTCACGTCTGGTCGAAAAAGGACATTATTCTAAGGTATGTCAAAGTAAAAACTCCACTTACCCCTGATGACCTTAGTAGTTCCAAACAGCCTGAAGAGAACATCAAGTACATCAGCTCCTAAATATTTTAAAAAATCTCTGGTTAGATCCAAAGTAAATAATACCGACGCAGATGCATTAATAGATACCGGCAGTTCCGAAACGTATATGAGCAAAGATTTATCTGAACAACTTAACGTAATATTTAGTGGTGGAAGCACGTCAATGGCATCTACTAAATTAAAATCTGCTATTGTTGACCACGTGTTCGCAGACATACAACTACAAAACAACACGTATCCTAATTTCAAGGTATATACAGTGTGGATATTTGGGTTGGAAACCTCAAATTATGTACGCTAGGTAACGTTTAGGCAAAAAACGCCGAGACACGTCAAATTTTAAATTCAGTTCTGCTTTTATTTTGGATAACCATCGCTATGATGACGTCATGAGGACGTCGTGATGACGTCCCCAATCTTTTTCTAAATAGAAACCTGTATTGTTTCTATCATATTTCAATACTCTATTAAATTCTTAAAACGGCAGGATGTATGTATATCATTGTTACCCTAAAGCTGATAATTTTTGAGATACAGGTTCTTAATGTTTCAAAAATAAGTTAGAGAGTTTCAGGCAAGGAATTTAGAATAACAGAAACAAAAGTATTAGTTATTTGAACGAAAAACAGTTTAAATGAGGTGCTCAAATTGAGATCCTCCCACTCACGAATCTTTCAATTCTTCAATATTATTGGATCGACTGAAGTATACTTTCGACTTTAAATAACTCCACAAAAAGATATCCAGTGGAGTAAGATTTGGTGACCTAGCTTGCCATGCGATAAACCCCCTTCTCCCAATCCATTGATTTACAAGTATTTGGTTAAATAATGACAAACGTTCGCATCATAATGGGGGGTAGCCCCGTCTTGCTGGTACCATAAAGTTTCATTTTGTACGTTCTGGTTATTACCATTTGGGAACAGCGCGATTAATTCTGGTACTATTTTGTGCCTTAACATGTCTAAATATTTTGCACCACTAAGATTTCCGTCTATGAAAAACCGATGATTCTCTTGGCCATACGTTAAATTTTTCGGGAAATTTAATATGGGCTTCCATCATCCAGTGAGGATTGTAACGGTGCCGTTTACACAAAATGTGGCTTCATTTGAAAAAACGATATTCTTAACAAAAAGTGGGTTTTAGTTACATCGGTCCATCATGTGTTCGCAAAATTCTAATCTACGGTCAGGGTCATCCTCATTTAAGTCCTGAACTAAATTGATTTTGTAGGGGTGCCATTTATGGTTTTTCATATAAGTTAAAACTGACCAGTGACTGATGTCATGATTGGAGGCTAACGTTCGGGAACTTACACGTGCATTGTCTTGCGCATCGATTAGTATATCTAATTGTGCATCTTCTGATACTCTTTTTTGGTCAAAAAAACGTTTGTGCAACATTTCTAAATTGCCCAAACTTTTTCAGTATGTTGGAAATGCCTGATTTCGTAACTGGCTCTGTATGGCCAGTATTATCGAGACAAGCTTGTCTCCATGAAGAACGCAGGTAATTGTAGCTAAATCTGACAATCTGAATGGTAGTAGATTGCTAGCAGACAATTAATCGTTTTACTTATTTAGGTGCGTATCCATTGCCAAACATCGGAAACATTGTTAATTCTGTTGCTCAACATAAAATGTTTGCAACAATTGATCTGAAAAGCGCCTATTTCCTTAGAAAATAGACAACTCATAGCTTTCGAAGCTTGCGGGCAACTTTATCAGTTTACCGCGTCGTTTTTGGCGTCACAAACGGAATAGCTTACTTTCAGAGAACTATAGGTAGATGGCATCATACGAGACGAACATTTGGTAGGCGTCTATACCTATTTAAACGATATCACTGTTTGCAGAGATACTCCGTGAAAACATGAAACAAATTTGAATAACTTTCTACTTGTAGTACGAACTATAAACGAGGAGAAATCAGACTATTTAAAGTCGTCAATAAAGCTACTGGGATACGTTATAAAGAATGGCGAAAAAATCAGACCGGATCCGTCCAGGTTATAACCACTGAAATCGCTGACGATACTTTCTGACCGGCAATCGCTACAAAGAACCATAGGTATGTTTTCACATTATTCTCGATGGATTTCACGTTTTTTTTCTGTAAAGATTCATCGTCTTAACACTACTAAATCTTTTCCGCCACTCCAGAAGCTATTGACGACTTTTAGGAAATTAACGACAATATAGCTGAGTCTGAAGTGGTATCAATAAATCCAGGTGTGCCCTTTGTTATTGATGCTTCAGAACACTCAATTGGAGCTTGCTTAATCCAAGCAGACAAACCAGTAGTATTTTTCTCTTGCACTTCTTCTTCAAGCGAACAATGTCATTCTTCCGTATGAAGGAAAGCTTATGTCATAGTAGAGTCACTGAAAAAATGGTGATATTATCTTATTGGCAAGAAGCTTACTTTAATTGCCAGAAATCAGTGTTGCACATGTTTAACATAAACCACGTAAACAAAATAAAGAACAAGAAAATACTTCGATAGAGACTCGAGTTGAACTGTTACAATTATGACATTGTATATAGGCATGGGCGAGAGAATTCTGTAGCAGACACATTTTCAAGGATATGTTGCTCTGTCAGTCCAAACGTGCTATACGATATACATAGAGCTTTATGTCACCCAGGAATCACACGAATGGCGCATTGGGTAAAATGACGAAGCCTCTCTTAGACTACGCAAGAGATTACAGACATCAGTGCGGCATTTACGGTTTACCAAGATTTCCTAAATTTCGTGGAATTCTTATTCAATCTCCTAAGCCTTTCGAGCGAAGGAATATGCACTTGAACAGTTATGAAATGCCTGAACAGTTTTTTTGCATATTTGGAATGCCTTCTTTCATTCACATCGATCAAAGAGCAGCGTTTACGTCAGCGGACTTTAAACCATTTTTGATTTCAAGAGGGATAGCATTAAGTCACAGTTCGCTATATAATCCTGAAGGAAATGGGCCAATTGAACGCTACACTGGATTTAAAATCGAAGCATCTAGAAAGATTGGGGAAAATGCTTACCTGACGCGCTACACTCGATTACATTGCTGTAGTGTACCTTTGTCAAGAAGCATGTTAAAGCAAGCAAGTACGAACCGAATGTGGATGAAACTTAGCTGATACATGCAAACCCAGAGTACGTCTTAGTGAGGAGACATATTGCACCCAAAGGAAATCAACAAATTTTGGAAGATGTTCAACCTATAGAACTGCAAAGTGAAACGGAACTTCGTAGCGCTGAAGTACTTATCAGTGACAGAAAGGAGTGATGAGGCGGAAGTGGATGTTTCTAACTTTAATGCTGGGGTGAATGTGGTGATTATTACATTTCTAGGTTACACCAATGTATGGTAATTACTGTTATTGTTTACATATTGTTGATAACTGTCAATGTCAGAATATTATACATCAATTTGATTCTCCACTCTTCGATCTTTCCTCTTCATCACATAGTTAGTTGTCAACCTCCCACCACAATTAGTATAGGCTAAGTATTTTGTAGCGTTGTGTTAGTTTAAGGCTGAATCTGAAGAAGAAACTGTGTGTCGAAACAATTTTAATTCATTAAATGATATTGTAGAAATTAGAAACTATTTGTTTCATTTAAGTGTTAATATGAATTTCGATCAAGTAAAATCCAGCATAATTCAATCATTAGAATCACTTGCATTTCCATATTTGCTTTAATGTAAAAGGTTGACTAAACTTTGTGATATAATCTTTGGATCAATTTTCTTTGGAACTGTTATTATCTACTTCTGGAGCAATCCTCATAGCTTTGAGCTGGAGAGCTCTTGGTATGTTACAAGCAACAACCTTGAAAATGTTTGCTTGTCAAACACAAGCAGAGATCACCACAACCTGTTATTGTTGAAAAGACTGTAACATCTAATGGCTAAGTAATGTACAGGGTGTCCCAACGATAGAGTAAAGTAAGTTTAGGCTTAACTAGAATTATTTGTGTAAATATTGTATGGACCATGGGGTAGAGTAGAGAATTATTTGTGTAAATATTGTATGGACCATGGGGTAGAGGTAAGAAGTGTGTATTTTTTTAAAATATTGGAAGTTATACAGGGTGTGCCAGAAAAGCAGGACGTGAAAAAGTATAATTTTTTTAAATAGAACACCCCGTATTTGATTTTAGTTTTTAATTCTACGTGTCCATACAAACATATTTTGTCATACAAAAGATTGGCTGAAAGTTTTAGTTCTTGAGATATTCGCGTTTAAAGATTATTATGGTCATTTTCGTGGGGTTGATGAATGGGCAATTGTTCCGTTATTTCACAATAAAAAAAATTGATATTTCGTGTGAAAAATGAGTGATATTATACTAACGTTTAGACCGAGTAGTATTTCTAATTTTCTCAACAGGGTGTTTGTTATAACCATTCAAATTTGAAAATTCTCAAATTAAAAAAATCAGTTTTTTTTAATTGCACACCCTATATATTTTTATTTCATTTTATTCGGGATTAAAAAATCTATCATTTTTGTCAAATATATCCTATATCTACCTTTGATAGTTTTCGAGGAATTTCGATTTTTCTCACTAGCTACGTTACATACGATACTATAACATTATTGTGGATCGTGGTAGCCATGGAAAACAATTGCGACGAAATAAAACAAACCACCTAAGCGAGAATATTAACCGTTTTTATTAATGAGAAACAGTAATTCAATAATTATTCAACATTGCTCAAATAGACGGCCTTCTTGCTGAATACACATATTGAGCCTTTTCTCATGTTCTGTCTCACTTCGGATAACATAAGAGGGTCACTGTGCGACAAGCTTCGCGAATTCTATTTTTCATGTCCTCCTTGTTGTAGGTTTAATAATATACACCCGATCTTTTATGTATCCCCATAGGAAAAAATCCAGTGGAGTTAAATCGCATGACCTGGGTGGCCATAATATAAAGCCATTACGTCCTATCCATTTCTCCGGGTATTGCTGGTTCAAGAATTCCCTTACGTCCCGATAAAATGTGGAGGTGCACCATCCTGTTGCAACCACATATTTAGTCGTCCTTCTAAATTGATATCCTCAAGTAACACAGGCAATTCTTCACGTAAGAAATGCAAATAGCTGCGGCCCTTTAATGGATCATCAAAAATAGGGACCGATAATTTGGTCATTAAGTATACCACACACACATTTAGTGACCAATAATTTTGGTTTTGAACTTCTCGTAGCCAAAATGGATTCTCAATGGCGTAATAGTGCATATTATGCCGATTTACAGCCCCATTACTTTTAAACGTCGCCTCATCGGAAAACATTATGGAGCACAAAAGTTGTTATTTAATTGCAGCCGTTGATTAATGATATTGCAGAATTCAATTCGTCTTGCAAAATCCTCTTCTCGCAATTCTTGATGAAGCTCAATGTGATAAGGATGGTACTTATACTTCAGCGTTGTTCGATTCACGTTTGATTTGGAGGTATCACATATCGTCGCTAATGTTCTAGAACTCACTTGGGGATTTTCTTGAGTATTTAATAATATTTCAAGTTCTTTTTCTTCATTAGCTGCCCTTTTATTAACAACTTTACGTTTGAAGTATTTAACACTACCGCTAGAATCAAATCTATCCATCAAATTTTCCAAGCCAACAGTAGTAGGTATTCGACGTTCAGGATATTTCATTTTGTAGATTCGTTGTGCCAATAAAGGGTTTTTAAGCCTCGCCCAACACGTATATCATATCAATTAATTCATTTGTCGAATAATCCATAATTGATACAAGAATTGATAACAAGTTAAATGCGAAAACGACAAATTTAATATGTGTTTATTTTGACAAGTAGGAAACCTTTGTATCTTAGTAACGCAATTATTATTTTCCATGGCTACCAAGATCCATGCAATGCAATGTTATCGAAAGTAAAGTAGCTAGTGTGAAAAATCGAAATTACTCGAAAACTATCAAAGATAGATATAGGATATATTTGACAAAATGATAGATTTTTAATCCCGAATAAAATGAAATAAAAATATATAGGGTGTGCAATTAAAAAAACTGATTTTTTTAATTTGAGAATTTTCAAATTTGAATGGTTATAACAAACACCCTGTTGAGAAAATTAGAAATACTACTCGGTCTAAACGTTAGTATAATATCACTCATTTTTCACACGAAATATCAATTTTTTTTATTGTGAAATAACGGAACAATTGCCCATTCATCAACCCCACGAAAATGACCATAATAATCTTTAAACGCGAATATCTCAAGAACTAAAACTTTCAGCCAATCTTTTGTATGACAAAATATGTTTTATGGACACGTAGAATTAAAAACTAAAATCAAATACGGGGTGTTCTATTTAAAAAATCATACTTTTCACGTCCTGCTTTTCTGGCACACCCTGTATAACTTCCAATATTTTAAAAAATGCACACTTCTTACCTCTACCCCATGGTCCATACAATATTTACACAAATAATTCTAGTTAAGCATAAACTTACTTTACTCTATCGTTGGGACACCCTGTACACGTTTGGTGTGATAAATTCAAACTTGATAGACACACAGTTTAACAAAATCTGGTCAAATGTGTGCATCTGGTTTACCCCCTGTTCTCGTTACAATAATGCAAAATAATACTATCAAACCAGTGCATTCTCATGAATGTCCAGGATATGATTTAATTGCTAATTCTAACTCAATCACTTACTCCAAATAAATGTTTTTAACCTTTAATTGCAGAAATCTTAGCCACCTTATGTACGTAGGTATGTCGTTATTCTCGTGAGAGGTTTAAGTTAAAATAGTCCTCCATGGTGTCTAGTCATGTTCCCTGCATGAAGTCACGGAACCGTTGAACTCTTTCTCAGTTCTCTACTGGAGAAAAAAGGTGGGAAGTGGTTGAACATCTTCACTCCTTGCGTTCTGAACTGACTGGGGCTTGTAAGCTGCTAGCGCATCTTGTATTGTGCCCGTGATTTGTGCCATCCGCCTTCATCTGTTCTCTGTTTGCTGCAAGTAAGTGTTACGGCGGTTGACCGTGGGAGCATTTTACGGATCGTGGGAACTATACTTTGGCAATTGGCCCAGGCCAAACTCTTTGATGTTTGCCGACAAGGTCAAAGTTCTTTGGGCTGTTTTTGGGAAACAGGTCCACGTTTCTGAGCTGAAAGGATTCCCGTTTTTTGGGGAAACGATCGAAAACAGCTGAAAATCAGGTAGAAAACAGCTGAAAAACATGCACCCATTTCCCAAAAACAGCTCAAAACAGCTTAAAACAGCTCAAAAGCACCTCAAAACGGGGATCAGTTACCCAAAACACGTCAATGAACTCTGATCTTGTTGGCAAACATCAAAGGGTTTGGCCCGGCCAATTGCCAAAATATAGTTACCACGATCCGCAAAATTTTTACACGCCTTTCAAAATTTTCCCACGGTCAACCACCGTAACACCTACATAATATGAAGTATTCCTTGCAGGATTTCCTTCTTGCAATGTTGAACATGGCTTGGACACTTTTCTTTTGGGCGACGAATACACGGTCTATGTTCACGCCGTTTCCCCAAAACAGTGTACCATACAATAACCTCAAGTGAACGTATGCGGTAGTAGTTGTCTTGAGGCTGATTTCTTCCCCAACATTCGAAGAACATAACAGTACGAGCTGATTCCAACTGCCAATTCGTCAATATGCTTTTGCCGTGTAAGTTATCCATCAATTTGAAAAACCCAGAAATTTCGCTGTGCTAGATAATTTCAATATCGCCTCACTTATAATCAGTTCAATGGCGGATTGTGTTTTGGGCGTGTAATACATTAAAGTAGTTTTGCCTGTGTTCATCTGCATGTTATTTATGTCAAACCAGTCAGCCATCTCCTCCAGTATCTCTTTAATTTTCAGTTGCAGCAATTCGATGGAGGGTACTGATACAATTACAGATGTATTGTTGGCATTCATTATCAATGGTATATCCAGGTGATTGTATGTCATTGATGTATACTAGAATCAGGAAAGGGCCGAGGATCGAACCTTGTGGAACTCCTTTCTTGACCGTTTCCCATTTTGACTCTATCTCCTTCTGATGTCTGTCTGTTATGAATGATTGTACCATTTCTATAGATGTTCCTGTTATTGGAAAGGTTGATATGCACTCCCACAGTTGTTAAATGAACGTTTAGCGATTCAAGTACACACTTTATGGTCTCTGCTGTTGCTGTGTTGTGTGTTTTTCCCCTTGGAGAAACCATGTTGTTTGCCATTAATCACTTTAGCTTTACATTCTTTTTGGTATGGCCTTTTCCATTATCTTACCTAGAATGGATATCAATGATATAGGGCGATAGTTGGAAGTGTTTGACAAGTTTCCTTCTTTTAATACTGGCTTCACAATACTCCGTTTCAGTGGTTCCGGAAATGTTCCCGTTTGGAAGCTGCAATTTCTGATATGCGTTATTGAACGTGCAATTTGTATAGTTGTCACCTTAAGTACTCTAGTTGAAACTTTGTCAGGGCCAGCAGCACAAGTGTTCTCAAAACTTTTGATGTGCGATTAAAGGAATGATTAAATGTTAATGACAATGTTTAAAAATACATGAGTAAACATAAATAACAACAAAAGTAGCAATGATAAGAAAACATATAGTCCTTTTAAAAGAATGACAAAAGTAATCTTCGTTTTGACAAACACTCATTAGAGTGTAAGCAAAGTTTAACTAATGGAGAGCTTGATTTATGCACATTTTCAATAAATATTCTTTTAAGGTACATCACCAAGTGGAGCACATACAGAACCATGGAAATTTGTTGTTGTTAAGTCAGAAGAAATGAAAGCCAAAGTAAGAGAAATAGTTGAAGCAGAGGAAGAAATTAATTATAAAAGACGTATGGGAAAAGTTTGGGTAGATGATTTAAAGTTTGTGCGTACTTATTGGGTTAAGGAATATCTCACAGAAGCTCCATGCTTAATATTAGTTTTTAAACAAACTCACAGTACACACAATGGACGAAAACAAACACACTATTATAGCGAACAAAGTATTCATATAGCAGCTGGTATTTTACTAGCAGCAATACATGTAAGTATTTTTCTTTAATTTAAATTAATAATTTAAATGTTAATTTACAGTACGCAGGATTAGTTTCTTTAACTTCCACCCCTCTCAATTGTGGTCCAGCACTTCGCAAACTCTTAAATCGACCACCTGAAGAAAAACTTGCCTTACTTTTTCCTGTAGGATATCCTGTTAAAGATTGCTTGATACCAGATTTATCCCGCAAACCACTCAAAGACATAATGATCGAGGAGTAGAGTGTATATTACTTTATTATAATTATTTTATCTATACATACAATATACAATTTCGTAATTGTTACGTAATGTAATAGAAATTAAAAAAGCTCCGTTAAAAAAGTACTATCAAAACTTGATATGCCAATTCATGATTAATAATTATCTCTATCTAACAAACTGGTCAAGTTTTACAAAAAAGAGCTTTTTGAAATTCGATTACATTTATAATTAACTTATAAAATAGCTGGAAGTACAAAGCAACAATTATATCTAACATCGAATTGTATAACGTTTGTTTTCTTTAAATATATTAAGGCATCTTGCAGACAGTTCCCGTTCAGTTCTCATTTCCTACTATTAAAAAATTAAAAAGAATAAACACACAAGTTTGATTAAGCTCAGTTTCGATGTGCGATCCAATTGAAAGATTAAAAACGTATAGGCTTAAGCTACAATTTGGGAACATATAGGCATTATGGTACATTATACGGTAATGTTAAAAAAATAATTATAAAACGTAACTATAACTACATACCTACACATCACACAAAATGAACAAAATATATACAAATGTATCAGATTACATTAAAATGTGAAGAATTACACATTTTAATTATTGAAAAAAATTAAGACACCATAATCAGCATTTATTTTTTAAAAAAGTCTATCCTAACATGATACTTAATAATAGAAGATTTCTTAGAGGCAGACTAGACAACTCTAAAATAACATTACGGTTAAAAATTTGCAAGAGTCCTGTAAACTTTAATAGAATACTGTTCCTTTGAAAGTGGTAATTTACTTTTAAAAAAAGTTCCAATTTGCAAGGAACTAAAACACTTACTCAAATTATTAATAAAAACAACAACATGCGAGACACTTCTTGATTCGACAATTCATTATTATGTACACACTATTTCATGTTATGAGGTATCAAGTTTATATGGCATTTCTAATAGTTTGATTGTCTGGATAATCCGGAATAGATTAAATCAAGAAGTTTTGTGGAAGAAAAATTTGAGACCTTTACATGTATATAACTAACATCACAGAAATACAAATAGCACCAAAAGTTAAATAATTGTTATTATCTTTGTTGAAAGGTGCATTTTAACAATTATTTAAATTTGTTGGAGTTATTCCAAATTTCTATGAAAAATGTTTTATAGTAAATTAAAACAATATGTATAACAGTAACTATGTTGCGTAACGGCAGTACAAGAATTTTTTTCTTTTTATAATTTAATTATATCTAGAGTAATAAAACCTTTGGTTTATTTTGTTTAAGCTACCAGTACGTGGAAGATTTCTTCAACAAGAAAAGTAGGAGGAGAATATTCAATGGCTATACAATGTTATGAATAATGATACATATAATAGTAATAAAGTTGGTATAATGCCCACTGCTGTGCCCGCTCCATTACCTACAACAAAAAATCATACGTTACAAAAATATGGTAATGGAATACAAATGTAAATCTGTTTGCACAAAAAGCATAGTTTAGTTTTCAAAGGTACATGCAATTTAAGCTTTTAGTTTTTGAAATTAAAGTTTTAGAAACTAACTCATAAATTCAATAGTTAGATTTGTTCGTATCCATTAAATCAATAATAAATGATATGATTTGCATACTAGATAATGGAAATTGATACATCGGTACATCAAATAAAACAAAATTTATAAAAACATTATTGAATTGTCAACAGCCTGATAATAACTCTTTTATTCTTAATGCTATCCAATCGATCAAATTAACAAATTTATATTATTGCTGGTTTCAAAAGGGTAATTCAAGATTCTCTTTTGTTTTAATATATTTTCAAGGTAATACCACTTCCGGTTGTCCCAGAAGTCGCCATTAACTTCCTTGTTTTAAATGAACACCCACTTTTGGATTCCTAAGAAAATTTCATGGTGAGTTTCCATCTGGTTTCTCTATATTCAACTGTTTCTTAGATATCTTGATTCCTTTGAAAATTTTGAAAGGTGTAGCCTTCTTTTCAACACTGTTCTTTTTACCCATTTTTGACTTGTGGTAACCGATTTTGGTGTAGACGGAAGTACAAGCATGATACTTTCGAAATCCCCATTGAGAAATAATTTATCGAATACAGGGTCTCCATTTACATCAATTTAAAAATTGAAAAAATTCATTCTTTCAAATGCGACATGTCATTGGATGTCGGATGCAAAATTTGGTTCTGGGTGGATTCGCTATAACTTTCCCTATACCTATTTCCAACGGTTTTCTTGTCAATCAACAACAAATGATTTCCAAACCTATCAGAATCCCTAACAACCCTAACCATGCTGCAAATCTCCTGAAACTATTTCTTACAACTAACCTACTTGTCTATTACACAAGAGTCCTTTCCCCGCTTGGTCAATCAGACCACTGTGTAAGGGAAATAACTCCCTCTGTACCCAATCCCACTGTTACTCGAAAAACAGATAGAACTATCTGGTGTTTTAAACCAACTAACTGGAATGAACTATGAGATTTCTTTGCAACCTTCCCAAACATTGCTCTTTCAATAAACTGAAGTTATCTTGATGAGTATGGAGTTATTCATTCCCAAAAAACATAATTGTGTAGGTCACGCCCGTTCTCAACCCTGGTTTAATAGGGCTTGCACTGATGCATTATCGCAAAAGCATAAACTCTGTATCAAATGGAAATCAAGTAAATCTGTCGAAAATCTGCTGATCCTGCTGACAAAGCCAACCTCCTTGGCGATTACTTTTCATCAAATTCATATCTTATTAATCATTCTGATAAAATCGTGTGGTCGCCCAATACCTACCCCACACGCTATGAAACCAATCCACCTTCAATACAAGTCCAATAAACTCCTGAACAACCACTAGTATGGATTCAGACAGAGTTGTTCAACAGGTGATCTTCTTTCATATGTCACCCAACTTTGGAATAACACATTGCAGAGGTCCGGAGAAACAGTCGTAGTAGCTTTAGATATTTCAAAGACTTTTAACCAGGTTTGGCACAAGTGCCTACTTGCCAAGCTCACTTTGTTCGGCTTCTCCGATACGGTCATCAAATGGATCTCCAGCTTTCTCGACAAAAGACGTATACGCGTTGTCGTCGATGGCTTCTTTTTGAAAGAAACTACTATTAACGCGGGCATACCCCAGGGAACAGTAATAGCTCCCACACGTTTCCTGCTATACATAAATAACCTCCTGAACAACTAACCCAATCCATTGCTTTTCACACACAGCACTCCACATTGTAGTTCTCAGTTTTGCCACAACAAATCTAGTTAGGACGTTAAAGTGAAAATGGCAGCCTCAATCAACAGTGACTTAGAACGTGTCCTTGAAGGGGGAAGGAATAATCTACTCACGTTCAACGCCGGCAAAACCCAGTATTGCCTTGTATCCGCTAAGAAAGACCGATCATTTCCTGCTGTAGGCGTAGATCTCAAGTTTTCAAACTATACTCTATGTTAGAGATGTTGGTATCATCGAACCTTTCATGGGTTGACCACCTTTTCTCAGACAGCAAAACAGCTGCCCGTAAACTGGGCTTTCTATACAGATCTAAATAGTACTTCACATCGCAACAGCTTCTACTGTATAAGGCTCAAATTCGACCTCATCTGGAATACAATTCCTACCTCTGGGTCAGTGTTCCCCAATACGCCCTTGATATGGTAAACCGCACCCAAAAAAGAGCTATAAGGCTTATAAATGAGAGAATCGGTTCTTTCCTTGCTCTTATCACTATTACCATGGCAAGTGTGCCTCCAAAATACACTCCTTAATACCTTCGCAGGCTATTTTCGCTAGAAACACTCGGCTTGTCCATTCACACCATACTTACGCACTCAAAATTTCATCTTGTCACACTAAACGGGCACAATCTACATTTTTCCACATGGCGACCAAATTGTGAAATGCACAAACCCAATTCCTGTTTTCCTCCAAACTTTGACTTAAGCAAATTTATGGTAGCCATTCATAAACATTTCTCGGCAGCCTAACAATATCCTTAAACGCTTCCAGTGTTCCTGAATGCTTTAACATGTTAGGCAAATCTTAGCCAGTTCAGGAATACTATACGTAAAAAAAATTTCGTATTTTCTATTTTAATGTAATTTTTAGCAGAAACCAAAACATCGTTTGTTTTTCGAAACAAAATGAATATGACTGAAACTGCAGAAATTCACATTAATTAGAACATGTATTTTAATAAAAAATATACATTAACAAAAAAACCGTTGGAAACAGGTACAGGGAAAGTTATAGCAAATCGATGCAGAGTCAAATTCTGCATCTGACCATCCAATAATATACAGGGAGCCACATTTGAAAGGACGAACTTTTTCAACTTTGAAAATGATATAATTAATCATCAAATTTTGGACACCCTGTATGTGATAAATCACGAGACACTATTCAACGTAAACTATTCCAATATTGCGCATGATCACAGTAAAAAAAATGGAAATTAAATCTACTTCTGCCTACCTAAGAAGTGCAGTATTGAAAATAAGACATCTTTCACAATTTTCAAAAGAATCCAGATACCTCATAGAACTCACCATGAAATATTCTCAGGAATCCAAAAATGAAATAATATACCGGGTGTTCAATTTAGAATAAGGAAGCTAACACGTTGATAACCACGGCAATTTTCAAGCCACACTAATTTAACCCTATAAGTTGATTCAAAAAGTTATTTATAATAAATACATAGAAATTGCTAAAAAAACTTACAAATATGTTTTTTTGAAAAATAAAATAGAATATGAATACATTTTCTGTTTATGTACACTAGCACTGTATTTCCTATATTAAAAAAAATTATAAGTATACGCCATCATTAGTTTTTAGGTCTCTTCCTAGAAGCTGACCACCCCTTATATATACCACGAGTAGACTCTTACCTTCGCGAAAACGGTCAGCAAACCAAATACGAGACAACTTGTAGTCGGCTTCTACAGTAAAACTATCTACTACAAATAATCTCGTAGTTGCCAGTCAACGTGTTAATTAAGACTTCCGGGATAACTGGAAGTAGTATGACCTTAAAAATATTTAAAATTGAAAGTGAATGTTGAATAACCCTGCAGCCCAAAATTCAGAATTGTATGTTTTTTATAACCAGGAAAACTTCTAACAGAAGGCTACCCTTAGAAGCCCTGGATATAAAAAAAAAAATTGAAAGCTTGATGTTCAACTGTTTCCCAGTCAACATACTTGGAATCAGTACAATACAAGTTTGGTTTCAAAAATAAAAAAATTAGTTTTAAACAGATAAAAAATTTTAAAGCCAACATTTACACCCTCTTTTTCATAAAGTAGAGGATTTTTACATTTTCCGGCAATATTATTATTCACATATTATTTATTTGATCTGTGGAAATCATCTAGCCTTACTAGCAGCAATAGGTTTAGCTCTTCTTATATCGTTAATACTTTCTAATAAAGACAATTTTGAGAATTTACTGCTTTATACCCATTCCAACAGAGAAATCTCATTTTTACAGCATGAGCGCCGACAAGATTATCTTCATGAAGGTGCTTTCTGACTATTGTACGAATTTTAGAAGAACTTTCGCAGGACGCACCAAGCTCGAAAACGAAAACCAAAATATATCAGCTCTACGCCACTGCTCCAACTACAACATACATTGTGATACTCCTAGTAATCGCTATCTATTCTGCCAAACTCAATCCTGTATGCAACCAATTACAAGAAGTAAATATGAATATGAAGGCAATACATGATCAACCCATTCCAACAGAGAAATCTCATTTTTACAGCATGAGCGCCGACAAGATTATCTTCATGAAGGTGCTTTCTGACTATTGTACGAATTTTAGAAGAACTTTCGCAGGACGCACCAAGCTCGAAAACGAAATCCAAAGTATAACAGCTCTACGCGAGTGCTTCAACTCCAACATACATTGTGATACTATTAGTGATCGCTCTCTATTCTGCCAAGCTCAATTCACTGTGCAACCAATTACAAGAAGTAAATATGAATGTGAAGGCAATACATAATCACATAAATACATTAACGGACGTGCTCCAGTCTTGTGAAGAACTGGATGTTGAATTTAAACGTCCTCGAGTGTTGGCAAGGCAAACCTACAAATCAAATCAACCATCTGAAAATGTAGAAAATTTTTTCAGAATATCTATCTTCATCCCATATTTAGAATCTATAATTTCTTCTCTGAGAAATCGATTTTCTTCAACACACAAAAACCATTTTTGCTTATGCAGCTCCACTGAGAATGAATGAGAAAATTGGACAAATCTTTATGTTTAGATATATAGCAGAAGGTATACAGAACCTTTACGAAGGTTTTCTACACAATTTTATTGTTGAGGCTGCCACCTAGTATGAGATATTGAAGACAGATGAAGCAAGTGATGCGGTCTTAAATGTACCCCTTGAATATGCAGATTTGATTGCTCAAGCTACCCCGTTTTACCCAGCGGTATGCGAAGCAATCAAAATTGGTATTCCAGCGATAACATGTAGCATTGATCGTACAATTAAGTTTGTTACAACGTGGAATCGTTAGCAATGGGAGACTTGAGGCTAAGCGGCCCGTGGAGTGTTCACAGTAAACGAGTAGAGAAGGATATTGAATTCATTGATAAAGTAATAAACAAAATTGGACGGCACCTAGACGCCTTAAGTTTTTAATCAAACAATGACGAAGAAATTTATTTCTTAATCTGCAAGTGCACCCCGTTGCACCCTCCTGCCGGCGGCCATGTTTTTACATGCAATCCAGCTTTATCCAGGTATATTATTTGATACTTTTGGATCCTTTTGTACACTTGTGACTAACGTTTTGAAATAATCTGACGTTTTTCCGGTATTTAATTTTGCTGCCTTCAATAAAAGTTAATCATTTGTTAAATACATTTCTTAGTCTTGTAATATTGTTAATACATTATACATAAATTGCAATTGCGTCAAACAAATTATAATTCACGTTAATGTTTAAAAGTTGTAGGTAGCGGACCGAGAAAATTTTATTATTGTAATAAACATTTTCAAATCGCAATTGTTACCGCGAAAGAAAAGGTAATTAATGGGGTTTTAATATCTTGATAATAAGTCGCAATTTGATGTTTTTCGGGATATTTTATTATAGGTATTTTATGTAAGAAATATTTGAAGGTATGAAACATTTGACTAAGGGTTGAAAAGAAAAAGTAAAACATATGTTGAGGTTGAAAACAGGTGTCCGCTCGAAACTGCCTTTACCGAAGGAGCGTAACGAATCGTTGAAAATTTTTATACGCACATTCTTGGTGTAAAAGCATCACTAGTTTAATCATGAATTAGATCGGAACACCCCACAAATCAAAAGACATATTTGTTTGGGACTTTGAAATTCGAGACCTAGATATAGGGTTTGTTACGTAACGAGTGCATATTTTAAAAGTTAATACTTCTTTTAGTAATAAATTCCCACGTAATATTTCTTGGTTTTTTATAACTTTAAAAAAACGGGGGTGGATTTGTAAACCTGTCTATAAATATTTTACCGTGTACATTTTAGTAAAACTAAAAGCGCGAATTTTGTTTTTTCTTTTCTGTGTTGGTTTTTCATTAAGTTTTTCACAACATTAAAGTGGTCGTATAAATAAACGTATCGCTAAATATTCGGGTTTTAATAAGCGGGTGTGTAGACAATATATCGTCTTGTGTTTAACCCGTTAAATATTGGTGGATAAGTGATTAATTAGAGGATTATGTTCAAACGTAAGTAGGTATTTTAATGTAAATTAAGCTCGCAGCAGACAATTCTATGTAGCCTATTAAAATCAATCATTGCCTTGCAAGAAGTATCTTTTTAATTACGCAAGCACGCTCCTCAATTTGAAATCTGTTATGGTAAAAGGACTCCGTGTCAGACAGTTCAGTGTCCCTTCCCTCAGTGCTTGTACGAGTTGGCATTGTTAACTGTTTCCTAATATTTTCACCCGTGTAAAGAGTAAGGCGTGGACAAACGTGACACGATAAATTCCAGTTAAATTGTTATAAACGATACCGGGGTTTACAGACACGGGTCCAGATGACCTTAAAACCACCTCGAATTTCATTGCTACTGTTAAACTAACACGTTCTTATCGTGTTTAAATGTGGAGAGATGTATTGATGAACGTGTAAGCTAAGGAAGGGATGCTGTTAGTTTGTAGCGTAGTCACTTGCGGGTAGGTATTGGTCAGTTTGTTAGGATTTATTAGCACCTTACCCTTGCAAGGCTTTGTTTTAATGATGTTTTGATTCAGCTTATTTAAAACTGTTTGTCTACGAACTGATTTTTCTTTATATATGTAATTTATTGTGATTGTACGTATGTATTTTTGTGCTTTTATTAATCACACAACTGTGTATGTGTAAATTCCTTGCCCATTTTTTTTGTTCTTGTCCAAATGTAGGTAAACTGTATTGCAGTTACCTTATTGTTACCTGTTTAGTTTTACTATTTATCGTATTCTATGTGTACCTTAACCTGTATTATTATTTTCTTATTTACTTTGGTATTAATTTAAAGACCGGCATGATTGGTTGTTAAAGACGACATGTTTGGTGTCACCATTTTTATTCTGATTTATTTATGACACAATCGTGGGTGTTTTTTATTGTGTTTATGTGTAATTAATTGCTCTTCATTTTTTTCTTCTGTTACTTAATTTTATCATTTTGTACGCACTTTAACCTGATTTAATGGTATTTTGTTATATGTTGAACCCTTTCTTTGTTTTTTTGTTCTTTGATTTATTAGTGTAATTGTGCAATTACTTATTTATTAATAAATTGGGTTTCTTGGTGGTTCTTTCCCAACTTAGTTAATTAACGGGTTGAACCACCATTGCGCAAAGCTCGTTAATTCTAATTTGAGTAGTTTCATTGATTACCTGTCCCACATGATGCAATTAACCTCATCAAATCCTATCTCCTTCACATAACACGACGTAGCTTACCACTAGACGGCCAATTCTTTTGTTGATCAGATTTGAGGGTAAGTATCAGACTTGTAAATAAATTCTTATGTTTTAATTATTGCCAGGAAAGTTAATGTAAAGCAAGCAGTTAATTTGAGGAATAGTAGCATTATTGTCAGTAAAGTCAAGATACATCCCTTAGCGATAGTTTTGTTCTTCAATTTGCATTATTGCGAATAAGTTCAAATAGGGTACTTTGAGAACCGTATACCTGTCTTAGAATCCTTATCGATTCTGCCCGTATGCTCTTGGACGCTGTGATCTAAATTGGCAAACTATTGTTTAAATCTATTGTTTCTATATTAAAAGATACGTAGCATCTTAAGAATTAAATAGGAGTTTTTTGTGGTCGTGGATTTTCGATTAGGTACTTTTGTTTTTCATACAAATTAGAAAATTAATTATCATGAACCCAACGCAATTGGAGCGGTTGGTCATCGGCGCCTTGGGTTAAAATTTGTATTCGATGTCACAAATGTTTAAACCCTGTCGGTGTACACACTACATGTTTTTGATGAAAGCAAACAAGTATTGACATTAGTTCAATTGTAACGCGTTGTTTATAATTTTAGCAATTCTTCCTATTTATGTTAAATACAATTATGCACATACATTAATGCAGAGATGTTTGAATCAAATATGTATTGATATTAGATATATTAAGAAAATTTATTTATAGATACATCTATTTATAGATACATTTTGAGTAAAATAATAGTGGAATTGAAAGCCTTGAATTAAATGTACTCGTTCTAGATTAACCGTATGCACCTTTCACAAAACAGTAATTTATGAAGTGAAATTCTGCGAGAGAAGTGATACCATTTTTTATCACTAGAATTTGGCAATACAATTTCTTCTTACATCATAATTACTGAAATCTACGCTAAATATTTATTTATTCTGAACAAGTTTTAATTTATTTGGTTTAATTGTCTACTAATTTATGTAGATTTGAACTTTACCTTTACTGAAGGCGTTATTGATTTTTAAACTTTCTTTATAGCGAAGATTAAAGTAATTTCTTCTTTGCTATTTTCAAGGAAGCAAATAAAACAAGTGTTTATTATCACATTTTTCAAAAATGTATTGTATGCATAATAAATGACATTTAAAGTTTTATTGAAGTCAGTGTCAGTTGCAATAATTTAGAGTAACGTATTGGCATAAATATTAACGCGTTTACCTTATTTTTTTAACTAAACTCTGATGAAAGACTTTAAATAAATGCCAGGCTTAAGTTTAAATAAATTTAAAGCAGTAAAGTCAGTAGGGCCATTTTCAATTGTGCAGATACTTGTATTTAGGAGCCAGCACAGTCTTACACGCTGAAACATAAATTGACATTTACAGCTTAAATAAATCATTTCAGTATAGAAAGACGTGTAAAATTTATGTAATTAAATAGCCAAACTTTTTTGTGATTTTAGTGCCTGTTTTTATGTAAATGAGGTAATATATTGAACAAGTTTTTATTTATTTTGTTTGATTGACTACTATTTTATGTAGATTTGAACTTTAACTTTACTGAATGAATGATTGATTTTTAAACTTCCTTGTTTATAGCGAATTGTAACGTAAAGTGTTTCTTGCTATCTTCTTGGGATCAAATAAGACAACTGTTTCTTAAACATACATTTTGCAAAAATTTATGTTTGGGTGCATAATAAATGACATTTAAAGTTTTATTGAAGTCAGTGTCAGTTGCAAAAATTTAGAGTAAGGTATGGCCATAAGTATTAACGGGTTTACCTTATTTTTTAACTAAAGTCAGATTAAAGATTTTAACTAAATACCAGGCTTAAGTTTAAATCAATTTAAAGCAGCAAAATTCAATAGGGCCATTTTTAATTGTTCAATACTTGTGTATTAGGAGCCAGTATGCCACTTTCATAGACTTACAGGCTGAAACATAAATTGACATTTACAACTTAAATAAATAATTTCAGATAATTCTTTAGAATATGGATGAGACAATTACAAAGCTATTCACAGCATTAGAGTTTGCAGAATTAAAGAAAATCATAAATAAATTGGCAAATAAAAAATCCAGCATTGATGGCATCAATGAAAAAATAATGAAATTATCATTTGAGACAATTGGTAATCAATTTCTCCAACTCATTAATGCTACCTTAGAATATGGCCATTTCCCTCAAGAATGGAAAATGACATTAATAGTTCCAATCGAGAAGGAAGTGAACACTACCAACTGCAAAGAATTCAGATCAATCAATATGGTACCTTGTTATGAAAAATTATTGGAAATTGTAGTAAGTGACCAGATCAGAAAATACTTTGCAATAAACAACTTGTTGACACCATATCAAGCTGGATTTAGGAAAAATATTCTTGTGAAAGTGCGTTACTCATAGTGTTATCAGAGTGTAAAAGTGCAATAAGCAACAAAAAGGTTGTTGGTGTAGTTTATGTGACTTTTAACGTGCATTTGAGACAGTAAACAGGAAACTGCTAACTAAACAGCTTCAGAAATATGGCATTGGAGGAAATGTGTCCCAATGGTTCGAAGAATATTTGGAACATTGCACTCAACGAACAAAGTTCAACAACATCTCATCAGTTAAAGTTAACAATTATGGGGTGCCCCAAGGCATGGTCTTGGGTCCAGATTTATTCATAATGTTTATAAATAATATTGTAAAAAATTTTGCCAATTGCCAGGTACAACTTTTTGCAGATGATACTTTAATTTACTGTATAGGTGATAATGTAAATGAAGGGGCCAGTGGATAAAGGGGCTAAGTGACGTTTTTCAAATTTTGCATTTTTTGTATTGGATGAAAGGTGTAAGTGCAAAGGAAGCTTTTAAACCCTTCAAACGAGCAAATTCTGTTATATATTCAGTTGAAAAAGGAGTTATGTTACACTGTTTTAACAAAATAAGGTGAATAAATAAGTTAAAATCACGTAACTCCATTATTCACGGTCAAATTGTTGTATGAGTATACTTAACTCCTTTATCCACTGCACTGGCAGTGCTTCAGTCACTTTTTAGTTGGCTTTAGTACTACATAACCATAAATAAACTATACTATAGAGGTTCAATGTAAATGTATTGAAGTAGAATCAGTCACGTGGTAAAAATTAATTTGTTCTTCCAACCCACAGATAGCATGGCATGGTTACCTATTTTTGTCTTTACCGACTATAGCGTTGTGTAATTTGTGTACATAACATCAAAAGTTGGTGTGAAACTGTGTCAAACTAAGACGTTATAGCATTAACAAATGCACATAAAATGCTTTCTCGTGAAAAATTGATGGTTAACAAGGTTCTGGAAGATCTTGAAAGAAAAGAAATTGTTCAATACATAGAAAATGGTATGTAGGTATATGCAATAATAAAATATTGTTAGTACTTATTATTCCTTGCTTATTGGGGGCTGTGTGTTCAGGTAAGTAGAGCTACTATCGTTGTAGCTACATCTGATTTATGAAGCATTTTTGTTTAATAAAAGGAATACAAAATAAAAATACTTAAATAGAATCATTAAGTTTTTGTTATTGTACTTTTAGTGCACAAGGATGTCAGAACTTGCAATAAAAAAAACTCCACGATTGATGGTGTTTGGTCGAAAGCATCGTATAAAACGGATTACTCAGCACTGTCTCGCGTGGTAAGCCAATTGACTTTATTTCCTAATTGTATTGTTGAATATTTTTTAGGGTTGCATCGTTGGCACCAGGACTGGAAAACTATTATACATTGGTATACGGAATAAATATTGTTCATTTTGTGCAAAACCGTCACTGAAGCCTACACCTGAACATGTTTGTTCTAAAAATTGGAGTGGGACCTCCACTTCAATGGAGTCTGATATTATAGTGGAAGGTTTTAAACAAAGTGTCGCGATGCATGGATTAAAATACATAAAATTAGTTGGCGATGGAGATAGCAGCGTTTTGAAGAAGTTGTTGGTAACGAAACCATATGGTCCTCAACAATTGGTGCGAAAGATTGAATTCACAAATAATCATGTTCAAATTGTATCTTCTGACAAAAAATTGTTTAAGTTCAATGAATACCGTAGTTCCATTAAAATTACGCAAAATTTTGAAAACCAAATTAGAGCGATTAAGAGATGGCATAAAAAAAGCAATAGATTTTAGAAAAACAGAAGATTGTTTACTAAACGATCAACTAAAAGGTTTGTCTAAAGATATTCAAAACTGCCTCGGCACGTTTTCGGTGATCATGCCGTTTGTGAACCATACTTCTGCAAAGGGCCAGCAGAAGAAAATTTGGGATCTGAAAGGGAAGAATGCAGGTTATTTAGGGGCATTTTAGCTTGTAGAAACAGACTCATTCAAAACGTTTACAGCCTTCTGCTCAATAACGCGGCAGAAACTTATAATTCGGTTGTCAACAGTTTGTAGGGGGCAAAAGGATAAATGTTTCGATAAAAAACAATTACAGCGTTCGATGTAACGCCACTGTAATTTCTTACAATAGTAAGGAAAACTATTTTCGTCTGGTTTATAATAAAATGTGCTTAAAAAGTCCTGGGAAATATACGGAATCGTATATTAATAAAATTTGTAAACAACGCAATAGAATGGGGTTTATCGTAACAGTATTGTAAAGTATTAAAGTGTATATTAATGTTTTTCTCAGATTAAGGATTTTAAATAAACTTTGGTTTGGATACAGTTCATTCAGCAAAATTGAGTATTCTTTAATTAATTAGTTGAAACAAATAGTTATTAAAACGTTATGAATATTGAATGTTATGAAAACTTCTAACCATTTCCATATTGACTAATGTTTGCTAAATACACTACAGACTTTCGAGATTAGATAGATTTTAGACATTTTAGACCCTTGAATTGAATTAAGAAGATAAAATTTAAGATGAAACACAACACTAGATTCATTTTAAGGTTTCAGTTTATTTAGATCGTAAACCATTTTCAAAATAAATGTGCACTAGATGACAATGAGACAAATTGTACGTTATAAATGTATGTTTATAAAAAAATTGAATATGTTAACCCTAAAATGACATCCGTGTTACTGAAGCATATTTAAAGATGGCTTTAGATAGTAGATATACAAAGCTTCCTTTATACTAAGATCATTGGCATTTTCAGCTCTATCCAATATCGTGAAGTCATTGCTGGTGATTTCGTAATCTTGCCAAAGACGATGTTGAAACAGCTGAATTAGGTATGGTTAAAGATCTTTTTCTAAGACGAGGAGTTATACCTAAATGTTCACAGCGTCAAACAGAAAATGCCTACAGGTTTTCCCGAGGTACATAGCATTGCAGCTATTACATTTAAACTTATAAATCATATTCGACACAATGTCATCCGGGAGTACATCCTTAACTCGAAAATGAGAACCAAGTCTGCTCAATGTGGTAAATGCAAAATGTAATTTAACTGTTGGAAAACGTTTTTTAAGTTGTATCCATTACTAACAAAAATATTATTTTTTAAATTCTATATGTAGTAAATTGTAAGAAGAACAAAGCATATATGCTCGATATAAATAAATACAAAACAGGGTTGATGAACATTCTGACCATATATGCTTTGTTCTTTTTACTAGTACACATAGAATTTGAAAAATTAAAAAATATTTTTGTTAGTAATGGATACAACTTAAATTTTATCAATAACTGTATAAGAAAATTATTACAAAAGAAGTTTGTTGGATCTCCAAAACCTGAAGAAAACTAAGAAAATATATATTAAACTTCCCTTTACAGGTTTTCATAGTCTTCATGTTCACTGTGTTATTAGAAGATTTCTTAAAAAACCTTTTCCAACAGTTACATTACATTTTGCATTTACCAGGCTTGGTTCTCATTTTTGAGTTAAGGATGTACTCCCAGATGACATTTTGTCGAATATCATTTATAAGTTTAAATGTAATATCTGCAATGCTATATACCTCGGGAAAACCCGTAGGCATAATGCTGTTCAACGCTGTGAACATTTAGGTTTAACTCCTCGTCTTGGAAGAAGATCTTTAACCATACCCAATTCAACTGCGTTTGAACATTGTCTTGAGCAAGATCATGCAATCACCAGCAATGACTTCACGATATTGGTTAGGGCTGAAAATGCCAATGATCTTAGTATAAAGGAAGCTTTGTATATCCACCATCTAAAACCATCTTTAAAATATGCAGATGGATATGGCAACCTTAAAATTGCTTCAGTAACACGGTTAACATTCAATTTTTTCATAAACATAAATTTATAAGGTACAAATAAAATACTTATCTTTTTTGGGTTTTTTAACAATTTTAATAGATAGTACTACTGACGAAGATAACTGTAAGTGTTATCGAAACGTTTAGATTGTATAATTTAAAATACACCATTAAAAACCGAAAAAGATAAGTATTTTATTATGTGGGATAATGATGAAAGTTTACATTTTCATATTATAACGTACAATTTGTCTCATTACAACATTTAACTGTCATGTCATCTTGTGTACATTTATTTTGAAAATGGTTTACGAACTAAATAAACCAAAATATTAAGAATGAATCTAGTGTTGTGTTCGTCTTAAGTTTTATCTTCTTAATTAGATTTTAGACATATAATATTTCTCATGATCATTCTGTTGATACAGCTCTGCCAGAAAAACAAAGTCCTCGGAAAATATGCAAACTAAATATCACCAAAGTGGCGCGAATTCAATTTGTCCAATCACATGTTACAATTCTCAGATGTACAATTGTGTACAAAATCACTAAATTGTCATTGTCATTGTCAATATCCTCTAAACACATGGTTATGATTTCAAGAAAATCGGTTCATTCCGAGGCCAGAAATATTATTAAAAACGTCATCGAGTTCTTTGATAGGCAGAAATCCGCAGGTGTGTGGTCATTTCCTTTGAAAAAGGCAACGGTATTAGCAGCTGCCGCAACAGGGAAATCGGCTACTTTTATAAAAAACAGGTAATTTTTTAATTGCCCCACTAAATCTGTAAATAACGATAATTATTATTAGAAATGAAGTTAAGTCAAGTAACGAGGGCATTCTGAATTCTCCATCAAAAAAATGAAGAAGTGGCCGTTCTAAAAAAATCGTGTTAGATGATTGCGACTTGGGAATATGGAAGAGAACAGTACATGAAACCTACACCGTCGATAACAAAGTTCCCACGTTAAACATTTTGGTCAATAAGAGGGACGAGAAAATTGACTAATCTGGTATGTTTTAGACAAAATAACTTATTTTAATGTTCAAATTAATCAAAGTGGAGAGTTTTGTAAAAATTAGCTTTATTATAAACATATGCGATCACGGTAAATAACGCTAAAGCGTGATTTACATTTCAGTACCGTTTGGCCCAAACCTTGAAAAAAGATGTTTCCGCTTACTAATATCCAACCAATAGAGTTATCGACTTAGTTCTTGTGTTTAAGGACAGGTAGCAGCACTGCCTAAACTCCAATGCCATTATTGATGTAGTTACTTAGTTTGCCACGGCTACAGTGCTGCTCCATCTGTATGGTAACCTGTTGCTGATGTTTTAATCTTCCAACTTTTGTTGCTACAGCCTAAACTGCGCATGATTTTCGACTGGTAAGTGCACAACAGCTTTCATTTGTCACTTGTTAAAAGTATTTGAAATGTGTCTTGTCCGTAATTCAACTTGTTTATTTATAATATTCAATTTTCTCGGTTAGGACAACGTTGGCCCAAGTTTTGGGATAAGATTGACCCAACATGGAGGTTGGGCCAATCTACATCATGTTAGAAAACTTACTGGGCCAATTGTCCTGATTGGAGACAATCTGTCCTCCCACATAAGTAAGCACGTTTTGGATCTGTGTGAAACTCACAATGTAAAGTTCGTTTGTCTTCCTCCAAACAGCACACATCTGACGCAGCCTTTGGATGTGGCGTTCTTTGGCCAACCAAAAGAGTGTGGCGTGAAATACTAAGGAAATGGAAGGAATCTGCTTCTGGAAGCAAATATGCTACCATTCCTAAGGATGTATTCCCAACACTGCTGAAAGAACTCATGAATAAACTAGATGAAAACAAGGAAGCAACTTGATTGGTGGGTTTGAAAAATGCGGTATATCACCGTTAAACAAACAGAAACTACTCAACAGACTACCCGAAAAGCAAAATGTGGATCGCGACTCTATCGGAGATTCGTTTTAGAACAACTTGAAAAGAAACGTGCAGATTATTTGCAAACCGGTGAGCACAAAAGGAAAAAAGAAGATACAAGTTCCTGCTGGAAAAAGCGTAACCGTAAGCGACATAGACCAAGAACAACCATCATCAAGTGATATACAAGCTCAAAAATACCATCTCAAAGTCAAAATAGTCGAACTCAAAACAAGAAAAAGGAAATGAAGTCAAAAAAACAAAGTAAAAGAAGGCCTGCTTTAGCTCATCAGAGGACGATGATGATGTGGAAGTTCTTCTCGAGTCGGACGGACTTAGTGAAACCTTTTCACACCTTGAAGAGGTCATTCCAGATCCTACGGTCCGCACTCTCAATGCTGCAGGCTCTGTCGGCCCGTCCGCGTCCCGAGTGTGCCGTTGACAATTTTGCAGTTGTCAATTACAATGGACAAATGTACCCTGGAAGGATCCTAAGTCTCCCTAGCAGTGGGCCTACAGTCGAGTGTATGGAGAAAAAGCTCAAGTTCTGGCGTTGGCCCGAAAAGAAGGACACTTTTTCTTACGACTGGGAAGATGTGTGTTATAAAATCAAACCACCAAAATGACGTCCAAACGCAATCAATTCATTGTTCCTGAACTTGATGTATTTTCTACCTAATTGATTTTTGTTACCTTCCATATTTACTTAATACTTCTGTTAATTTTTCACAAAGGAAAATGTTGCATTAGAAAATATTCAAAATTACATGTTTATTACTCTGTAAAATGTTTAGTTTTGATTATTTCTTCCCTAAACTTATTGTACATATGTTGTCTTAACATACCATCATTATGAATGAGGTAACACTGTCCCAAAATAATATTAGGGTTGATTTGTATGACATTTTTACATTTGGGACAATGTTACCCCAAAATTTTAAAACAATCTTAAAATGTTATGTGCTTTAATTTTCAGTCCATGTTTTCTCTGAGGTTAGCAGAGTTCGATAACAACAAACAATTGGTTGTAAGTTTGGTATATCTGTGTAACTGAACGCAATTTGTGAAAAAAAACAAAAATTGGGCCAAAGTTACCCCGGTTGACGGTACCTACTCGTATTCGAGTATGTGTTTTTATATTCAAATATGACAGAAACGGAATTCTCGAGAGAAGGACTTCGGATCCTAGTAAATGCGAGTACTCGTAAATATAAAAGCCGCTTAAGCGAGGCAATATTAATCTAGTGAAGCTTAAAAACAATATTTATCTTCGCTCGGTTTAGCTCTGTTTTGATTCGAGCGAATTCTTTGCCCGAGTAAATTCAGTCGTATGTCATAGTTTGACGAACTAAAATGAATACAAAGGGTGTGGATATGAACAAACGAGAAGAATGTTACCTACGTCTTCCTTGTACTCTTACAAATCAACTGCACAACTCGCGTTTAATTGCCGGGGTAGCTTTATTTCACTTAGTTTATTCTATCTAAAGTTGGTTTCTCTTAACTTCCCTTCGCTTCACTCTCAGTGGCCCCTCAGTTTTAGGCTCGGCCAAACCGAGCGCTAGTAATGTACGCTACGTTCGCTGCTTATGTTATGCTCACTATCTGTGCTACATCATGTGGCCACACCGATAGCCATATTATGCAAAAATTTGTAGATGAATTTTAACATTTGACACAACAATTAAGAAAAAATAAATAAAAATTTAAAGAATATTTTCTACTGAGTGCAATCGGTTTTAGACTAACTATTATTCATTATTAAAGGTCATAACCCAACAGTTGTGCAAACATAGCGCTCTTTTTGACTCTGCTTTGAAACAATTACCTTAAAGTGTCGCAGTAAAAATGAATCAATCATTTTATATTTTAAATAAAAACCATGTTTTTAACAATTTTTTTAACTGTTATAGGTGGTCGCAAAATGCTGCGCAACTATCTCCATCAGATCGGCTTTAAATTTAAGAAATGTCATAATAAGAAAAAATTCTTAATGGAAAGAAATGACATTGTTGCATGGCGCTCTCGTTACCTGCGAAAATTACGGGGGAATAATTCTTTAGGGGATAACAAGAAACCAGTTACTTATTTAGATGAAACTTTCATTCATCCATCCTATGGAGTTAGCAAATGCTGGCAATCAGAAGAAGAAGCAGGAGTTTATAACTAATCGAGCAGGTCAAAGGCACATTATAGTTCATGCTGGTGGATCGTATGGGTTTGTAAATAATGGATTGTTGATCTTTAAGTCAAATAGCAAGTCAGCAGACTACCATCACAACATGAACCATACGAACTTCATGACTTGGTTACAAAAACAACAAATTCCAAATCTACAACTGAATGGTATTGTCATCATAGACAACACTGCTTACCAGAGCGTTCAAATTAATAAACCACCAATGCAATCTGTCCGGAAGGCAACTATTCGTGAGTGGCTAGAAAATAATGGGGTTTCCACAACATGCGAATAGCAGAATTGGTAGAAATAGTGAAGAAATTTAATTACAATAAAACTTTCTATGTTGACGAGTTATTATAGCAGCACAGCCACACTGTACTTCGTTTGCCACTGTACCATTGTGAAACTTAATCCGATAGAATTAATTGGAGTTTAGCAAAACAAAGGTTGCGATGAACAATGTTGGTCAATGTGGTAGTGAAATTGAAAATTTAGTTCGGAACGCTTTTGCCGATACCAGCGTATGGGACTGGCAAAAGAATTGTGCTCATGTTAACAATGTAGCACAAGAAATGTGGGAATGTGATTGATGCATTGCTGGATGAAACAGTGGAAAGTTTGTCTTTCAACATAAACACAGGTTTTTCCGATGACGAGGAAACAAGTAGTGATGAAAGATGAAGGAGGTTCAATTTAATCCTTTTCATAAAATTAATTATGAACTTGCCTGTTATTAATTTTTGTTAGCTTTCATAAAATTTCTAAGTAGGTATATTTTATTAATAAATTTTAAATAATTTAGTATTTGTAAATTCTCTTGAATGTTTTGAATTATGAGCTAAGTGATTTGCTAATTATTTGCCGGTTATTAATTGTTTGCCTACAATTTCTAAGTACATTATTATTAATAACTTTTTAAATAACTTAATTTCGATGTTTATTTGTAAATCTCTGTACGTTTTCATAAAATCAATTATGAGCTAAGCAGTTTTATAGTTATTTGCCTGTTTTTAATTATTGTTAGCTTTCTATCTCCAATTAATAACTTTTAAATAACTTAATTTCGATGTTTATTTGTAAATCTATCCATATTTTTCATAAAACTAAATGAGCTAAGTGGTTTATAATTATTTCCATTAATAATAATTTGAATACTGAGTATTCAACTGACCTTACTGTACGAATTATTTAATATTTTCAACTTAATAAAATCCTAGTTCATGAAATACAAGAAACTCACGTCTCCCCAAAAAGTAATTTTTCTTAAATTCATGCTACAATTATTTCACCTTAAGAAAAATTGTTTTTTGAGGAGACTTGAGTTTTGTATTTCATGTATTTACCCCAAATGTGAGAAAATTAACGAATATAGTCAATTAAATCGTAGTTAATGCAAATATCACCAGCATTCATATTTAAATTTATGCCTTGATACTTTTTAACCCGAATGTACTTTTCAGACAAGGGCGTCATCAAAGCGCCACCTTCAGGGACTTTGTGTTCTCGGCAGGACTATATATTTAAATCATTATTTAATTAGTATTTAGATATAAACATTCGTTTAATATTTTAAAGCTGGGTTATTAACTAAGATCATGCTTCTGGAATAATGCTGCATGCTTAATAACAAAGCAATACATGTGCAGACAAATAACCAAAAATAAACCAATACCTTTTTTATCTTTTGTTAATTGTTGTTGTTCTTGTGTATGTGGTTTTTGAATTGAATTATCATTTTGTGCTATTAAAAATAATAAAATTAAATAAGTTTAATATAAACAAATAAAAACAAACGTAATACCTTCAAAAGGAATTTGTGCTTTTAAAATAGCGGATTTTTCTGAAGTTTGGATTATCATTGGACCTAATTAAAAAAAAATTAATTTAATTAAAAACTTATTTAAAAATAGTGCAATTCTACCTTCTTCTGTAATTCCGCTTCCATCAAAAGCTTGTGGTTCGTGTATAATGACAACTGGTGTATCTACGGGTGCAAGGACAAAAAATAATAATAACAAAAATAAAATTATAAATTGTTTATACCTTCTTGGTTTTGTACAGGTTTGTGTGGTTTGTGTTTGTGGTGTCCTCCTATTAGAAAAAAATAATAAAAAAAGGTGCATAAAAACCTAAAAATATTCGTATCCAAAATCAACACTTACCTGTTTTGAAATGAACAATAGGAGAAGAGTCGGACCAGCCGTATGTATTCTTAGATCGTAGTTTAGCTTCATAATGTCCACCTTGTAGATTTGTGAAAGTACCGTTTACAGTGTAAAGATTGCCTTCTGCATTTGAGACTTCAGGGTGAAGTACAATCCAATCGAATTCTAACGAATACAAAAGAGTACATTTCAGAATAAAGTATGCAGTTATTACTCAAGAGTGTTAATACCAAAAAAATGGAACAAGAGAAAAATGAGTGATAGTTGTCCAAATTCAAATATGCCACCCACACTATACAAATAAATAAATGTTAGTACTATGATTAATTAAAAAAATCATTAGTACACATTGAACTGTATATACTATGTAACTTTAAGGGATGATACATGTATATCGACAATGTAAACCTTTGTGTCCGAAGGAGGAACAGAGAAAGACAATGCTTTAGGAGTCCCATTTCTTTCACATAAAGCATAGCACAATAATAGTAAATTGGTAATTGTAAAGTTTTAACTGCTTTTGTGGTTATATTTGATGTGATCACTTTGGTGGTACTGGTATGTTACCAACGGCGAGTATTGACATGACAGACACTTTTGTTATAGGACGTAATTTAGCCAATGGGAGCCAAGTTAGCTGTTGTGCTGTAACGGTTGCCTTATTATTTATAAAATTGGTATTTGGTTTTAAACTTGTCATACGTAATATTTTCGCTCTAAAATCACAATTCGCAGTTATTTGGTCACAATGAGTGGTAATCATGATATCAAAGTATACAAGCACATAGCTAATTAATTTTGTTCCTATACACCTGTTATTTACAGAATAATCAATCAAAAAACTGGAAATACAAGGTGGTCAGAATAATTTTCTATGGAGAGGTTTTTAAAAAATTTGAACTAACTCTGAAAGTTGCACTCTTTACTAAGAAAAATTACTCATTTTCCTATTGTACTGTTTTGTTTACAATCTGCATGTCAAAATGCCACATATTTAACAAAATAATAAAATAATAAGTAAGGCTAAGTATGTAAATATTAGATAGTGTTATTCTGTATCTGAAATAACGCTATACTACGTTTACCGAACAGATATATTAAATTGGAACTTAGATAGCGTATAAATCTATTCTATGCAGGAAATTTAAATTAAAAATATGTTTACTTCAACTACTACAGAAAAGTTGCTCTGTAAGACCGATATTCTAGAAGATCCAGTAAAATATCAACTTTTAAATAATTATTAAACTCAGGATTTACTATATCTGTCCGGTAAACAAGGTATGACGTCTTTGGCGCAGTTATTGTTTAAAATCTACATATTATTAATGTCCGGCTGCATAGCAAATGCCATGGACTTGACAAAATAGTCAAATAATAGCGTTATTTTGTATCAAAAATAACGCTAACATTTTTGGCGCAGTTATTTGAAGTTTTGTAGACGCCCTATCTTCCGAGGAGTACTTTGATTGGCCAACAAATTGTCCTATAACAAAAGTGTGGGTCATTTCAATAATCGCTTACCATTGAGGTTGTCAGTTGTCAAATATTTACTTTTTTTAGTGATGGGCACAATTGAATGATTTCAACAAAAAAAAAAACATACCATTTAAAACATCCAAATTTCTAAAGCACCCAATATAACCTATTGTGTGCTACACTGTAAGAACAGAAACATTTTTCAGAATGCAAAAGTCAATAATATGCAAACTGTACCATTAAAAAAAGTTTACCGTCTCCTGTAATTATGAAACACACTGTATGCATATTGTAAACTTATACATAATACATTCATATCAACATAAATAAAATTGTTAATTCAGAAATACACTTCAAGCATTATTTCTCTTCCATATAACGTGTAAGAGAAAGAGATGCAAATCCTGAAGTACTGTTCTAATATATGAATGTCCATTTGAAAAACACTCAGAAAGTGTGGCCAATACGTTTTGACTTACAAGATTATTTCAACAAAATACAAAGTTCTATTACCTATTCCCACAAACTACGAAAACTTTAGACCTAATCAGTTACGGAGTTTGAAAGTTATCAAAAACATAACATTAAAAACAAACTTAATTTCTAAAGTACGAATATAACCTATTGTGTGCTATATTGTATGCAGAGAAAAATTTCGCAAGAATATAAAAATTCAATAATATGAGAAGTGTACCATTAAAAAATACAAATTTAGTATCTCCTGTAGTTACGAAACACCTTGTGGATATATTGTAAATTATAAAATTTTGATATAAACTATAATACATTCATATCAATATAAACAAAATTGTTAACCTTGGTGCCCAATATTATACAGGGTGTTTTATTGGGAAAGTGTCATACATTAACTCCAGATAGGGGACACCTAGGTGATCTCAAAAACCCCATACTTATGGGTCTTACTACTTTAATAACCAAGAAACGGTGCGTTTTATCTACTTTGGAAACTTCTTGCTTCGTTCATAACTTTCTAACCACATTAAATATTTTCTTGATATTTGGGACGTATATTTCCTTCAAGGTCTCCGATCGATTAATTTATTTGCAATAAAGGAAATTCAGGTCCGGATTAACAAAAAATTACAAAATATTCTCACCAAAAAACAACACCTTGTATATCAGATTTTTCGCAAATGGATTCTGTATTTGAAAAGAGCATGAAAAAATGGATTTAGTGATGTACAGGAAACCTACCCACACGGGAGGTACCTACACTACAACTCCAATCATCACAAAACGTGAAGTTAGGCGTAGCAAAATGCTTGTACGATAGAGCAAAAACAATATGCTCAAAACAAGAGGACCTCAATAGCGAAAAGAAAATATCGCTAGAACACTCAAAGAAAATGGCTACCCCGATCCAATACCTAACCTAAACAGGGAAGGGGAAACCGAAAAGAAGAACCTAAATATACAGCGGTAATACCATACATACAAGGTACCTTAGACAAAATACGAAGGAGAGACAGCAAATACAAGATACGCACTGCCTTCAAATCGACCAGAACGCTCAGGGAATACTAACCAAAACCAAACCATACAATGAAGATCAGAATTCCAAGAACTGTGTATACAACTTACCATGCGAATGCGGCAGAGCATACACGGGAGGCAGGAGTAGAGCACTCAAAGTGAGAACTCAGGAACACAAGAACAACATTCACAAAGGCGAAACAGAAAGATCAAAAATCGTCGAACATGCCTGGATCGAAAACCACCACATTCAACGGGATAACATACAGATAGTGGCAAAGGACGAGAATACAACTCGCCGTAAACTCAAAGAAGCTACATACATCGCACTAGCAGAAAATCCAATAAGCCAGGCACGTGTAGAAATGAAACCCATATGGACTCCAATAATGCGCGGAGAGCTTAAGCGCAATACACCTGCGCAAGAGGTTACGGCGCAACATGCGCAATAAACTTCTGTGCAACCACGAAAAAGTTTTATATATATATATATATATATATATAGTTTAACAAAGTTCTAACAAATATATATTGGATTACTCAGTGGCTCAGCGGCAAAGGTGTCAGACTAGTCAAGTGCTTGAGAAAAATTAGATATAACAAATGAATTCGACTCAAGTGCGAAAACAGTCCTTCTCAGGACTAAGCCTGATGACGGAAGCAGAGTCCGCTTCCGAAACGTCACGCTCAAAAGCATAAACTGTGGAAATAGGCCGATCAACTCCTCTAATAGGAAACCACAGTTACAAAACACTTATAATACAAAGATCACATTACACATTCCCACAAAATAGGAAAACTTTAGACTACCTAGTCATCTGCCCTAATCAGTTACAGGGTGTGTATAAGTCATCAAAAACATAAAAAAATCTCATTTATAAAGCAACCAATGTAACCTATTGTGTGCTATACTAGCAGTTCAATAATATGCTAAGTGTAACAAAGAAAATAGATGTTTAGTGTCTCCTGTAATTACAAAACACCCTATATATATATATATATATATATATATATATATATATATATATATATATATATATATATATATAGTGCTCTAAAGTCCCCCAACCTATTATGTAAACCACCATGAAACTAAAATTAATAAAATTTTGTGAATAAAGGCACATATACAACGTTGTTTATGGTAATGACGTAATCATTAAACATGACGGACGTTCGCCATTTTTTAAAACAATTTTAAATGGGATCGAATGGCAATTAATTTAATTTGAAAACCTCAAAACATTAATTGGCGTTTTTGGGTTGAAACGAAGGAATCAGTAGTAATACTTTAATGTTGTTGAAGTCGTTCAAAATGACCTGAAACGAGATTTCAAATGAGGTATTTATTACTTGCCATATGATCTTATTTAACCCAGATGTTCCTATTGTCCTATATATAGTACACCCCAAACAAGTTCATTCTTGTCGGTGCAGTAAAAGTGTGTTTACCTGTTAGTCCTTTAGTGAATGTTGACTGTTAAAAGTTGTGCCGTTAGCTAATACAAATATTTAGTGTAGTTTTATTTGTTGAAAATTGCTGTTTTCAAGATGTCAAATCGTACCAAATTTTTAAGGTAAGTACATTTTATATTACTTTTTAAATTTATAACACCTTTTAATATCCTTTTGTTAGCTTAAAATATGTAACTTTCAGATTTTAATTTAACCAATTAACTAAAATAAACATATACACATTATTTTGTTGCATAATTATGCTGTCCTACATGTAGGACATTAGGAATAAAGGCTACTACTAATTGTAATTGAGAAATTACATAAAACGTGCGTTTTATTTTAGAGGATTTACACTTCATGAAGCGTTATCAATGATAGAGGACGATGATTTAGATACTGATTCCATTGTATTGCTACCACCTAGCAATGCATGTGATGACTATGTGGACATCAATAATTTGCCTGCTTCCCAAATGCAAAGCCAAGTGGAAATAAAAAGTTCCAATAAATATGAAGATTGGTCGTCTGAAGATGAACAGCCCTTAGCTAACTATAAAGGACCGTAGTCATCAAAAGATGAAAAAGAGTATAATTAGATTTGAGAGGATTTGCCTGTGCATGATAACTCATTCCCTCAGAAAGATAATGAAAGTTCTCTTGATCATGACATTGCTCCCATGCAGTTGTTTAGTAAATTCTTTGATCAGGAATTATTCAACTTCATTACAGAAGAAACCAACAGATATGCAGCACAGAAAATAAAATAATAAACTTTGAAGTGTCTGAAATAAAATGTTTTATTGGTGTACTAATTCTTTCTGGGTATGTCTATCTTCCACATAGACGAATGTTTTGGGAAACCTCTACAGACACACACAATAAATCAGTGTCAAATGCAATATCCAGGGATAGATTTGACCTTATTATTCAAACTATCATTGTTGTGACAACAGTAGACTAAATAAAACCGACAAGTTTGCCAAGGTACGCTCTTTTTTGATTATCTAATCAAAAATTTTGGAACACGGTTTTCTTGAAGAAAATCATAGCGTCGATGAGGCAATGGTCCCATATTTCGGAAGGCATAGTTGTAAACAATATATACGTAGAAAACCAATTAGGTACGGCTTCAAACTATGCGTTGGTGCGGCAAAACTTGGATATGTTAATTGGTTTGAGCCTTATCAAGGAGCAGCTACTAATATTAGTGTTAAATACAAGGAAATGGGGTAGTGCAGCTGTTGTGTTAGAGTACAGTGATACTCTCAGAACAAAATATCCAAGCGAACGCTTTCATATATTTTTGACAATTTTTTACGTCTGTCGCTTTAGTAGAACTTTTAGAAAAGAAAAATATATATGGTACAGGTACTATACGGGAAAGTAGAATCCCTGGTAGTACTCTGAAAGATTCAAAGTATATGAAAAAGAAAATAAGAGGTTCTTTTGATTACATAAAAATAGAAGATGCCAATGTAGTGTTCGTAAAGTGGAATGATAATAACCTAGTTACGTTTTGCTGTAATTTTGGTGGAGTTGGCCCAATAAATACCGTGAAACGATATTCACCGAAAGAAAAAAATTTATCCACGTAGTGTATATAGTAAAATTGTATAATCAAAATATGGGAGGAGTTGACCGATCTGATCAAAATATAAGTTTGTACAGAACTTCAATTCGAGGAAAAAAGTGGTATTTCCCATTGTTGTCGCATTGTGTTGATATGGCGGTGCATAATAGTTGGCAGCTTTATAAATATTATGGTGGAAAACTAGACCATTTAGCATTTAGGCGTAATATTGCAACAACTCTTCTTACACAGAACAGAAAGCAATTCACTTACCAAAAAGGAAGACGATCAGAAACACAAAACAGAGAGCTGCGCTTTGATCGCTTAGATCATATTGTCGTACCACAAGACAAACAAACACGGTGTGGAGAATGTCACCAAAAAACCACTACTAAGTGCCAAAAGTGTGATAAAGGTGTGCATGTAAAGTGTTTTTTGAAGTACCATACAAAATAAGTTAAATGTGCAGTAGTATTAAGAATAGCTGTTCCTATTGTCCTATATAGGACGACTTCAAAAACATACTTTTGTAATAAATATTTTGCAAAAACCTAAAAGTTTGTTTTACTAGTGTCTAAATCAACACTTTTCAAAAAATATTATATAAATTTCACGTCATAAATAAGTAGGAATATCTGGGTTAAAATTATGTTACAAAATGGCGGCTATTTTGTAGAATAATTTTAAATGGGATCATACGGCAAGTAATACCCCATTTGAAAGCTCGTTTCAAGTCATTTTCAACGACATCGGCAACATTAAAATATTACTACCGATTTATGAGTTTCAACCCAAAAATCTCAAAACATTGGGTTGAAACTCATGAATCAGTAGTAATATTTTAATGTTGTTGATGACGTTGGAAATGACTTGGAACCAGCTTACAAATGCGATATGATCCCATTTAAAATTATTTTACAAAAGAGCGGCATCCGCCACTTTTAATGATTACGTCACTGAATACAATAAAAAACTTTGTATAAGTGGCTTAGTTTGGTTTCCCAAAATTGATTTCACTTTTATGGTTCACATAATAGGTAGGGGGCTTTAGATGGGCACTGCATATATACTATATATATATATATATATATATATATATATATATATATATATATATATATATATATATATATATATATATATATATATATATATATATATATATATATATATATATATATATATATATCATACAGGTGCGCATTAGTGCGTTGAAGTACGATATATCCGTTATTAAAGGAGATATAAAAAGTTATTTACAAAATTTTAGGCAACTACAAACTTCACATTATAAAATTATTTTCGTATTTACAGGGTGTTACATATTACCAGGGTGAACCAAACATACTTTTTTAAATGGGACACCCTATATATTATTTCAAATTTAGATTAAGCTCATCTCCGCCATACTTCCAATATAGGGTTCCATTACGTTATACAGGGTATTTCAATTGCACGAAAATTATTCTCATTTCAACGTCCTGTATACAGACAGAACCACCTAACAATAATTTTTCCCAGCATAACTTTTGACATTGGTACAGTGTTACGAGAAAGTGCTATTTCTTTATTATTACACCAATTGAATAATTATAGAGTGAGCCAAAACTCGAACACATGATTTTATCAATTTTTCAAACGAATCACCCTGTATTTTATTTTAAAAGTGAAAATACACTATGTTCTTTCATTTTATTAAGCACTCCGCTCAAATCGTTGAATACTGAGATATTTTCAATTTAATAACAGAAAGAAATTTTTAAAAATTTCTATTACAAGTTAGCCGTGATTATCTTTATAAGAATTTTGTCTTAATAACCGATGTTTTTGAATTTTATAATAATTTGTCACACTTTTATTTGTTCACGGCTAACTTGTTATAATAGAAATTTAAAAAAATCTCTCCGTTGTTAAATTGAAAATATCTCAGAAATTAACGATTTTAGCTATAGGAGTGCTTAATAAAATGAAAGAAATAAAGTGTATTTTCACTTTAAAATAAAATACAGGGTGATTCATTGAAAAATTGACAAAATCATGTGTTGTCGCTCTATATTCAACTGGTGCTATAATAATAAAGAAATAGCACTTCGTACCTAAGGTCAAAATTATGCCTGGAAAAATTATCGTTACGTTGTTCTGTATAGGGTATACAGGACGTTAAAATGAGAATGATTTTTGTATAACTGACCATAACTTTGGAAATACCCTGCATAATGTAATGAAACCCTATATTGAAGTATGGGAGAGCTTAATCTAAATTTCAAATAATACATAGGGTGTCCCATTTAAAAAGTATCTTGGTTCATCCTGGTAATATGTAACACCCTGTAAATACGAAAATAATTTTATAATGTGGAAGTTGCCTATAATTTTGTAAATAACTTGATATCTCCTTTAATAACAGATATATCGTACTGATGCACTAATGCACCCTGTGTACAGGCTGTCCCAAATTCGAGGGCAAGCATGGGGATCTCGCTTATTATAAGAGATAGGATATAGGTTTAAATTCGGCACTTTTGCTAAATTCGATGCCGAGTAATAATCTGAAAAGAAATTTGAGCTAACTCGAATGGATTTGGTTTTATGCTCAAAAACCAAAAATTTCGATTTTCGTTTTTCGCGTTTGGCCACCTTATTATTAGGAATTTTCAAAATTCGATTAAACATTATTAAGGCACCTTTTTACGAACAATACTAATACGGTATTAAAAATTTTATGTGACGTTTCGTTTATTCTGAACCTATCAGGTTTATTTTTTCTTATGAGGGTTAAGATATATTTTATGTCGTTGGATGGAGAATGTTATACTGATTTTAGAAATATATAACACTTTGTGGTTTGATCGACTGCGAACTAAAATAATGAGAAAAATACGAAGAACAAGATTCCGCCTTCTTGGATCCAGCAAGGAATAATTACAGTAGTTCTACTTATTATTTAATTTGCTAAACTCGTTAGAACATCCAAAAAATATAAAACAGTTAAACAATTTAAAAAAACATTAACAAACAACTCAAACAAGTATGTCTATGTAACACGGTCATAATAGCGACAACGCAAATTTAACGATAGGTAACAACAAAATAATTACACAGACAAACAAACAAAAATTATTATAATAAGTGTTCGAACAAGTTTCCTCCTTCTTGAATACAGTAACGAATTCTTCTTCTACAATTGTTTACGCTTCTTTGAATGGTTCGCTTGGGAATTTGACGAAGTTCATTAACAACCCTATTCCGGAGTTCTTCTATATTTTGCGGTGGCGTCTTATAAATCATATTTTTAAATGGCCCAGAGGAAGTAATCTAAAGGGTTAAATCTGGACTTCTTGCTGGCCACCTAAGTGGTCCCCTATTTCCCATCCATTTATCAGGAAATTCGCCGTTAAGATATTCACTTATTATCGCAGCATTATGAGGAGGAGCTCTGTCCATTTGGCACCAGAGAGTCCATCTTTCGATCTTTCGTTTAGCGGAACATCATCCAAAAGGTCTGATATTTCGTTTGTTAGAAATGCGAAGTAGCGTTGAGACGTTAGGATACCTTCGTAAATAATTGGCCCAAGGAGCCTATCTTCCAGATTCCAACCCACACATTAAAGGACCGGTGGCCTTGTCCTCGCATTTGCCTGTTAATTCGTGGATTTTCAACGGACCAGTAGTGCTCGTTATTACGATTAAACATTCCATTAGTGGAAAAATTGCACTCATCCGTCCAATCTATTTGATTGAGAAAGTTGCGATTTTCCATCATTTTGGTATTAAGTTGGTTACAAAATCCAACCGTCTCATATCGTCCCCAGGCCGAAAAGTTTGACTAACGTGTAACTTAAATGGTTCATAACGGTGTTGCTTTAACACTCGCCAAACTGTCGTTTTGGCACTTCAATAGTTTGCTCTATTTCTCTGGTAGATGTTGAAGGATTTTCTTGAACCTAAGATGGATAACATAAAGTCATAACATAACTCTCCAAAAAAATGTCTGCTGAAATTAGCAGTGGAAATTCTTATAATTAGTATAATACTAACAAATAGTACCTGATGTAATATTTTTCTTCAGCATCTCTGTCTAGTCTGCTACCATATGCATTTCGAGGTTTTGAAAACATCCAAATTCTCGCAAATTTTGGTCTAATTTTAAAAATATCTCTGGTTTGGTTGCTGCCTCCGGATATTCCTCTATATCTTTGTTCTGCTCTGACACTATTTCTATTGCAGCTATAAAATATCCTTATCATGTCTCGTTTTTCTGAATTTGAAAACATTCTAAAGAAACTTGCAAATTTTAAAGCACTAACACGAAGGATCTTGCAGTTATTACCCTTTTACAATTAGAAAATGACATGACAAAAGCCAACTCCTGAGTTTTGTTTGATTCATGGGTATCGTGATAATTTAATATTTAGTTTTAATTTAAGTGTATTTTAGTTCGCAGTCGATCAAATCATGAAGTGTTATATATTGCTAAAATCAGCATAACATTCTCCATCCAACGCCATAAAAATGTCTTAACCCCGATAAGAAAAATAAACCTGATGATGGTTCAGAATAAACAAAACGTCGCATAATATTTTTAATACCGTATTAGTATTGTGCGTAAAAAGTTGCCTTAATAATGTTTAATCGAATTTTGAAAATTTCTAATAATAAGGTAGCCAAACGCGAAAAACAAAATTCGAAATTTTTAGTTTTTTGAGCATAAAACCAAATCCATTCGAGTTAGCTCAAATTTCTTTTCAGATTATTACTCGGCATCGAATTTAGCAAAAGTGCCGAATTTAAACCTATATCCTATCTCTTATAATAAGCGAGATCCCCATGCTTGCCCTCGAATTTGGGACAGCCTGTACATATTGTATATATATATATATATATATATATATATATATATATATATATATATATATATATATATATATATATATATATATCAGGTGTTTCCTAAGTACGTATATAACTTCAAGAGCGTATTCTGCCACTAAAATAAAGGCAACTTTGCTTATAAACTATGTCTCAAAAATGCTTCGTTACGGAAGTACAGGGCGTGAAAGTTTCATTGAAAAATTACATTTTTTAATATTTCCATAACCACTAGAGACATTTCTATAAAATTTTGCAGTGTTTGATAGGATTTGCTATAATCAGTGGCGTGCAGGCAGAATAATCGTTGCACAATTTGGAAGAAAAAAATGCGGTACACCACTGTTTCTAATCTTTCTCAATTTTTATGGATTGTCTGTTCCATTTGGACGAATAAATGGCTCTCGTCTTTTTCCTAAGACTAGTCGTTTTCGAGTAAAAAATAAAAAACATTGTAGTGCTCTGTGATGTAATAAAAGTGTTCATGAATGAGTCTCGTGGCAAACTCATAATAAACCTATATAGAAACTAAAGTTTTTTCATTGCTTTTAATTATTTTTAAACTGTCTTAACAATGTTCAACAAAAAAAAGCTATTTAAAATTTTTTGTCTAATACTACGCTTCAGCCTTAAAAAGGAATATTCGTATGAAGGTATGAATATGTATTTTATATCCAGTTGCCTGTTTGCTAGTGAAATTGTTGACATTTTACTTGTCACCGTACTTATCTTTGTGTAAAGCATTGAAAACATAAAATGAATAATTTTACTAACGTTGAATTGGCTCAGATATATTTTATTTATGGCCTAGCAAATGGAAATTCAGTAGAAGCTCGGCGAATTTATCATGAACGTTATCTGAATAGAGTAACGCCATGTGCTACATGCCAGATTGAGTGAAACCGGCAGTTTTAAGCATAAGTCGGAAGTTCCTGGTAGACCTCGAACAGTAACAACGCCTGTGCTAGAAGATGCTATACTACGAGAAATAGAAGAAAATCCTTCTACTAGTACCAGAAAGACAGCACGACAGTTTCAAGTAAGTCCAAAGACTGTTTGGAAAGTTTTGAAAATTTCTCTATTATTTCCGTACCACATACGAGTACAAGCTCTGTTGCCACGCGATTTTCAACCAAGGCTAAATTTTAGTAGGTGGATACTCCATACAATGGCTCATAACATTTTTTTGAGTACAGTTCTATTTACTGATGAGGCAACTTTTTCGCGAGAAACTATTATTAACTTTCATAATGAACATATTTAGGCGGACGAAAATCCCCATGCCTTAAGAGAAGGTCGCTTTCAGCAAAAATTTTCACTAAATGTATGGATAGGCATTATTGGTGACCATCTTATTGGACCACACTTTTTACCCATCCGACTAAATGGTAATTCGTATAGTCAGTTTTTAGCTGACGAACTAAACGTTCTATTAGAAGAGGTGCCTCTGCAGGTGGGAGCTAATTTATGGTTTATGCACGACGGTGCCCCTGCTCATTTCAGTCTTGTTGCACGTCAATACCTCGACAACACTTTTCCTAATCACTGGATTCGTCGCGGAGGTCCTCACGCTTTTTGGACTTTTATTTATGGGGTCACCTCAAGTCACTCGTGTGTAAAACACCTGTGTTAGATGAAAATGATTTAAGAAATCGAATAATTCAAAGTTGCAATGCCATAAGAAATACTCCAGGAGTTTTTGAACGAGTGAGACAGTCTTTGATGAGACGATTGGAATCGTGCGTTATATCAGAAGGTGGCCATTTTCAACATTTACTTTAATTCTATGTCAGTGGTGATTATTTTTATGATTTCTGTTTGTAATTAAATAATAAAAAAAAATAAAAATAGCGTATTCATTCATGAAAATTTAATTACGATAGATTACAATTTAAGATAACTTTTTTGTTGTACATTGTTAAGACAGTTTAAAAACAATTATAAGCAATAAAAAAACTTTAGTTTCTTTATAGGTTTATTATGAGTTTGCCACGAGACTCATTCTTGAACACTGGATATTACATCACGGAGCACTACAATGTTTTTTTAATTTTTTAAAAACGACTAGTCGTAGGAAAAAAGACGAAAGCCATTTTTTCGTCCAAATGGAACAGACAATTAAAAAAAAATTGAGAAAGATTAGAAACAGTGGTGTACCGCATATTTTTCTTTCAAATTGTGCAACGATTATCCTGCCTGCACGCCACTGATTATAGTAAATCCGCCGGTTTTAGCGTAAAATATGCACCGTCGCTAACTCTCAAACACTGCAAAATTTTATTGAAATGTCTGAAGTGGTTATGGAAATATTAAAAAATTGTAATTTTCAATTAAACTTTCACAACCTGTACTTTCGTAACGAAGCATTTTTGAGACATAGTTTATAAGCAAAGTTATGTACCGTACTTAGGAAACACCCTATATATATATATATATATATATATATATATATATATATATATATATATATATATATATATATATATATATATACACACTACATTCATATCAATATAAACGAAATTATTAACCTTGGACTAATAAATCAAAAACAAATATTATTTATCTTCCAACTAACGTGTAAGAAAGAAAGAGATGCAAATCCTAAAGTATTGTGGGTTGCATCAAAATAATTTTGGCATTATTTAGGTTTTTAGTTACAAAAGTATACAGTTCAATACTTGTATGTCATACTCACTGCAATTTTTTTGTACTGAATTTCATATTGTGCAATAGGTGAGTTTGATTCAACATTCCATACAACGACAATATTCTTATCTAGATCATGAAGTGTATCTATATGTTCAGCAGGGCTTGGAAAACCAGTCAATGTAACATTCTTTTCACTACTTCCAACTCTATTATATGCAGAGCATGTATAAACTCCAAAATCTTCAACTTTTACATGTCTTATTTCTAAAATGTACGTATGATTGTGATGCTTAAAATCTGTGCGTTCACTTTTAAAGACGTTAACACCATTTTTCTTCCATACAACTTCAGCTTTTGGCACACCACGAACGTAACATATCAATTGTGAGTCTAAATTTTCATCTGAGTTTACTGTTAGTTTCTCAATGGTGACGACTGGTTGATCTAAAAGTAAAATTAAAGTCTTGGAGAACAAAATTAATATAAGAGACGTACGAGCTACGCTAATATGGATGAATTTGTGAGCGGGAGGCTCTATTCTATTATCCGCTAAACATTGATAATCTCCAGCATCGTGATGACTGACATTTTCAATTGAAATAGTTTCACCTTCTGTTGCTAAACGTTGACCTTTTTTCGACCATACTATTGTTGGTTTAGGAAATGCAATTGCTTTACAGGTTAAAACAAGAGATTTTCCTGCATCGATCTGTACAGAAACAAGATGATTTAAATATTAATGGATAATATGTATGACTTACCTCAGTAATGTCATGCAAAGCCTTTAGCGATTCTATTTTAGGTGCAGTTTGTACAAATAACTGATGAGTTACATTAAGGTTAACGGTGTTTGTTAACAAAATTATGCATGTGTAATTCGCTGTTTCGTTAGCACCAACATTAGATATTATTAATGTTCGATTCAAGATTTGGAAATTACTTCCAAAGTTGCTAAATTTGATTGTGTCTTGAAATATAATATCGTTGTTTTTTCTCCACATTGACACTAGAGTATCTGAAAAAGAAAGATACAATTATTTTTTCCTCAACATTTTAAAGTCAATGCAGAAAAATTCTCAAAAACTGTTATTTTCTAAACATAACTAAAGATGTCGCTAGCTCACCCTAACAGTATGCTACTTTGATAAGTGTACAACTCTTCTAATATTCACTACTTTCGCTAAAATGATCTTATAACAATCTTAAGAACCAGATGAGTAATGGGAATTCCGAAACCTAAAAGTTTATGTTCTACACGTAAAGATGGCGGCCACCAATGTTTGACGTGTTCTGTGACACTTGGGTTTAAAGTGTTGTCCTTAAACTAAGGCAACATTTTAAAATTAATTAGAATTTTTATTATAAAAGCATAAATACAGCTATAATTGTGATTCTAAATTTTTCCACGTGCAGAAGGTCTTGCTGGCATAAAAATATACAAACAAGCTTGATCTGTTCAAGATAAGAGTAAAATTATTATATTCCGTCGCTCACAGTGAAAATATTATTACGTAAAGATAGCCGGGTCTTTTTTGAATAATGTGATTTAAACTTGTGTATAATTAGGCGCTGATTGTGCGCAATTTTGCGCCGTTGAAAGTACGCACTCCAGTAGGAAATAGTTTTAGCAAAGATTCTATAACACGACTAACTTCACGGAGCCGTCAACTTTTGGGTAAATCCTTCCTTTCTTTTTCAGTAATTAGACATCACGTAGAAAAGTTGAAATAAAATTTTGCATCCTTGTAGGAAAAGTTATTCTAAAATTACATTGACACAATTAATTCACAGTCGTGAACTTAATTAGGCGCAAACCATTCCATTCACCGCTAAAATCAAATTTTGTGCCTCCATAGGAATAAGTTATTCCAAAAATTACATAGGCAAGGTTAACTTCATAGCCGTAGGAATAAATTAATATTTTCTTGGGCGATAAATTATGGGCCGCTTTACGCCATTCATGCAAAATTTTGCGCCCCTACAGAAAACAAGTTATTGTAAAATTACATACGCACGGCTAACTTCAAAATCGTGAACTTCTGCAGAAATCAACTTTTTCTTAGTAATTAGGTGCGAACTATGCACCGTGTGCGCCGCTAAACTGCAATTTTGCGCCCCTGTAGGAAATAAGTTATTGTAAACATTTCATCAATGTGGCTAACTTCACAGCCGTAATACTTCTGCATAAATTAATTTTTCTTTATTTTGTAACTAGGCGCCATCATGCGCCGTTTTGCGCTACAATAATAAAATTTTGCGCCCCCATAGGAAAACAGTTATTGCATAAATTTCATCGCCAACTTCATAGGCTTAAGAATAAACTAATCTTTCCTTGCGTGATAATAGGCACCTATTATGACCCGTTTAGCGCTGTTAAATTTTGTTCACTTATAGGAAACAAGTTATTGTAAACATTACAAGGCTCATTTCACAGCAGTGAACTTTTGCGTAATCATCTTTAACCTTATTTAGTCATTAAGCGCCAGTTGTGCGCCGTTTTGCACCGCTCAAATAAAATTATGCGCCCCCACAGTAAATAAGTTTTTGTAAAAATGTATTTATCAATGTGGGTTCACAGCTGTAAACTTCTGCACAAATGATTTTTTTCTTATTTAGTAACTAGGCACCATTATGAGTACTGTTGCGCCACAAAAATAAAATTTTGCGACCTCACAGGAAATAAGTCATTGCAGAAATTACATCAACGCGGCTAACTTCACAGCTGCAAACTTCGTAATAAATTTTCTTTCTTATTTAGTAATTAGGCTCCAGTAATGCGCCGTTCTGCGCCCCTAAAATAAAATGTTGCGCCCCAATAGGAGATAAGTTATTGTAAAAATTTCATCGACGTGACTAACTTCACAGCCGTAAACTTCTGCATAAATTATTTTTTTCTTATTTAGTAATTAGGCGCCATTATGCGCTGTTTTGTTCCACTAAAATAAAATTTTGCCCCTCTATAGGAAATAAGTTATCGCACAAATTTCATCGGTAAAGTTAACTTCATAACCTTACGAATAAACTAATATTTTCTTACGCGATAATTAGGCACCTATTGTACACCGTTTTACGGCATTAACGCAAAATTTCCTCCCATATAGAAAAAAAGTTATTGTAAAATTACACCCGCCCGGCTAACCTCACAACCCCTTGGAAATACGGTAAATTTTTTGTTAGTTAGTAATTAGGCGCCGCCGTTTCGCACCGCCTACAATGCAATTTTGCGGCTCTATAGGAAATAAGTTATTGCCAAAAGCGTAGCTAAAGTCACAGCCGCAAACTGCTGCAAAAGTTATTTTTTTCTCATTTAGTAATTAGACGCCATTATGAAGCATTTCGCCCACAAAAATAAAATTTTGCGCCCCCACAGGAAACGTTATTGCAGAAATTTCATCGGCAACTTCATACCCTTAGGAATAAATTAATTTTTTCTGATCATTAGGCACCGATCATGAGCTGTTTAGCACTGTTAAAATTAAATTTTGTGCACTTATAGGAAAGAGTTATAGTAAAAATTATGTACATCAACAAGGCTAACTTCACAGCCGTCAACTTCTGCATAAAATTGTTTCTTATTTAGTAATTAGGCGCCATTATGCGCCAATTTGCCTCTAAATTAAAATGTTGCGTCTCCATAGGAAATAAGTTATTGCAGAAATTTCATCGGCAAGGCTACAACTTCAAAGCCGTAGAAATAAATTAATATTTTCTTGCGCGATAATTAGCCACCCATTATGCACCGTTTCACGCCATTAAAGCAAAATTTTTCGCTTGTGTAGAAAACAAGTTATTGTAAAATTACATCTGCCCGGCTAACCCCACAACCGTGAACTTCTGTATAAATAAATTTTTTGTTAGTTTGTAATTAGGCGCCGTTTCGCACCGCTACATGCATATTTGTGCCTCTGTAGGAAATAAGTTATTGTAAAAGTTTTATCAACGTCGCTAACTCACAGCCGAAAACTTTTGCATAAATTAATTTTGTCTTATTTAGTAATTATGCGCCATTATGCGCAGTTTTGCGCCGCCAAAATAAAATTTTGCGCCACTACAGGGAATAAGTTATTGCAAAAGATTATATCGCCAAGGCTAAAGTGTTATGAATAAACTGATCTTTTTTTGCGCGATCTTCTCAATGAAATCAGTGAAAATTGGTACATACCATTTCATCCGTCACGGGTCTAAATGACGGCAAATTTAGTTCTTGTCCACAGAGGAAATACATTTGACATTTATCTCAACAAGCTTGGTGTATAAATAAAATATTTTGGACATGACGACAACACTATAAAACCATAAAGTTTAGTACTATCGCATCTAGAGAATACTTTTGGCGATTTTCGTCAAAAAATAAAAACATCTAATAAAAATTTGCACACATAATCGAACGGTTTGCGCAAAACTAAATAAAATCCAAAGTGTTCGTTTTTCAGTTGCACCCTAGTTGACATTGATCCAACCGAGATCAAAATAGGAGATGTACGAGGGAGGTATGATAAGTACCCGTATTTAGCGACAGATGGCACGTTGTGTGAAAATCTGCATTACCAACTGTGAGTACTATTCTTTAGTTCACGCTTGTCAAAATTTTAGCGACATTCATTGAGCACTTTAGTTTTTATAGCTGTTGAAAGTGAGTTAATGTAGGTATTTTTGGAATAATGGAAAAACAACAATACCGGTGTGTGTAGAAATCAGTGAAAAGTTGCAAGCAGTTTACAACGATAATGCACCAACGATGACTACCATCAGATACTGGTGTAATGAATTTAAATGTGACCGAAGATCCGTCTTTGATGAGGTCGTCCCGTTGAGGTCACTACGAATGAAATGATTAATAAAGTGCATGATATCGTGTTAGCAGACCGCCGGATGAAGATAAGAGAGATTGCTGAGATGGTAAACATTTCAATTGAACGTGTACAAAATATCCTGCACGCCTAAATTGGGTATGAGAAAGCTATCGGCGAGATGGGTGCTGCGTGACAACTTCAACGCAATGTTTGGACAAGTGTAAGCGTAATTGATTATTTGGAGAAGGGAAGAACCATGACGGGTCAGTATTATGCCAATTTATTGGACCGATTCGACGAGTAAAAGACCACACCTACCGAAGCAAAAAATCATTTTCCATCATGACAACGCCCCGGACCACTCATCGGCAATTGCGACAGCAAAACTTGTTGAGTTACGGTACGAAGTGTTGCCTCATCCACCATATTCGCCAGAGTTGCCCCCCTGCGACTTTTTCCTTTTTCCAAACATGAAGAAATGGCTTGGTGGAAAGAGGTTCTCGCCAAATGAAGAAGCCATTGCTAAAACAGAGGCCTATTTTGCACAGTTCGAAAAATCTTATTATTTGGATGGGTTAAAAAAGTTGGAACATCGTTGGATCAAGTGTATAGAGCTACAAGGCGATTATGTCGAAAAATAAATATACTAAATATAAACCAATTGCCTTGTTTTCCTGAACACAGGTATTTATCATACCACCCTCGTACATCTTCAATTAGTATGTTGTTAAACGTTTATTCGGGTGCGGCGTTGGCCTTGCCTTAATGTATGAAAACTAAGTGATGCGTTGAGGTCAATGAATTTGAAATCTCCACAAGAAATGCTTTCGGATGACACCCATATTGCCATACGTTCCCTATCGAAGAAAACATTGTTGACGTTGACCTTTAACCAAGTAGGAATTAACCCAAAATAGAAAATACGCGCTTAGTTGAAGTGGTATCACAAAGAAAACTGATTTGAAAAATGTTGTGACGTGTAACCTATAATCGCGGAAACGGACATTGGCTTTAGACCTCAATTTGTTAGAAATATGTCATGTGTCGAGGTCAATAAAATAATATTTCTAATATTTACAAAAAAAGCTTTCGAATAACACCCGTATTGGTACACAAGATCAATTAAAATTTTTTTTGACCTCGACCTTTTACGCAGATTTAACCCAAATACATTTGAAAAAGCTGGACCGTTTATGCTATAATCGCGGGAACGGACATATGCTTATGACCTCAATTTGTAAGGAATAGGTCATACGTTCAAGTCAATGAAATGCATATTTGAAATCTCCATAAAAAATACTTTCGAATGACACTCGTATTGCCATAAGTTAGCAATCGAAAACCTAGTAGGGGTTACATGATCGAGATCAAAATAGAAAATGCACGAATAGTTCATGAGCCAGCATTTAAAGGGAACTGATTAAAAAAAAATTCGTCGTTTAACCTATATATCGCGGAAACGGACATTGGCCTTTGACCTCAATTTGTGAGGAATAGGTCAAGTGTTGAGATCAATAAAATATTTGTAATCCCCACAAAAAATGCTTCCGAATGCCACGTGTATTGTCATAGGTTAACAATTACAGATTTGGTTGACCTCGGCCATTTTACTCAGAAGGGGCCACCAGATCGAGGTCAAAATAGGAAACGTATAGTTGCTTTAGTGCTATCATACAACGAAAACTGATTTGAAAAAAAGGTTGCGCCATTTAACCTATAATCGCGGTATCTGTTGAGACCAATACAATGATATGTGTATTCCTTAAAAAAATGAGCTTTCGAATAAAACCGATATTGCCATACGTTATCAACTAAAAGTTTGACCGACCTAGACCTTTTTACCTGGAAGGGGTCACCAGATCGAGATGAAAATAGGAAATGTGCATGTTTGGTTGTCATTTATCAAAAACTGATTTGAAAAAGTTGCGCCTTTTAACCTATAATCACGGGAACGCACAATGACATTTGACCTCAATTTGTTAGGAACGGGTCATGTGTTGAAGGCAATAAAATAATATTAGTAATCTTCACAAAACAATGCTGACTGATGGCATCTGTATTGCCTTAGGTCATCGATTAAACATTTTGTTGACCTTGACCTGTTACGCAGTAGGGATCTCCATATCGAGGTCAACAAAGGAAAAGTACATGTTTATCGAAAGCAGGTTTGAAAAAAAATCCATATTTGTACAGCAATTTCTATAAAGCCGCGATAAAGTGGAGTCTCGATGACCAAGATCTGTATTTTACTACGGTTTCGATGGAGTCGCGACAAGAAATAGATTCCCTCGATGCCCAAGAGCTAAATTACATGTCCCCTAAGGGCTTATCACCATTTGGGTCAAATTTTGCGTAAAATCCATATTTATACAGCAATTCCTATAAGATTGCGGTAAAGTGGAGTCTCGAGCAAAATCTTGGTTCTGTGTTTTATTTATGTTTGCCAGCATTTGGGTCAAATTTTGCCCAAAATTTATATTTATCCACCAGTTTCTTTAAGGTTGCGACAAAATGGATTGATTGGCTGGCGAATCGTTAAGTTTTGTTAGCGGGTTAACGCCAAATGACTCAAATTTACATTTATACTTCGATTTCATTAGAGTTGCGGTAAAATGGATTCATTTTTGCGATAACAAAGAGTTAATTACATGTTCCATAAGTAATTTATATAAGGTCGCGGTAAAGTGGAGTCTCGGCCAAGATATATAAGTTCTGTGTCCCACGAGTGTTTTGCCAGCATATGGGTCGATTTTTGTCCAAAACCTACATTTATACCTCGATTCCATTAGAGTCGCAAGAAAATATATTATCTCGATGACCAAAATGTGTTTATCAACATTTGGCTCAAAATCCATATTCATACAGCAATTTCTATAAGATCGCGGGAAAATGGAGTCTCGATGATCAAGATCTAAGTTTTACGTTCCTTAAGTGTTTGTCAGCATTTGGGTCAAATTTTTCGCAAAATGTATGTTTATATTCGGATTTATTGCAGTTGCGGCAAAGCAGATTTTCTCGATAATCAAAGCTAAAATAAATGTCTCATAAGTGCTCAGCAGAATTTGTCTTAAATTTTTCCCCCAAGATCCATATTTATACAGCAATCTCTATAAGGTCGCGTTAAAATGGAGTCTCACTGACCACGATCTAAGTTCTGTGAACCAATAGTGTTTGCAAGCATTTGGATCTTATTTTGCAAAAAATTTATATTTAGACGCAAATTTCTTTAAGGTTGCGTCAAAATGGATTGATTAGATAACCAAGTAAGTTCTGTGCCTCATAAGTTTTGTTAGCGGGTTAGAGCCAAACGTCAAAAATCGACATTTATACTGGAGTCGCGACAAATGGATTCATTTTCTTGATGGCTAAGAGCTAAATTACATGTGCCATTAATCTTTGTCAACATTTGGGTGGAGTTGTGCCTAAAACCTATATTTATACACCAATTTCTTTAGGGTTAGGGCAAAATGGATTGCTTAGCGTTTGGGACAAATTTCATGAGTGTTCGACAGCATTTGGGTCGAATTTTGCCTAAAATCGATATATATACATATATATATAATAAAATTTAGATAAAAGTTAGGTCTTTAAGAGTACTATTCGCCCATATCAAAATATACAGGGTGTTCCAATAACAGAATTGATGTACGTTGAACATGCTAACGTTTCACACGGAGCCTTCTCTCCCCTATTCAATATATCAATAAGACGTTTACATCTTTTCAAAGCCTATACCTAGCTTAATCATATACCTGAACTAATTTGTCTCAACTTAGATAATAAACCAATAATTCATTTTTATTGCTAACCTTACATTCAGAAAAAAAATATTTTTGTTAAATAACTTGGCAACGTTGCATTTTATATGTACAAATGTATACATCGTTGAAAAACTAGGCTATCCAAAAATGTAATGATATAGAGGGTGTTCCATTTCAAATAAAAAAATTGATACCCCCCTACTTTTACGAATCACCCTGTAGGTGCTAAAATATTTTTAAGTTGTGCGCGTATTGGAACCATATAACTTTTGCATAAATGATTTTAATGAAAAATCAACAGCGAAGCCACAATCTTCCGTCGCGTGATGCTTGGACACCCGGTATATATCGTTGAGGTTGCCACAAAATGGATTCCCTCGCTGATCAAGTGCTAAATTACATGCCGCATTAGTGTTTGTGAGCATTTACGCCAAATGTTGCCAAAAATCTATACGTATACACCAATTTCATTGAGGTCATCACAACATGGCTTTAATCGATGACCAAGAGCGAAATTCTGTGACCCATGAGTGTTGGTTGGTTTATCGATACAACAATTTCATTGAGACAGCCACAAATGGATTGCCTTGCTATAAAAAGCTAAACTCTGCGTCACATCAGTCAGTGTTGGTTAGCACTGGGAGCGTATGTTGCTCAAAATCTATATTTAACACTAATTTCGTTGTAGTTGAGGCTAAATATGTTATTTCGATGACGAAGAGCTACATTACTACATGTCCCATACGTGTTTATTAGCATTGGTCTCAAATTTCCAAAATCCATATTCATACAGCAAATTCTACAAGGTCGCAGTAGAGTCTCAAGGACCAAGGTCTAAGTTTTGCCTCCCATTAACGTTTATCAGAACTTACGTCGTATTTTGCCAAAAAAATTATATTTAGAGAACAATTTCTTTAAGGTTTCGGCAAAATGGAATGATCAGATGAACAAAAGCGAAGTTGTGTGCCCCACAAGTTTTCTTAACGGGTTATAGCCAAATGTCAAAGTCTATTATATTCCGATCCCGTTGGGGTTGCGATAAAATGGATTCATTTTCTTGATGGTCAATAGCTAAATTACATGTGCCGTTAGTTTTTGTCAGCGTTTGGGCCAAATGTCCAAACTCTATAAAATCTAAGTTCTCTGTACCATGAAAGCATTTGGGTCGAATTTTGCCAAAATCGATATCTATGCCCCGATTTCGTTGAAGTTGCAACAAAATGGATTCCATCGATGGCCAAGTGCCAAATTACATGCCCCATTAGTCTGTGTAATCATTTAGGCCAAATGTTACCCAATATCTGTATTTATACACCAATTTACACGATGACCAAGAGCTAAATTCTGTGACACGTGAGTGTTAGTTTATCGATACACCAATTTCATTGAGATTGCACTAAATGGATTTATTGTCTTGCTTAGAAAAAGTTAAATTCTGCGTCACATCAGTATTAGTTAGCGTTAGGATCGTATGTTGCTCAAAATCTATGTTTGCACAGCACCAATTTCGTTGAAGTTGAGGCAACAGGTGTTAGCTCGATAGTCAAGAGTTAAGTTACTACATGTCCCGTAAGACTTTACCAGCACGTGGTTCAAATTTGACCATATTTATACAGCAATTTCTATAAAGTCGTGGTAAAATGGAGTCTCAATGACCAAGATCTAAATTTTGTGTTCTAAAAGTGTTTGCCAGAAATTGGGTCGAATTTTGCCCAAAATTTATATTTTACATGAAGTTCTTTAGGGTTGAGGCAAAATTGATTGATTGGAACCATGTAAGTTCTGTGCCTCATACGATTTGTGAGCGGGTTAGAGCCAAATGTCAAAAATCTACATTTATACTCAGATTTCGTCAGAATCCCAAAAAAATAGATTCTCTTGATGACCATGGGCTAAATTATGTCCCATTTGGTACAAATTTTACCCAAAATCGATATTTATTACAGCAACGTCTATAAGGTCGCGGTAAAGTGGAGTCTTGACCAAGATGTTCTGTGCCCTAGGAGTGTTTGGCAGCATTTGGGTCGAATTTTGTCCAAAACCTACATTTATACTCCGAATCCGCTAGAGTCACGACCAAGTGCTAAATTACGTGCTCCATGAGTGTAAGCATTTGGGTCAGGTGTTATCCACCAATTTCATTGGGATCGTGGCTCGCTCATAAAAAGCTCAATTCTACGCCACATGAGTGTCAGAAATTTCCTTGGAGTTACGGCAAAATCAGCTATCTCGATGGTCAAGAGCTAAATTCTGTGCCCATTCTTACAGTGTGTCTATAGATTCGTTCGTCTACATGCCTTACTTGACTTTGTCGTTCATTTGCTTGTTTTTTAATATTAGCGTAATTCTTTCCTGTGATCCGTTTGGGGATGGTATTAAAAACAAAGAATTAATGGTAGCTCTTTCTGTTTTGAGGACTCTTTCTAGAGCTAGTCAGACCGTTTTTATGTGTAAAACTTTACTCAAACCCTTTAACAACTTATTTCCTTTAAACTAATAACTAGTGTTGCTATTTTTAAAGATTACACAAGCAGTAATTCATACAGTAACATACACAATCTACACATGTTTCTCTTTATTTCGTAAAAACTCAAGATACAAATCTTACCTCCATTCTCTACGTCACAAGGTAACTGAACAGTCTCATTTTCTTTGGCCATAAAACTTCTAGATTGTGTTACAAGAATTGGAGCAGGTCCATCATTATCGTCATCATCATCATCTCCTTCCTCATAATCATAATTATCATTTTGAATACCATCTTCCGGTTGTGCGATTTCTAAATCGTAATCGACTTCTTGTTTGTTAGGTCGTCCAAACGCTGTAAAAAAAAAGACATAATTAGTAAAATTTAACGAACCCTTACACTAACATATGCTTTGCACATTTTAATCTTGTAAATATTTCGTTTGTTCTAAAAAATAAAAAAAAAGTAACATATACACATGTGTTAACTTAGTCATAAACTTTTTTTCGTATTTTCAAGTTTAAATGTTTATTAAGGACTACCTTAACATACTATGAAGGCGCAAGTGTCTGTTTTTGTTATGGGGTGATATAAACCATAATAAAGGTACCTACCTCAATTATTTGCAGCTGAAGGAACACCCCTCTGTGAAAACATTGTTAATATGGTAATCGTGTGCCTCGCAGTAAAATTATTTATTACCGTCTAGCACCAAAAGACAAAAAATTTACTAACGAGTTTGCTCAAAAAAAAATAGTGAAAAGCTTGAGAACTGAAGTAAATTATAAATTCAGCACAGTATGGGCGGGGTTGCTCAAGAATAACTTTAAGGGCCATTTTTGTTTCACGTTAAAATCAATTTACATGATTATAGTATTAATGTACCATTTAATTTAAGTATTAAACCACAATATATGTAACTGATATTGTTATGTAAGACACGCAGCTGTTTGTATTGTTTAACTATTCAGTAGCAGTAGGTACATTTCCGTATGGATATTTGAACAAAGCAGATGTTTCATTGTGAATTAAGAAGAGTAAAATATTATTGTTAGATTATTGAGAAATTACCTTTGGTAAATAAATTTCTAACTCATGTAGTAGAAATGTAAATGAACAATAGATTAACGGAATCATTTTTGGTAATAGCAGGAAATCATACATTTCCTTCATTACAATACGCAAATTATAATTCAACGTGTATTTTGATGAGGTGACATATCGACTGTTAGCTATTACGTGTTACATTACGAAATGAGCTGGCGCTCCATTACGTTAAAAACTAAATAACTTAATCACAAGTTTTTATAAAATGACTTTTAATGATCAGAGGGTACATTTTTTTCTACTATTTTAATTATAAAAGGCAATAAATGTTTTAATTTATTAGAAAAGTTAATTAACTTATTACTTTTAATGATAGTTTCTTTTATAAAGACACCAGTAAAGATGCCAATCATTTATGACAATCTCAATTAAGAGCGTATAAGTAAAGCACCACCCACTACGTTGATATTGTTATGTTGCACTGTCGGAAAATAATTGATTTTTCTTGTTATCGAGCAATGTAGGTCAATACTGTCTATTGCGAAGTATTTCTCGATAAATAGAACTAAATGAGAGTTCGTTACCATTTCTTGAAAAATTACAAGGAATTTCAATTGTGAAGCGATCGATTAATTGAAAAGTAAGGTTGAACTAAAATTAAAAAAGGCAACTATCAAAACAATTGAATAAAAATTGTAGACTCTCTCAATACAGCAAATATCCAATCACAGTTGCCAAATTTTGTGTTTAAATATGTACTTTATAAAATCTATGTTACCAGGGAGCTTCAAAAGTTTGAAATGTTACGTTCTGGTCGGTACATTTTTTATTTGTGACATTTGGCATAACAGGTAGTGAAAGTAGAGGCGTGACACCCGAGGGCCATTTTTTACCATCAGCGAATAGCTGGATCTCGTAAATTACATAACCAATAGTTTCTAGGTTAAAAGCGTTATGCGAAAAATATTTCGTAAAAAACAAATTTTTGTAGCATGGCATTCGATAAAATAGAGCTTCGATGACCAAGAAGTTCTGTGTTCCACGAGTGGTTCGAGTTTTGCCCAACATCTATATTTACTCTCCGATTTCGTTCGAGTCACAAGAAAATAGATTCCCTTGATGACCAAGAACTAAATTACATATTCCATAACCGTTTATTACCATTTGTGTAAAATTTTGCCCAATTTCTATATGGTTGATGTAAAATGAAACCTCAATGACCAAGTTCTAAATTCTGTGTCCCACGAGGGTTTACCAGCATTTGGATTCAATTTGCACAAAATCTATATTTATCTGATTTCGTTGGAGCCACAAAAAAAAACATACCCTCGATGAGCAAGAGCTAAATTACATGTCCCATACGAGTTTATCTCCATGTGGGTAGAATTTTGCCCAAAATCTATATTTATCCTACGATTTAGTTTGTCACAAGAAAATAGGATTCCCTCGATGACCAACAGTATGTGTTAGACGAGTTTATCCCCATTTAGGTCAAATTTTGCCCACAATTAATATTTAAACAGCAATTACCATAAGCACGTGGAAAAAGGAGTCTCCATGACCAAGATCTAAATTCTGTGTCCCACGAGTGTTAAGCAGCATTTGGGCCAAATTTTGACCAAAACCTATATTTATACTGCGATTTCGTTGGAGTCGCAAGAAAATAGATTATCTCCATGACCAACAACTATATTATATGTCCCATACGAGTTTATTCCCATTTGGGTCGAATTTTGCCCAATATCTATATTTATACCGCGATTTCGTTGGAGTCGCAAGAAAATAGATTCTCAGATGACCAAGAACTAAGTTACATATCTCATAAGCGTTTATTACCATTTGTGTGAAATTTTGCCCAAACTTCATATTTATACAGCAATTTCTATATGGTTGATGTAAAATGAAGCCTTGATGACCAAGTTCTAAATTCTGTGTCCCACGAGCGTTTACCAGCATTTGGGTCAAATTTGCCCAAAATCTATATTTATCTCATTTCGTTGGAGCCACAAGAAAACATTCCCTCGATGAGCAAGAGCTAAATTACATGTCCCATACGAGTTTATCTCCATGTGGGTAGAATTTTGCCCAAAATCTATATTTATCCTACGATTTCGTTTGTCACAAGAAAAATAGATTCCCTCGATAACCAAGAGCATGTCTTAGATGAGTTTATCCCCATTTGGGGATATTTTAATAGCAATTACCATAAGCACGCGGAAAAAGGAGTCTCTATGACCAAGATCTAAATTCTGTGTCCCACGAGTGTTAAGCAGCATTTGGGCCAAATTTTGACCAAAATGTATATTTATACTGCGATTTCGTTAGAGTCGCAAGAAAATAGATTCTCTCCATGACCAAGAAATAAATTACATGTCTCATACGAGTTTATTCCCATTTGGGTCGAATTTTGTCCAAGATCTATATTTATACCGCGATTTCGTTGGAGTCGCAAGAAAATAGATTCTCTCGATGACCAAGAACTAAATTACATATCTCATAAGCGTTTATTACCATTTGTGTCAAATTTTGCCCAAAATCCATATTTATACAGCAATTTCTATAAGGTTGATGTAAAATGAAGCCACGATTACGAAGTTCTAAATTCTGTGTCCCACGAGGGTTTACCAGCATTTGGGTCAAATTTGTCCAAAATCTATATTTATCTGATTTCGTTGCAGCCACACGAAAACATTACCTCGATGAACAAGAGCTAAATTACATGTCCCATACGAGTTTATCTCCATGTGGGTAGAATTTTGCCCAAAATCTATATTTATCCTACGATTTCGTTTGCCACAAGAAACTAGATTCCCTCGATGACGAAGAGAGCTAAATTACGTGTCTCCTACGAGTTTATGCTCATTTGGGTCAAATTTTGACCAAAATAGACATTTAAACAGCAATTACCATAAGCATGCGGTAAAATGGAGTCTCCATGACCAAGATCTAAATTCTGTGTCCCACGAGTGTTAAGCAGCATTTGGGCCAAATTTTGACCAAAATCTATATTTATACTGCGATTTCGTTGGAGTAGCAAGAAAATACGCTACTAGACGAAGAACTAAATTACTTGTCCCATACGAGTTTATTCCCATTTGGGTCGAATTTTTCCCAAGATCTATATTTATACAGCGATTGCTCTCGATGACCAAGAACTAAATTACATATCTCATAAGCGTTTATTGCAATTTGTGTGAAATTTTGCCCAAAATTCATATTTATACAGCCTCGATGACCAAGTTCTAAATTCTTTGTCCCACGAGGGTTTACCAGCATTTGGATCAAATTTGTCCAAAACCTATATCTATCCGATTTCGTTGGAGCCACAAGAACACAGATTCCCTCGGTGAGCAAGAACTAAATTACATGTCCCATACGAGTTTATCTCCATGTGCGTAGAATTTTGCCCAAAATTCATATTTATACAGCATTTTCTATATGGTTGATGTAAAATGAAGCCTCGATGACCAAGTTCTAAATTGTGTCCCACGAGGGTTTACCAGCATTTGGATCAAATTTGTCCAAAATCTATATCTATCCGATTTCGTTGGAGCCACAAGAAACTAGATTCCCTCGATGACCAAGAGATTACATGTCTCCTACGAGTTTATCCCCAATTGGGTAAAATTTTGCCAAAACCCATATTTATACAGCAATTTGCATAAGCACACGGTAAAACGGAGTCTCCATCACCAACATCCAAATTCTGTGTCCCACGAGTATTTAGCAGAATTTGGGCCAAATTTTGTCCAAAATCTATATTCACACTCCGATTTCGTTTGAGTCACGAGAAAATAGATTCCCTCCATAACCAAGATCTAATTTACATACGAGTTTATCCCTATTTGAGTCAAACTTTGCTAAGATCTATATTTATACTGCGATTTCGTTGGAGTCACAAGAAAATAGATTCTTTCGATGACCAAGAACTGAATTACATATTCCATAAGCGTGTATTACCATTTGTGTCAAATTTGGCCAAAATCCATATTTATACTGCAATTTTTATAAGCTCGATGTAAAATGGAGTCCCACGAGTGTTTATCAGCATTTGAGCCAAATTTTACCCAAAATCTATATTTACCTGATTTCGTTAGAGCCATAAGAAAATAGATTCCCTCGATGACCAAGAGCTAAATTACATGTCCCATACGAGTTTATCCCCATTAGATTCCCTCGATGCCAACGGGCAAAATTTTGTCCAAAATTTATATTTACACTACGATTTCGTTTGAGTCACAAGAAAATAGATTCTCTCCATGACGAAGAGATAAATTACATGTCCCATACGAGTTTATCCTCGTTTGAGTCGAACTTTGCCAAGATATTACGAAACTGAATAAGAAGTTTAGACTCCTCAAAACTGCGAATATCCAATCACAGTTGCCCAATTTAGACATGTGTTTAAACATGTAGGAACATTATCAGATCTATGTTACAATGGATATTCAAATGTTACTTTCTGGTCGGAATATTTTTTATTTGTGGCATAAGTAATGAACGTAGAAGCGTGGCATCCCAAGCCCGTTTTTTACAATGCGCCAATAACGAGATCTCGCAACTTACATAACCTATAGTTTCTAGGTTAAAAACGTTATGAGAAAAATATTTCGTAAAAAATAATCTTTGCAGCATGCATTAGGTGAATGGCCTCTCCAATGACCAAGAAGTTCCGCGTTCCACGAGTGTTTGCCAACATTTGGGTCGAATTTTGCCCAAAATATATATTTTCACTCCGATTTCGTTGAAGTCGCAAGAAAATAGATTATTTCGATGACCAAGAGCTAAATTAAATATCCCGTAAGTGTTTATCGGCAGTTAGGTCAAATTTTGCCCAAAATCCATATTTATCCAGGAATTTCTATGATTGCGTTAAAATCGAGTCTCGATGACTAAGTTCTAAGCTCTGGGTTTCACGAGTGTTTTGCCAGCATTTGGGTAAAATTTTGCCCAAAATCCATACTTATACAGCGATTTCGGTTAAATGGAGTCTTGTTGACCAAGTTCTAAGTTTTAGGTTGCAAGTAAAATGTTAAACAGCTAATCAAGTCCGTTGTTTTTGCAAACGTTACGTTTGCCTATGTAAAATTTTTAAGCTATTTGCTCTTAACAATAACAGTACGATGAAGGCTTGCTGTTATGATTAAAGGGCGCTGCAAGACGCGAAATGCGCCCCCCGAGGTCCCTGTTTAAAAGCCAATTGGCACATATACATTTTAGTTGGGTTGATTAGCCTATTTCCAGTTTCCACAACATGCGCAATAAACTACTGCGCAACCACGAAAAAGTTTAAAATATATAAGTTCTAAAAAATATATATTGGATTACTCAGTGGCTCAGCGGTAAAGGTGTCAGACCTTTAAGTGAAAGGTGCCAAGTTCGAATATGAGAATAGTCAAGTGCTTTGGAAAAAAATCATAACATATAAATTGGACTCAAGTGCGAAAACAGTCCTTCTTAGAACCAAGCCTGATGACGGAAGCAGGGTCCGCTTCCGAAACGTCAAACTGTAAAAATAGGCCGATCAACTCAACAAATAGGAAACCACAGTTACAAAACCCTTATAATACAATATACATTTTGCTGACCAACTCTCATGGTCATCGCGACAATCAATTTTGCCTCATCCATAATGAAACGTGTGTATCAGTACGACCCAAATGCTGACGAAAGCCCCAATGGGCACATAATTTAGCGCTTGGTGATCGAGTTAATCCATTTTTCCGGTACCCTAACAAAATTGGTGTATGAATACGTCCACATATAAAATGGTTGTGTTTTGAATGTTAAATTTTTTAGGATTTCAGGGAAAACTGAGGATTAAGAAAAAATACTACTTACAACTCTAGTTTTTCTAGAAAATTGTTACGTGTTGTTACTGTTAAGACACTGCTTTATTATGCTTCATTATGTAATAAGAGACATACTGTGAAAATTTCAACCTAGCATTTCAATTCCATCAAAAGTTAGAACGTGAACAAGACAATCATGTACGGACGAGCGAGCCAGTGGGTGAGCAAGTGAGAAATCCACTGATGCAAATAATAAGGTCTTAGTTATTTGTCAAATATTACCCACAATTAGAAAAAAAATTCGACATGTTTTTAATGTACCCTTTAAAAAAAATTCTAATTTCACATGACTCACAACAATTAAAACAACTATGACCTACGGAGGAATTTTATAGAGCCAATACAAAGCCCATAGGTATGCAAGTAGCATTGGAATATACGGTGAACAGAGATAACATCAGGGCTACAATATTAGAAGAGGAAGTACCAGCAGCCATGAGGGGAATGAAGAGTGCCAAGATTCCGGGAGTAGACGGCATACCTGTGGACTTGCTCATGTGTCCACAAGAAGAGGGTGTGAACGAATAGACGCCCTTATGCAATGAAATCTATAACAGGAGAATGGCCAAAAGAATTCTTAAGAACAGTTATGATTCCTCCAGCAAATAAGAATGGAACCAAAAAGTGTGGGGAGCATAGAGCAATAAGTGTAGTAGTTCATGCGGCTAAGATACTGCTGAGGGTGCTAAATAGACGGTTGTTAAACAAAATGGAGAAATGTGTACCTGAAGAACAATTTGGTTTTAGAAGAGGGATGGGTACGAGGGATGCGAGCTAGAGCTTATCATTAATTGGGCGGAAATTTTGCAACAACACCTTTTGAAGATATAATTTCCAATATTGAGAATTCTATTAAATCGTTATCTGTTGATGTTGCGAATGAAGTTAAAGATAAAACTGTTAACATAAAGTAAAGCAAAACTTCCAAGGAGCAACTTGTACCTGAAGAACAATTTGGTTTTAGAAGAGGGATGGGTACGAGGGATGCGAGCTAGAGGAGTTGATTGGAGAAAGTATGACGGGTGGGTTTGAGATTTGTAGAGATTATGAATGCAGAGGAAATGATAGCAGAATATTGGGACAAGGATACAGGAGTGAGTCTGGGTGGCCGAAGAGTTGTTTGTATCCGATTTGCCTAAACTACTGAGGAATGGAATGACATGAAAAAGCTCGAGGGAATGGAAGAATTGTATGGATTAAGCATAAATAATAAGAAGAGTAAAGTAATGAAGATCCGAAAGGATGGAGAAATCAAACGTGTACGTAAGAGAACAGTTAGACCAAGTGGCGCGATACAAATATCTTAGAACAGAAATATCTGCAAATTGGAAGTCACGGAAAAATTAAACTGAGATCAGGGATGGCCAAGCAAGCTTATAGGAAGATGGAAAGGATTTTAAATAGTAAGCTATATATACAACTTTGAAAGAGACTGGAAAAGTGTTTTGTATGAAGTGTGATATAGCTCTGTGAAGTTGACACCCACAATTGCAATATTTCTTAAATCCCAGGATTTGCCCACGTTTGCCCTACACAAATTTTCGTTTGCCCACGTCCCAATAAAAAGTTATGAGCAAAACAAAAAATTGAGCAAATTTTTGACCCAGCATCCCCATGCAAAAAATTTTTCAATTCGTTAATAGACTTTGATTGCTCAGAAGAACTGTAAAGATGGTTGATGTCAGTGATGCAGTGGGATAATTACCTATGACGATGATGAATACTGCCTAGGTAACGCAAACCTTCACCTGACATAATTCAAGGTTAAAACAATTTTCACTTATCACTAATAGGGCGGAAATTTTGCAACAACACCTTTTGAAGATATAATTTCCAATACTGAGAATTCTATTAAATCGTTACCTGTTGATGTTGCGAATGAAGTTAGATATAAAACTGTTAACATAAAGTAAAGCAAAACTTCCAAGGAGCAACTTATCCTTTCGTCAGCGCCCTGCTTCATTTGATCTTAAACGTAGGTAAAATATAATCATATTACAATAAGATAAAGATCATGCAACTGTTATATTAAATATGAACGACTATAACATTAAAGCAAAACAACTGTTGGAACCACAGACTTATCGTGAACTACCAAAAGATCCTACAAAAAAGTTTCTTCTTGATGAAGTAAAAAAGAAACTAACTGAAGCTCTGTCACCAAAACTATATGGTCTACAAAAAATCCATAAACCTAATGTTCCTTTAAGGCCTATTGTTAGTGCAACTGGTTCTCCTACATACAATCTTTCAAAACGTCTTACATTTCTTTTACAACCTTCTGCTTCTTCCTTTGTGTTAGGCTTCAAGCCTGTTTTATTCCAAATCATGTTCCTCGAAAGGAGGTGTCTAGTGCCAATCTGACCAATCTTGTTTCTATCATTCTTGATATATGTTGGATCCATTCTCGTTCACCCATTCTCCAACTTCTTGAATCTCACAGTGTTGTCTTATTTCATTATTTCTAACTCTATCATGCCTATTCCTTCCGAAAATTTTTCGTAACGTTTACATTTCTGTTGTAATAATTCTTTTGTTTTTACTGTCTCTGCTCGGGTTTCTGCAGCATAGGTCCTAACAGGTCGTATGATGCTCTTATATATGCATACCTTTGGTTCTATTTTTAGGAATTTGTTATGGTATTGTTTAGACACCAGACAACCTAGATGCTTTGTTCACTTGATCTTTAACCTCCATTGCTAGTGTTTTGGTACTCGTTACTTGTTTTCCTAAGTACATGAATGATGATACTTGTTCTATTAGCTTCCATTGTATTTCGAGTTTAGAGCGTGTTGATTCTTTGCGAATTGTTAAGGATTTAGTTTTATTTGTCGGTAAGCTTAATCCAAACTTGGCTGCATTTTGTGAGAATTGGGGTAGTAGTCTTTGTAGTTGGTCTTTGATACCTGTAACTAAGGCTGCATCGTCAGCGTAACATACAATATTGAATTCTTTATCTCCCATTTTATAACCTTGTTTTCCTTTCATGTCTTAGATTATTAGATTCATTATATATATATATATATATATATATATATATATATATATCGTAGTTGTAGGTTATCGAAAGCCTTTTCTATATCAATAAAGCAGAAGTACACGGTTTTATTATTACAACCTCATATAGGTAAAACACCCCATTATTTAAAAAATCACACATACTAGACATCACCATAAAGAAAAATTAGTGCTTAATGTTGGTACTGATTTTCTTCCTTTTATAACTAATGTTATAGACAGAATTGAAAAACTCCTGATTAATCATGGTATTAGGACCGTTTTTAAACCTACACGAAAAATTAAAGAACATTTAAGGTCACCTAAAGAAGTTTTTAGAAGTGTATACGTTATCTTGTTCAAGTGGAAAAGTATAAATTGAAACCAAAAAATGTAGCTTTGATAAAAGGCCTAAAGAAAATAGAACCACAGAACTCTGCGGTAGCTGAGCATGCTTTAAATAATTTAAATCATGACATTCCAGTTGATAATATGGACATATTGTCAAGAAATCAGTATGTTCGTTTACAACGTCAAGCTATCCTAATAACTTCAATAGGCAAACAGAAGGTCTCCGTGTAAATAGGATTTGGCATCTTATAATTAAAAAAAGGCATAATGGCACGTTTTAATTGTAATTTTAATTTCAGTTTTTGGTCTAGATTTTTTATTCTGTTTTTCCTAGACCTTGAAGTAAATGGTTTACCAATTACATATTAAATTGCTACATAGCTCTAATTTAATTTAACATGTTTAGTTGAAATTAAAATTAAAAATTATATAAAACGTACTACATTGTGTTTTCACTATAATATAACACTTACATTTATTAAAAAGGTTATTTCTTTTTAGATTTGGCTAGATCTTTAATTGGTGTGTTAAGTTTCTATTTGTGAATGCTTCCACCAATTGCAAATTAATAATTTTTACTACTTTACAATTACATCATAATTTGATTAAATTTTGTTAAATTTGCACTTTGCTTATGACATTTTTCACTGTTAGCCTTTAAAATTTATCAAAACATGTAGATTTGTATAAACATAAATACAAAAGTACACCATTTAAAAATAAAAAGAAACTAAGTATTTTAAATATGTGTAATGGTGAAAGTTGACATTTTCATACATTAATTAGTTATTTTTCTTTTGAATTTGCATCGTTGCGAATAAGTTCAATATTATGTACTTAAAGATTTTATAGTCTTTTAATTATTGAGAGTAACTTCTAATTACACTTTTAAGGATACCTTGGTGCCTTGGGACGCTACAAGGTCTTGCCGTTATGATGTCTTGAATAGTTCGCTGTGAAATCTATAACCAAATGCATACTTAGTGTGCGCCCGAAAAAGTGATTTAAGTCTTTCCTTTTTCCCGTTGCCACTACTCTTAAGGTGCACCTTAAAGTTTGCGACTTTCTAGTCTTTCTGATTACTTGGCATTTTCTCAACAAATTATTATTAATTCAATATGAGTCTTGATCATCATATGCGTTACTTAAGTAGGCAGCACAGCATGTTTGCTTTTGACAAGACGGCATCAAATTGACTTGTCATTTTAACAAATGAGAATACTACTACAGAAATAAAATGATGGCCTGTTCTAATGCAAAAAATAAGATGGAACAGAGTATCCATTGTAATATTTTTCCTCCAAAACGCTGCGATCTATTATCAAGATAAGGCCGGTGGTCAAACTCAGTGGGACACCCTGTGTATGTACTAAATGTCCCCCAAGCTGCAAGTTTTTATTTCAATTAAATTTATATTATCTAAGCTTACTTCGTGGAATTCCATAATTAAGAGCACTAATGTTATAAATATAACTCCACAATATTTTATTTAAATATTTATTTCTTAACGCCCTTCAGTACATGTATCATTAATATTTTACTTATTATTTCCTCTTGATGATACGTGCATTGAATTGCGTTGAGAAATAAATATTTATATAAAACATTAGTGTTATTCACAATTACTTCAACTACGTGCAACACTCAAAAAAATTTAAACAATTTTGCCATTTAGCAAACTTAGTGGATGTGATTTGCATTATATTACTCGGTGTCGATTATGCCTGAACGCATGTTACTTAGAAGTTTGAAAAATGTTACATTTTGACAAATAAAAAATTAGGACGCGAATTTAACTCACAAAATCGGTCATTAAACTTGTACAATAGCTATTACTTCCTCAAACGATATAACATAAAGGTGAGGCATTGTTTTGTACTGACTCGCAATACACACCATTAAATCACATTTTTTTATTATGTCCATCCAGTCTGAAAGTAATTTCACAACATATTGTTATCTTCCATTTTCCTGATCCGTTTATAAACAACATTTTACTGCGCACTATAAAAACAATTTGTTCAATTTATCAGTGATTGGGTCACTGCCGCAATAACGGCCAGTCGTAAAAAAAAATGAATAAACTTGACCTCTACATATTCAATTTGTTTAAGATTTATGCAAGAGATTAGTCAAGGCAAAATAATAATCGTCAATTTTTTAATATTTATTTTGATATATTTACCCTTGATCAAATTATTTCATCAACTCATATTTATTTTATGGTGCTTATTAATTGTGTGTGTGTGTGTGCCTGTCTCTCGGAAAAATGTTAGTAGTTAAAGGTCATAAATTATTGGCTTTATTGGAATTTTTGTTACGTAAACTTTTCGGAGTGTAAAAAGTCAGAAAACGTATTCTCGATACATCTTATTGCCTTTTCGATTCTTATTTATTGCAGTTTTCATAATATATTCGAGCCCTGGACTAACCAAAAGGTGATCCAAATCAAGTGCGCACCATTGGTAACTTCTTTATTGTTAAAGCTACAACATCGGTTAAATTAGAAAACTTGTATAATTTTTCCGCTGATTACAATAGTGGAATTAAAAAAAAACAATTGACCATCGCGTTTTTGAGTTTTTAGACAAAATAATTTTTTTGAAATATACGCGAAGAGTTTTGATTAAAAGTAATGGCGGATACAGTTATGTTAAATATCTGAAATTACGAAGCTGTATGTTTTGGATGACGCTGAGTTCAAATATAATATTGTCCTGAATGTGGCACTTCCGGTTATACCGGAAGTAGACGTCAACTTTGTTATTTTAAATGGAACCTAATATTTTTTATTTTATTTTCGAATTCTACATGAAATTGTAGATAAAATTTGTGCACAATGTCCTATACCAAGAATGAAGTATTTTCGAGATATTTCGATTTTTTTAAAATTTTGAAATAATCCTAGTCCACATTGAATAACGATATCTCCACTAATAACGAAGCTAGTGACGTGAAATTGTAACCAATAAACAACAAGCGCTTGCCCGTTAGCACCATATATCCATCTCATTGATATTTCATACAGGGTGTTTTAAACTTAGCCGCCAACATGCACAATTTAAATCATTTATAAGTTTCTCACTTTAAATAGAACACCCTGTATTTTATTACATTTTCCGCTGTATTTTTTTAAGCCAATTCGTTTGGTATCAGTATTCCCTATACCTAAATCCAACCACTTTTGAAATATTTCATTATCTTAGTTAAAACATAACAACACTTAATTATTTCAATATTAGTAAAGGGTAGGCCATGATTTCCATTATTTAAGGTGATATTTTGTTCTTTTTTCATAAGTTATTAATTCTGAAAAGTAACCAATAGCCTGAATGGATTATTAATTGTGGACATCATTAAAAACGTGGACTAGGTATTTTGTATTAATTTAATTAGATAACTTACAAACAAAAATAACTAAATGTAATATTAAACAAATAAAGCTTTATAATAAGTGTTCAAAATTAGCACCATCTACTTCTAAACATTTATGAATCCTTTTCATTAAGTTATGTCTTCTAATTCTGGAAATATGGTCGGGTGTTAGAGAATTAAAAGCAAGTAAGACTCTCCGCATCATATCTTCCTTTGTCGTAACAGGTTTGGAAAATACCTGATTTTTAATGTAATCCCAAATACCAAAATCTAGACGAGCCAAATCAGGAGAGCGAGCTGGCCAACGAAACGGACCCTGATTGGCAATCCATCTATCATCAATCATGTCGTAAAGATGCTGAGCAACAGGCCCAAAGTTATGAGGAGGTGCTCCATCTTGCTGATACCAAGCTGAAGCCACCTCTCCATTTCTTCAAGTACGTAACGGCGGTCGTATGGCTTCTTCTAAAATGTGGCAATATCATGTACCATTTAAATTTTCATCATAAAATTTTAATGCTAAAATTTTATCGTCTTTTATTGCACAAAAAACATTAAAACTCCAACTATCTTGGAAATAACGTTCTCTACTAACATGTGGATTTTAATTAGACCAAAAATGGGAATTATGTCGATTAAATAATCCATTTTTGCTAAACTTTGCTTCATCACACCATATAACTTTTTTTATGAAGTTTTTATCCTCTTGGGTCTTCATGAAAAACCATTCACAGAATTCAACCCTTCGAGGAAGGTCACCTAATTGTAAGTGTTGCACAAAATGATATGAAAATGATTTCCATTTCTATGTTTTTAAAATGCGATGAATTGTTCCCGTCGACAAAGTAAGATATCTCTCACAATCTCTAATGGAGGCATTTGGAGAGGCAGTAAAATAACCCAAAACATTAATTTCGTTTATGTCACTGTCCACTAGTGGTTTATTTTTATTAATTTTTGTCTTACATTGACCAAACTGACGGCAGTTTTTAAGCAATCTTCTTACAATATCATCAGTTGCATTTGGTCAATTTGGATATCTTTCTGCAAAAACACGGAAAGTCCGTTCAACAATTCTATTACACTCGCCGTAAATAATAATAAGATTTAAAAAATCATCATTAGTAAATCCTACATTTGCCATTATTTATTATGAAATACAAAATGGTAAAGAAAACTGTCAAAACAACATAAACAATTAACGTTCTAACTATCAAATCTTTGACAGCCATGGCCTACACTTTACTAATGTTGAAATAATTAAGTGTTGTTAAGATGATGAAATATCTCAAAAGTGGTTGGATTTAGGTACAGGGAATACTGATAGCAAACGAATTGGCTTAAAATAATACAGCGGAAAATGTAATAAAATACAGGGTGTTCTATTTAAAGTAAGCAACTTATAAATGATTTAAATTGTGCATGTTGGCGGCTAAGTTTAAAACACCCTGTATGAAATATCAATGAGACGGATATATGGTGCTAACGGGCAAGCGCTTGTTGTTTATTGATTACAATTTCACTTCACTAGCTTCGTTATTAATGAAGATATCGTTATTCAATGTGGACTAGGATTTTTTCAAAATTTAAAAAAAAATCGAAATATCTCGAAAATACTTCATTTTTGGTATAGGACATTGTGCACGAATTTTATCTAGAATTTCATGTAGAATTCGAAAATAAAATAAAAAATATTAGGTTCCATTTAAAATAACAAAGTTGACGTCTACTTCCGGTATAACCGGAAGTGCCATATTCAGGACAATATTATATCTGAACTCAGCGTCATCCAAAACCTACAGCTTCGTAATTTCAGATTTTTAACATAACTGTATCCGCCATTACTTTTAATCAAAACTCTTCGCGCCACACCCTGTATATATATATATATATATATATATATATATATATGCTAGTCAAACGCCCCCCCCCCCTGTATCTTTTGAACAGTTTTACTTATACTAATGAAATTTGTAGGGTGAATATAAACGGATATAAGCTTCTCAATTAGTCATGACAAGTGACGTAATAGTCATATATGACGTCACAGGGCCACAGTGACCAATAATTTTAAATAGTACCTTATGGCAAGTGACATCTCGTTTGAAAGGTATTAAAATTACCTATTCAGTCATACTAATTTTGTTAGGGTACACATAATTGCAGAAATGGTAGTACATCCTATTTCTTCTACAGCCCAAGTTGCGTCTATCTGTCAAGTCAGTCAAAGGACAGTACATAGGGTGTTGGCTAAAAAGAAATTTCATCCATACAAATTAAAAATGGTGCACCAACTTTCAGATGATGACCCCGACCGAAGATTAGAATTCTGTAAAAATATGTCCAATCAAATTCTCCAACACCCAGACTACATAAAATCAATTTGTTTTAGTGACGAAAGTACTTTCTTCCTTAATGGAAACGTTAACACACAAAATGTGAGATATTGGAGTGACACAAATCCTCAAATCTTTCGTGAAAAACATACTCAATTTCTAGAAAAAAATAAACGTTTGGGCAGGTATTTTGGGAAACCACATAGTTGGACCTGTTTTTCTCAATGCTAACTTAACCGGTGAAGTGTATCTGGAGATGTTACAAAAGGCAATTGAACCGTTAATTCTTGAAATTTTGAAGGATAATCTAGATGAATTCGGCAACTTGGAAATAACGTTCCAACAAGATGGTGCTTTTGCACACTATTATGGTGCAGTAAGACGTTACTTGGATGAAGAATATCGTGGCAGATGGATTGGACGAGGAGGTCCGATAGAATGGCCAGCTCGGTCACCAGACCTGACACCATTAGATTTTTTTCTGTGGGGGTACTTAAAATCGAAGGTTTACGCTACAGCACCTGGCAGTATGCACACATTGAAACAAAGAATTGTTGAAGAGTGTAGAGCAATTTCCCACATTTGAACTAGTATGACAAGAGTTTAGCAATAGGATGCATTACTGTTAGGAATTAAGTGGAGCACATTTCCAACATTTACTATAAGAATTGGTCCTTGAATCTTGATTAATTAAATGCCAAATTATAATTTTAGTGTTTATTTAATTTTTCTATCAAAATCAACCTAAACCCTAACAAAATTAGTATCACTGAATAGGTAATTTTAATACCTTTCAAACGAGATGTCACTTGCCATAAGGTACTATTTAAAATTATTGGTCACTGTGGCCCTGTGACGTCATATATGACTATTACGTCACTTGTCATGACTAATTAACAAGCTTATATCCGTTTATATTCACCCTCCAAATTTCATTAGTATAAGTAAAATCGTTTAAAAGATACAAGGGAGGGGGGACTTTTGACTAGCACTGTGTGTATATATATATATATATATATATATATATATATTTCATTTTAAGCATTGACATCTCGGAAACTACAAGAGATAGAGATTCGGTTAAATGGGGAAAGAGTTGCACTTTTATGAACCTAAATTAACGACACTTTCAGTTGTTGGAAAAAGTTCATGGCTTACTAGATATTTAAAAAAACTAAAATTTTGCATTTTATTTCATTCTAAATAACGGTTATTATCGATTTGAGAAAAAGAGTGTAGAGGAAAAAATGGTAGTGTTTTGGGGAATACCATTCATCGAATGAAACACACATACATTCTGTCCGTCGTATACGGGGAGTGTACAAAAATTCGTTGCTAGAAACAGATCGTGCTATAACTCCCAAATAGCATAACAAATCTTCGTGAAATTCATATCACACACTTCTAATTCTAAAATCTACAGAATCACGTACACAAATATTCTGCAATACGAGGGTTGTAGGAAGTATTTTGTATCCAGGAACAGAATGTGCCATAACTCTAAAATCGGACATCAAAACTTCGGGGACTACCATCTATCGACTCAAATACACATTTATTCCAGGGCGTGTACAAAAAGTCGCCACAAACAAAGCGTGCGATAACACGAAAATGGCATATGACATCTTAATTAAACTCCACGAGACGGCAGGTTCTAAAATCTACAGAATCACGTACACAAAAATTCTACACGCTTATACGAGGGTTATACGAAATATCACGTATCTAGTAACAAAACGTACCATAACTCCAAAATCGCACATCAAAACTTCATGAAATTTATATGGTAGACTTAGGTGCCCGCCATAAATCGAATAAAATACGCATATATTCTCCCGGGCGTATACGGGAAGTGTAAAAAAAAATCGTTGCCATATATAGGTAGCGGTTGTTACCTTTTCTTAATTATTATGACGCTTTACTCGTTTGCGTGGTAGTGTTTACCTTCATAGACTGATACGAGAATTCTTTTAGTGATTATCCATTCAAGTTCTTATTTTCTTGCTTACATGTATGCTTTTGGGTGCGTTGGTCTTATAATTAGCATGAAGTAAATGCACAAACTGGCTGCTGCTGAACGTTACTTATTTGTCTGCTAACTTACACCGGAAATAAATCACACATGATTTCTTTTTTATTTTTTATGAAAATTTATATATATGACTGACGTGGGTGCGTGCGTGCGTGTGTGTGTGTGAGTGGATGAATGTTTGTATCCACGATAACTGCAGAACTACAACACCTTTGTACTTAAAAATTACTTACTAAACAGTAGTAAAAAAACTATATTAAATTACATAATACAAGTAAAGGGCCAAGTATGACCGGTTAGCAAAGCATAGTCATATTGTTTAATTTTAATTTTAAAAAAGGAAAAAAGAAAATAAGCAAGACTCTTACGGAAAATGAGTTTATGTTCTGGAAAATTATATCCCAAAGACTTTGCTACAAAATATACGTTATGTACTTAGGGGTCTTTGATTACGTACAGTAATGAATAAGCTTTATTTCAAACATTATATATTTATTTTAGTTAGACTATATTACGCTTTGAACCACTAGGAACACTATCTTGCACTTAGTAGTAAATTGATATCATTAACTGGTACTGGTCTTTTATTACGCATACATTTGTAGGTTTAATTCATCTTGTGTGTTGGCCTTTTATGTTTGTTGATTTTTCACTTACCTAGGATCGTTTGTACTAACTTTCACATTCGAGAATTTACGAATCTAACCAAGATTTGATACCTATGCTATTTTGGAATTATCGTCCGCTTCGTTCCTGGCGATGATTTTTTGTACACTCCTCGGGTAGAATATATGTGTATTTGAATCGATACAGGGTAGTCCCCGAAGTCTACCATATAAATTTAATGAAGTTCTGATGTAGTATACAAAATATTTCGTACAGCCCTCATATACGGTGTGCAGAATATTTGTGTACGTGATTCTGTAGATTTTAGAACCAGAAGTCTATCATATGAATTCATTTCATGAAGATTTGGTATGCTATTTTGCAGTTATCACACGCTTTGTTTCTGGCGGAGGTTTTTGCACACTCCTCGTATACATTCGCCAAAATATACGTGTATTTGATTATATAGACGGAAGTGCCCGAAGTCTACCATATAAATTTTAGGAAGTTTTGGTGTGGGATTCTACAATTTTGGCACGTTTTGTTACAGGATACGTAATATTTCGTACAACCCTCGTATATGCCGTGTAGAATTTTTGTGTACGTGATTCTATTCATTTCAGAACCAGTGGTCCAACATACGAATTTAATTAAGATTCGATATGCTATTTTGGAGTTATCACGCTTAGTTTCTGGCGACAGTTTTTTGTACACTCCCCGTATACGCCGGGCAGAATATATGTGTATTTGATTCGATAGATGGTAATTCCCGAAACCTACCATATAAATTTCATGAAGTATTGATGTGCGATTTTGGAGTTATGGCACGTTTTGTTACTGGATAAGTAATTTTTCGTACAACCCCCGTATATGGGTCCAGAATTTTTGTGTACGTGATGCTGTTGATTTTAGAACCAGAGGTTTATCATACGAATTTAATTAAGATTTGATATGCTATTTTGGAGTAATCATATGCTTTGTTTCTGTCGGCGGTTTTTTATACACTCCTCGTACGAGTCGAACTGAATATATGCGTATTTGATTCGATAGATGATAGTCCAGCCCCAATTATACCATACAAATTTCATGAAGCTTTGATGTGAGATTTTGGAATTATGGCATATTTTGTTCCAGTATACGAAATATTTCGTACAACCCTCATATATAGCGCGCAGAATATGTATGTACGAAATTCTGTAGATTTTAGAACCAGAAGTCTATCATATGAATTTCATGAAGATTTGGTATGCCATTTTGGAGTTGCACACGATTTATTTCTGGCAAGGAATTTTTGTACGCCGTGTCCCGTTTTGGTTGAAATGGTAGGGTATCTCGTTTGCGAGCAAAGATACAAAAATGCGGTTTTCGCGACCCTGTTCAACTTTTTCGTGAAACAGGGCGAAATTCAAAATTTGCACATTTTAAGCACCCCTCGTAACTGTTTTGCCTTGTAATTTATCGAAATGGCGAAAAGTGATTTTTATACAGAATTTTCCGTAGAATCTAGTGGCGTGCATAGTTTTCCCCACAAAAAATCAGTTTCCTCGGAATAAACCAAAGTTTTGTTTCTTTAAATGGAACACCCTGTATATTTTTTATTATATAATAGAGCTTACTCTCAGCTTTCAAAAAATACATATGGTGTGGAACTTCTTTTGCATTATTAACCTCAAAAATAAATGTTACGTTAATTTAACATTTTGATGATATAGTTGGCCATGAAAAAACAAGGTTAAGGGTTAGGAAGATTTACGCAAAAACACAAAATTAAAAACTAAACATAATACCTACAACTTTAGAAGCCTTAATATAAATTACTAAAAGAGATGTTCGAACTGATCACACACTCTTCCAATTCGTTATAGCATTAATCACGATGATAGGATGATCTTGTAAATGTCTGAAAGCGTCTCTAACTACATTTTTCAAACGTTCAATGTTATGATATTGATTTGGTATATTTTATTTTGCAAGTAACTCCATAAAAAGAAATCTAAGACTGACATGTCCGGAGACCTGGAAGACCATCTTATCGTCCCATTAGTGCCAATCCATCTACTATCAAAACTGTTTTCCAAAAACGGACATATAATTTGCGCATTGTGAGATGGGGCTCCATCCTGTTGGAAATGAATTTGGTGCCAAGCGCGCTAAAGGAATGTCATCTAATAATTCAGGCACAACCATTTCTAAAATTTCCAAATATCTAGGAGCGGATAATACTTAAATATATCTTGGATTTATAATAATTTAATATAATCGCGTATTTACATATTTATATCTAATTATAACAAAGCAGTAAGAATCTAGTAGCCCTTTTTTAATACTAAAATATATCTTGGACGTTCAAGAAAATACGCGTTTATACTGAGTTTATAGGTTTCATGGCCAACTATATTATCAAAATGTTAAATTAACGTAACATTTATTTTTGACATATTTTTTGAAAGCTGAGAGTAAGGTTTATTATATAATAAAAATATATACAGGGTGTTCCATAAAAAAACTTTGCTTTATTGTGAAGAAACTGCCTTTTTATGGGGAAAACTTTGCACGGCACTAACTTCTACGGAATATTCAGTATAAAACCCACTTTTTCACCATTTTGAATCTAATATATTTTGCCTGGCGTGTACGGGGAGTGTACAAAAAACCGTCGCCAGAAACTAAGCGTGATAACTCCAAAATAACACATGGAATCTTAATTAAATTCGTATGATACACAACTGGTTCTGAATTGTATAGAATCACGTACACGAAAATTCTACACGACACATACGAGGGTTGAACGTATCCTGTAACAAAACGTGTCATGACTGTAAAATCGCACATCAAAACTTCACAAAGTTTATATAGTAGACTTCGAACACTACCGTCTATAGAATCAAATACACGTATATTTTGGCCAACGTATACGGGGAATGTACAAAAAACCGTCGCCAGAAACAAAGCGTGTGATAACTGCAAAATAGCATTCCAAATCTTCATAAAATGAATTCATATGATAGACTTCTGGTTCTAAAATCTACAGAATCGCGTACACAAATATTCTGCACAACGTATATGAGGGGTGTACGAAATATTTCGTATACTGGAACAAAATGTGCCATAGTTCCAAAATCTCACATCAAAACTTCATTAAATTTATATGGTACACTTCGGGGACTACCCTGTATCGATTCAAATACACATATATTCTGCCCGACGTATAGGAGGAGTGTAAAAAAATCGTCGCCAGGAACGAAGGGTGCGATAATTCCAAAATAGCATATCAAATCTTGATTAAATTCGTAAATCCTTCAATGTGGAAGTTAGTACAAACGATTACGTTCATTACGTTCGTCACGTTCGTCACATTCGCCACGTTCGTCACGTTCGTCACCTTCATGACGTTCATATCGTTCATTTCGTTCATTACGTTCATTATGTTCATTACGTTCATTGCGTACATTGCGTACATTGCGTACATTGCGTTCATTGCGTTCATTGCGTTCATTGCGTTCATTGCGTTCATTGCGTTCATTGCGTTCATTGCGTTCATTGCGTTCATTGCGTTCAATGCGTTCAATGCGTTCATTGCGTTCATTGCGTTCATTGCGTTCATTGCGTTCATTGCGTTCATTACGCTAATTACGCTCATTACGCTCATTACGCGCATTACGCCCATTACGCCCATTACGCCCATTACGCCCATTACGTTCATAACGTTCATTACGTTCATTACGTTCATTACGTTCATTACGTTCATTACGTTCATTACGTTCATTACGTTCATTACGTTCATTACGCTCATTACGCTCATTACGCTCATTACGCTCATTACGCTCATTACGCTCATTACGCTCATTACGCTCATTACGCTCATTACGCTCATTACGTTGATTACGTTGATTACGTTCATTACGTTCATTACGATCATTACGTTCATTACGTTCATTACGTTCATTACGTTCATTACGTTCATTACGTTCATTACGTTCATTACGTTCATTACGTTCATTACGTACATTACGTACATTACGTACATTACGTACATTACGTACATTACGTACATTACGTACATTACGTACATTACGTACATTACGTACATTACGTACATTACGTACATTACGTACATTACGTACATTACGTACATTACGTACATTACGTACATTACGTACATTACGTACATTACGTACGTTACGTTCATTACGTTCATTACGTTCATTACGTTCATTACGTTCATTACGTTCATTACGTTCATTACGTTCATTGCGTTCATCACGTTCATTACCTTCATTACGTTTACTACATTCGTTGCATTAAATAGGTTTATACATTCACTGCATCAACGACATTTACTTCATCTATCGTATTCATCGCATTCATTGCATTCCTTGCATTCATTACATTCTTTGCATTTATTACGTCCATTGCATCCATTGAATTCATACTAATCTGCTAGATATATACCATACAAACAACTAATTTTTTTTTAATTAAAAAATTAGTACCAAATTTGTTTCTAATACATTTATGGTATAGGAATTAAATGTGAAAAATAAAAATCTTCATGATTTGCGTCCAACAGGTATCGTTGAATTCTTTGAATTGATTGCATTCACTGCATGTATTATGTTTGTCGTATTCACCGGATTCGCAGAATTCACTTCATTCATTGGATTCATTGCGTCCATTGTATTCGTAGAATTGGTCGCATTCAATGAATCCATCGCATATATCCCATTCATCCCATTAATTGACTTCGTCGCATTCAACTGATCCTTAGCATCCATCGCTATTTATCGCATTCATCGTATCGTATAGGGAATATTCTAAAATAAACATTATTTATGCTCAAATATTGCATTCGCGGCATTTATTGCGTTCATTGCATTCATCGTATTCATAGCAAGAAAAAAACTAAAAATGGTATTATCTTATTATTATTTAAGTCCAAATAACCTCATTTTGCATTCATGCCAACCTTACTGACATAAGGGCACTTATACTTAAGTTTAATTTATTTTTGTAAAATTGTATTATCTTAAAAACCCTTTATTGTGTGTGGGCTAATTTCACATGGGTATAAAGGTTTGAAGTGGACCAAAACCAGCGAAATTAATGGGAATAAATAAAATGAGGGATGATGAGAAAGATTAAGTAGCTAAGATCGCTTTAGATGATGACAAAAAAAAACTGAAGGGAAGATTACGTTACTATTAATTATTATTGCCAAAGATTTGGTACAATAGTGTCAAAAATAATGAATATGCAAATAATCACAAAAAATAAGTTGGAAAACTGCTGGAAATAATTAACCTCAGTAAATTAAAAAAATTGTGAAAAAGTGAAAAACCAATGCTAGTGGAGTTGATCGGCCTATTTCCAGAGTTTATACTTTTTGAGCGCGACGTTTCGGAAACGGACTCTGCTTCCGTCATCAGACTTAGTCCTGAGAAGGACTATTTTCGCACTTGAGTCGAATTCATGTTATACATAATTTTTTTCCCAAGCACTTGACTACTCTCAGATTCGAACTTGGTACCTTTCACTTACTAGTCTGACAACTTTACCACTGAGCTACTGAGTAATCCAATATATATTTTTTAGAACTTATATATATATATATATATATATATATATATATATATATATATATATATATATATATATGTATGTATGTATACACACACACACGCACGCACGCACGCACGCACGCACGCACCCACCCACCCACCCACGAAGTGCTGTGTATTCTTGACCATATACTCGGTTTTTCCCGATAAAGGTGTGATAGTGTGCTAATGGGTGACAAGGTGAATTTCTAGAGCTCACAATTGGTCTCAGAGGAATTCCTTCCTTGTGAATCTTTGGTAGGCCGTACAGATGGGGAGCTTTGCTGTAGTGTGGGGTAAGTCTAGTTCTCTGGTAATCGGAGAACTCCCCCTTATGTTTTGCCAGCGTCAGGTATATCCGTCTTTCGATTGATGGAGTGGGGTCTTTTGGTATTTGTTTGTACTCACCCCCGTCTAGTAGTTCTTGGATCTTACTGTTCTAAGTGTCCATATCCATTACCACAGTCGCGTTTCCTTTGTCTGCCGGGACAATTTTGATCGTTGGGTCATTCTTAAGGGAAATGACCTCTCTCCTTTCTAGGTACTACAACTCCAATCACCACAAAAACGTGAAGTTAGACGTGGCAAAATGTTTGTACGATAGAGCACAAACAATATGCTCAAAACAAGGGGACCTGAACAGAGAAAAAGAAAATATCGCTAGAACACTCAATGAAAATGGTTACCCCGATCTAACACCTAACCTAAACAGGAAAAGGGTAACCGAAAAAGAACCTAAATATACAGCGATAATACCATATATACAAGGTACAACAAACAAAATACGAAGGATAGGCAGCAAATACAAGATACACACTGCATTCAAATCGACTAGAACGCTCAGAGGAATACTAACCAAAACCAAACCATACAATGAATTGAATTGTGTATACAATCTACCATGTGAATGCGGCAGAGCATACACAGGAGAGAGCAGTAGACCACTCAAAGTGAGAACGCAGGAACTTAAGAACAACGCCCGCAAGGGCGAAGCAGAAAGATCAAGAATCGCCGAACATGTCTAGAACGAAGACCACCGCATCCAATGGGATAACATACAGATAGTGGCAAAGGACGAGAACACAACTCGTCGGAAACTCAAAGAAGCCACATACATCGCACTAGCAGAAAATCCAACAAGCCAAGCTAGTGTAGAAATGAAACCCATATGGATTCCAATAATGCGCGAAGAGCTTAAGCGCAATACGCCTGCGCAAGAAGTTACGGCGCAACATGCGCAATAAACTTCTGTGCAACCACGAAAAAGTTTAATATATATAAGTTCTAAAAAATATATATTGGATTACTCAGTGGCTCAGTGGTAAAGGTGTAAGTGAAAGGTACCAAGTTCGAATCTGAGAGTAGTCAAGTGCTTGGGAAAAAATAATATACAACATATGAATTCGACGAAAACAGTCCTTCTTAGGACTAAGCCTGATGACGGAAGCAGAGTCCGCTTCCGAAACGTCGCGCTCAAAAAGCATAAACTGAGGAAATAGGCCGATCAACTCCACTAATGGGAAACCACAGTTACAAAACACTTATAATACAGAAAAACCAATGTGTTGAAGAAAATTTGTGTTCTACTAAATCAAGTGCTTAGAGTTGTCTCATTAATGGGCACTAGTAATTAGTTGTCTTGTTATATGCTTCAATATCATTAACTTACACTGAAAATTTACGCGTGTAAAAAAAATTCTGCACGATTGCTATTGTACATAATAAATTAATCTCATTAAACCGATGATTACACATTAATAAATACTGAATGGCATTTGTTTTCGTGAACGCAACCGTTGACATATGCATTTCCTGCGATGAAAGGGTTAGAATTTAGCATTTGACTGCTTCCTGCTGGGCGCGTGCTCCCATTAAAATTAATCGAACACTCCCACACAATTTTTTTTAACTCATCAATAGATCATCTTATCAAAATGGACACATGAAAAATTTCAAAAATTAACTTATCAGAGATGTGGTAATTTCCGTAATGGGTTTAGGGTGTTGAGCAACAGGCAGAACAATTTTGACATGTTTACTTTATCTTTAAGCTTACACACTTCTTAGTCTAGACTTGATGTATCAGCTCAATTTACTAAAAATAGGATATTATAAATGAATTTTAAATATATGCATTTCAACCCCTCCGTAATAAAATTTTTGTAAATAGACACTGGAGTGGAGAGTTTCGTATTTCAAAATAAAACTCGTCAGGATGTATTACATATAAAAGCGTCGTTGTCATAGAAACTCCATTTTATTCAGCACCACGCGTCACGTAAAGTTTAACGAAAATGAATGGCCTAGATAGGTCTTGCCGACGGCGGGATGATTTGGTATGGAAATTTGAGATTTTTATGTATTGGGGTTGATACGCCATTGCCGCTGCCGCCATCTTACCGTTAAGTTTTCAGTCATCGAAAGATCTAATTAACACATCGTTTTTAACGATTCATCTGTCGACTTACCCTTTGAGTTTCGAATTTATTGTGCGTGGACAATTTTCTTGAGTACTGAGCAACGTAAATGAACTGAAAACTTGGATATTTTCAGTATATATATTTGTATGCTTAATTCGATTAGGAAAGGAAGTGAGTTTTCCGAATACGTATATATTTTGGGTTAAGTTGTGCGATAATAATTCAGGAAATGTTGCTTTTGCAGTTTTGAAGATTTATTTTTAGAAAGAATGAAAATGATCGTATTGGTTAGATCGAAATTTCGATGTACAGAGTTGAAAGAAACTGGTTTAGAAAAAGCCATTCAATTACTTTTCATGTTAATATTTTAATAATAATGATAATAAAAAAGATTAGCCCTAAAGGGTTTTAAAGGGGAACTTAATTATTTGTTTACACTGTTCAATAATGTTGAAATTCTCTTTTCAATGACGCATTCTATCATTTCTAATTCAAAATGGCGATGTAGGATGTATTTTTTTACAAATTCAATTTGGCGACGGTTTGTTGTTAAGGTTAAAGTTGCCGAAAACAAAATGAAATCAAACTAAACGTTTTGACTAAAGGACGATTAAAAAAGGACCAATTTGTTTCTCGACAGACGCTTGATCAGTAACAGTGAACTGTAGCCATTTAAAAAAATACCTACTATACCGATATTACGAAAAAATTACAATTTCTATATCAATAAAACCTCGACTGTAAAGTTTGTGGATAAGAAAAGACAACAGACAACTAATCATTTCAGTTTGTACACTCGTATGCGCTCTTCGGGGCTGGTCCTCTAAGACTACCGAGCTGGTGGTGTAGTGGTGACACAACCTGCTTAGCATTCAGGATGTAATGGGTTCGATTCCCGTTACCGTCTACCTTGTATGAGGTTTTTCAGGGGGTTTTCCTCATACACATGTAGCGACATGGTCACTGCGTATATGCATACCATGTGTGGCTACTTAGGCGAATGCTGGGGTAGTATTTTCCCCTCAGAACCCTAACTCCGTTCCTATCCTGACCACACCTGTCCTTATTCCCACCATGCATATATACGTAATGTATGTATGCTGGGAATCGATGATTGTGGCTGAAGGAGCTGGGGAAGCTCAAGCAGCCCGCCCTCCCCCTTGGGGAGGGAATGAAATACGTTGCCTTTTCTTTTTTTCCCAAGACGCATATTTCGTAATTAATTAATGGCATTCGATTGATCACTTATTGACCACAAATGACCACCAACAACTCTCATTGACCACCCTCTATTAAAAAGTTATTTCCAAAATAAGATTGAGGGAGAGGGGGGCTCTTCACACTTGCCCCCCGAAATCGAAAATCGCCCATTTTTATTACTCCATCTGATTGACCATCGTTTGACCATGATTGACCATGAATTCGATTTGTTTGACCATCCTTCAAAAAAAAACACTAAAATATACTTTTATATTCATTATATGGCATGGTCAATCCTCGAATATGTTTTTTGAGGATTGACCACCCTTCATTTCCTATGAATAATCATCCAGAAGAATAATTAGTGCATTTTGTTTAATAATGTACTATTTCGAATTTTGGGACATGGTTAATGCTTGTATATGCATTTTGAGGATTGGTCATCTTTTATTTCGTATGAATAATCATCCAAAAGAACACGTAGTGCATTTTGATTAATAATGTATTATTTCGAAATTTGAGACATGGTCAATTATCGAATATCCATTTTGAGAAATGATTAATCCTCGAATGTGCATTTTGAGGATTGACCATATTTTATTTGTATAATCATCTGGAAGAACAAGTAGTGCATTTTGAATAATAATGTATTATTTCGAATTTTAAGACATGGTCAATCCTAGAATATGCTTTTTGAGGATTGACCATGTTTTATTTCTTATGAACAATCAGCCAGAAGAACAATTAATGCATTTTGATTAATAATGTATTATTTCCTATTTTAAGACATGGTCAATACCCGAATATGCTTTTTGAGACATGACCATCTTTTCTTTCCTATGTACAGGGTGTCCCATTTTCGTTATGTTTTACGGGGTATCTCGCTTATTTTTTAGGTTAGAACCTTGCGGTTTTCGCGACACCGTGCTACTTTTTAATAAAACCAAAGATGCACTAATCAGATTTGCCATAGCCATCTTAGTTTTTGTGCTACAGGGTGATTTTGGAAAAATTGCATTTTCAGTCATCCCCTGTAACTCTATTATTGTCAGACATATTAAAAAAGTAAACACTGATAGATTTTTTACGTAGAATCCAGTCGTGTACTTAGATTTTCTTCAGAGGTCACAGTTTTTGAGATATTAACATAACCTATTTTTTTATGGGACACCCTATATATTTTTTTAAAATCTTGCCAAGAGCTTTTAAAAAATATAGCATAGTCTATATTTATTTTTATAAATAACGTGACAAAATGATTTTTTTCTATAATTTACTTTGATAATAGTGGATAGCCGTGGGTAACCATGGTAACGCAAAAAACAAAATTTAGTGCTGATATTTATTGTTATTCGTTGTTTTTGTTTATTGTTATCGTTCTTGTTGTTGTTGTTGTTGTTTAATTATTTTTTAATATGTCTCAAAATCAAAACTTTCAGAAATATGATATGAATACCTGCTTCATATTATCTAATGAAAACGCAGACCAGGCCTTAGAACTCTATCTGAACAGGTCAGTTAATCTTTACCTTAGAATTTGTATTTATTTTATATACCTATTTTGTCATATAGATATCCCGAAAGAAGACAACCCGACAGAAGAATATTTCAAAAATTAAAATTTAATCTTTGCCAACATGGATGTTTTGACAAACCTCGACCCCGAGTTTACAACAAAGAGAACGAGGAATCAGAGATCAACGTTTTAGCAGTTGTTCAAGCCACTCCTGAAACCTCGTGCAGGAAAATAGATGAAAAGACCGGTGTGTCTAAAACAACAGTGTAAAGGATTTTTAAAAAACATAAATTCAAACCCTACAAGTATAAACTTGTTCATCATCCGCACCCTGGTGATGCTGAACGTAGATTGGAGTTCTACAATTGGTTTATAAATATGAAAACTCAGGACAATAATTTTGAAAAAAAAAATTTGGACGAGGCACATTTCACAAGTTCGGGAATTCTTAACAGACACAACTCGCGGTTTTGGAGTCAACAAAACACCCACGTGATTTTTCCTAGAGAGCGTCAAGGCAGGTTCGGATTTAATGTCTCCTGCTTTATTTTTAACCGAAAAATAGTTTTCAAGATTTATGAAGAAAACCTAAACTCCAATGGGTACTTAAAACTATGAACATTTTAGAAGATATTCCACTCGCTCAACTGAACGATACATTCTTCCAGCAGGATAGGGCTCCAGCCCACAATGCTAGAATAATACAAAACTGGCTAAATGAACGTTTCCCCAGGAGATGGATTGGAACAAATGGACCTGTTCGATGGCCACCACGATCACCGGATCTCTCGGTTTTGGATTTTTTTTTTGTGGGGCTATTTAAAGAATAAAATTTATTCAAGGCAATATGCCAACATGCAACAAATAAAAATTGCAACGGAAAATGCTTTTGCAGAATTACGAAGACAATGATTTATTTTGGAAAATGCGATTAAAAGAATTTGTAAACTTTGTGAAACTTGTAGGAGACATAATGGTCTGCAATTTGAACAATATTTGTGATTAATTAATTGTTTTGTTTTTTATCAATGTAAATTATAGCAAAAAATCATTTTGTCACGTTATTTATAAAAATAAATATAGACTATGCTATATTATTGAAAAGCTCTTGGCAAGGGGAAAAAGATTTTAAAAAAATATATAGGGTGTCCCATAAAAAAAAAGTAGGTTATGTCAATATCTCAAAAACTGTGACATCTAAAGAAAATCTGAGTACGCCACTGGATTCTACGTAAAAAATCTACAAACATCAGTTTTTACTTTTTTTTAATATGTCTGACAATAACAGAGTTACAGGGGATGACTGAAAATGCAATTTTTCCAAAATCACCCTGTAGCACACAAACTAAGATGGCTATGGCAAATTCGATTAGTGCATCTTTGGTTTCATTAAAAAGTAGCACGGTGTCGCGAAAACCGCAAGGTTCTAACCTAAAAAATAAGCGAGATACCCCGTAAAACATACGAAAATGGGACAACCTGACTGTACCAGAAGAATAAAAATTGCATTTTATTTAATAATAATATACTATTTCGAATACTGAGACATGTCAATCCTCGAATATGCTTTTTCAGAGATGGTCAATCCTCGAATATGATTTTTGAGACACGGTCAATCCTCAACTATGCTTTGAAATTTAAACATCTTTTATTTCCTATGAATATTCATCCAGAAGAACACGTAGTGCATTTTGATTAATAATGTATTATTTCGAATTTCAAGACACGACCAATCCTCGAATATGATTTTTGAGACATGGTAAATCTTCGAATATGCTTTTTGAGCATTGACCACCTTTTATTTCCTATGTATAGTCATCCAGAAGAATAAAAATTGCATTTTGTTTAATAATGTACTATTTCGAATATTGAGATATGGTCAATCCTCAAATATGCTTTTTCAGAGATGGTCAATCCTCGAATATGATCTTTCAGACATGGTCATTCCTCGAATATGCTTTTTGAGAATTGACCATATTTCATTCAGAATAACACGTAGAATTTCCGACATATGACTTCTAACGGTTCCTGGTAGTGGGCTTAAGTGCACAGACCGAAAACGGGCATGCTCTCGTGAGCAACTTGAGACTATTTTGCGTCTTAGGCACCTAGGACGTAACAGTATTTACTGACATTCTTCATACAAAAAAATTGGAAAAGCTTCGTTTCGTTACGGTTTAAAATCAAATGTATTATATTGTATTTAGTGATTTGTTATCTTGTTAGTATTTTCATTTCTGAATTAACTCATATACCTTACATTCTAGGATTGACCATGTCTTAAAATTCGAAATAGTACATTATTAAGCAAAATGCACTAATTGTTCTTCTGAATGACTATACATAGGAAATAAAAGATAGTCAATCCTCAAAAAGCATATTCCAGGATTGGTCATGTCTCAAAATGTATATTCGAGGATTGACTATGTCACAAAATTCCAAATAATACATTATTGATCAAAATGCACTACGTGTTCTTCTGCATGAATAGTCATAGAAAATAAAAGATGGTCAATTCTCAAAAAAGCATATTCTACGATTGACCATGTCTCAAAAATCATATTCGAGAATTGACCATCTCTGAAAAAGGATATTCGAGGATTGACCATGTCTCAATATTCGAAATAGTACATTATTATTAAACACAATGCAATTTTTATTCTTCTGGATGATTATACATAGGAAATAAAAGATGGTCAATCTTCAAAAAGCATATACGAGGATTGGTCACGTCCCAAAATGCTTATTCGAGGATTGACCATGTCTCAAAAAGCATATTCGGGTATTGACCACGTCTTAAAATAGGAAATAATACATTATTAATCAAAATGCACTACTTGTTCTTCTGGCTGATTATTCATAAGAAATAAAACATGGTCAATCCTCAAAAAGCACGTTCTAGGATTGACCATGTCTTAAAATTCGAAATAATACATTATTATTCAAAATGCACTACTTGCTCTTCCGGATGATTATACATAGGAAATAAAAGGTGGTCAATCCTTAAAATGAATATTCGAGGATTGATCATTTCTCAAAATGGATATTCGATGATTGACCATGTCTCCAAATTCGAAATAATACATTATTATTCAAAATGCACTACGTGTTCTTTTGGATGATTATTCATACAAAATAAAAGATGGTCAATCCTAAAAATGCATACAAGCATTGGCCATCTCTCAAAATGCATATTCGAGGATTGACCATGTCCCAAAATTTGGAATAGCACATTATTAAACAAAATGCACTAATTGTTCTTCTGGATGATTATTCATAGGAAATTAAAGATCAAAAAGCATATTCGAGGGTTGACCATATTGGTTGGCCTTATAATGAATATAAAAGTATATTTTAGTGTTTTTTTTAAAGGTGGTCAAACAAATCGAATTCATGGTCTATCATGGTCAATCAGATAGAGTAATAAAAATTGGTGATTTTCGATTTCGGGGGGCCAGTGTGAAGTTGCCCCCCCCCCCCAATCTTATTTTTGCAATGACTTTTTAACAGAGGGTGGTCAATGAAAGTTGTTGGTGGTCATTTGTGGTCAAAAAGTGGTCAATCGAATGCCATTAATTAATTACGAAATATGCAACTTGAGGGGACAGCTTCACACAGCTGCTCTCTGGGGCATGTTGAAGTCGACACCCAAGACAGTCCCATACATTCACAAATAGGTCAGATCGAGGTACAGGGTGAGTCAACGATAGAGTAAAGTAGACTGGTACTTTATGATTAAACTTCGTTAATGAAAGGTATTTATCATATTATATGACTAGTAAGTGTGCACTAAATATTCTTGACTATACAGGATGTTGCAAAAAGCAGGGAAAGACAAGGATTTTTTTTAACGGAGCACCCTGTATATCATTCTTTTTTGGACCCTACGTGCAAGTATGAATCTTTATTCATATAAGTTGCATGCATATAGAATTAACAATTTTTAAAATAATTCGTATTTATCCAAACAAATCACATTTACAAGTAACGTATTGCCCCAAATAAACACTACTGAAACTAAATTGACGGTGTCTTTATGCGCGCGCCGTCATATCCACGTTAACCAGTACAGACCTGTCAAGTAAACCATAAGCAATTAATTAGTATGCCCTAATTGTTAAAAACGGTGTTAACTCTGTATCAAATCCATATGCCCAAATAACTAAACTAAATAGCAGACCAAACGTAGCAATCAACCAAATCACGAGAATGTAACTATAACAGATAAATTAACAGAATTTTTCAGTGAATTGAAAAACATTTTCACCCAGTTGATCCATCAAAATAGCATGATATTAACCATGTTAACCATGGTCATCGGGAAGCTAGCTAAATAATGGATACAACATTACGAATTGCTGCCTGGAATGCCACGGGCTATTAAACCATATACAAAGAAATTACCTTATTTCTACTTCTTAACAAAATAGATATGCTGTTAATCTATGACAGTGATTCAACAGGAAGAACTTGCATTAAAATCCCACGAGTTAATTAGTACTTTGAACGAGTTAATTAGATTCACTTAGTATTAATGTTGAGGAGTTTTCGTTAAATTAAATTTGGGGTAAATTTGTACAGTATAAAATAATTATGTAATGAATTAAAATTAAGGGTAATTATACATATCTTGTGATTTAAATATAATTATTTTAGTGGTCAAGCTTAATTAATGGCCTTTTATTAAAAATTAAGACCAATTACGTGTTAATTAAAATTAAATCAGCAGCTGTTAAATTGCTTATATCATTTATAAATTGATTATTTCTTTAGTAAGTAAGTAAGTAAGAGGGTTCGGATAGAAGAGCTCAGTACAGTAAGCGGGTTGGGGGTGTTGCCATTTAATCAACATGGCCTAAAATTGCGGTGTTGCTTAATACTCGGAACCATCAGAGGCCAAACTGAGGCCTGATTAAATAACATTTTGCATAAATATTATTCATTACAATTACTTTCAAATTTAAACAACTTTATAATGAAAATTTTATTTACATCACGTCATATATATTTGAAATTAGTGTTAATTTTGGTTGGTTTTACTTCAATTAAATTTTGAGTAAATTCTAGTTTCAAGTACTTTTAAAATTTCCAGACATTATGTGTACTTTTCAGTAATTTGGAATAAATTTTTATACCCAGCACAACGTCGGATTAATTAGTAATTTGAACGAGTTAATTAGATTCACTTAGTATTAATTTTAAGGAGTTTTCGTTAAATTAAATTTGGGGTAATTTTGTACAGTTTAAAATAATTATGTAATTAATTAAAATTAAGGGTAATTATACATTTCTTGTGATTTAAATATAATTATTTTTGCGGTTAAACTTAATTAATGGCCTTTTATTAATAATTAAGACAAATTACTTGCTAATTAAAATTAAATCAGCACCTGTTAAATTGCTTATATCATTTATACATTAATTATTGCCTTAAATACCAAATTTACCACTAGTTACACCTAGTATTAATAAAATTTACGTAATTTTAATAGATTACTATACTTGATCAAGGTTTTGGTTACCGTGTAACTCCCGCTCAACGATATTACTGTTGTTTACCGTCTATAAGTTATATTAATATTTGCTACACAACTCTATTAATCAATTTAGAGATATTGAACCGCGAAAAAAGGCAAGTAAGCAGATTCGAACCTCGTACCTTCAACTGTGAAGGTAAGAGGGTTCGGATATAAGAGCTCAGTACAGTAAGCGGGTTGGAGGTGTTGCCATTTAATCAACAGGGCGTAAAATTGCGGTCTTGCTTAATACTCGGAGCCATCAGATGTCAAACTGAGGCCTGATTATAGAAAATTTTGCAGAATTATTATTCATTACAATTGCTTTCAAATTTAAAGAACTTTATTATCAAAATATTATTTACATTACGTCATACATATTTGAAATTAGTACCTATTAATTTGGGTTGGTTCTACTTCAATTAAATTTTGAGTAAATTCTAGTTTCAAGTACTTTTAAAATTTCTAGACATTATGTGTACTTTTCAGTAATTTGGAAAAAATTTTCATACCCAGCATAACGTCGGGTCAATTAGTAATTTGAACGAGTTAATAAGATTCACTTAGTATTAATTTTAAGGAGTTTTCGATAAATTAAATTTGGGGTAATTTTGTCCAGTATAAAACAATTGTGTAATTAATTAAAATTAAGGGCAATTATACATATCTTGTGATTTAAATATAATTATTTTAGTGGTCAAGCTTAATTAATGGCCTTTTATTAATAATTAAGACAAATTACGTGTTAATTAAAATTAAATTAGCAGCTGTTAAATTGCTTATATCATTGATAAATTGATTATTGCCTTAAATACCAAATTTACAATTAGTTACACCTAGTATTAGTAAAATTTACGCAATTTTAATAGATTACTATACTTGATCAAGGCTTTGGTTACCGTATAACTCACGCTCAACGATATTACTGTTGTTTACCGTCTATAAGTTATATTAATATTTGCTATACAACTCTATTAATTAATTTGGAGATATTGAACCACGAAAAAAGGCGAGTACGTAGATTCGAATCTCGTACATTCAAAAGTAAAGGTAAGATGGTTCGGATATAAGAGCTCAGTACAGTAATCGGGTTGTGGGTGTTGCCATTTAATCAACATGGCATAAAATTGCGGTGTTTCTTAACACTCGGAACCATCAGAGGTCAAACTGAGGCCTGATTAAATAAAATTTTGCATAATTATTATTAATTACAATTGCTTTCAAATTTAAACAACTTTATTATGAAAATTTTATTTACATCACGTCATACATATTTGAAATTAGTGTTAATTTTGGTTGGTTTTACTTAAATTTTGAGTAAATTCTAATTTCAAGTACTTTTAAAATTTCTAGACATTATGTGTACTTTTCAGTAATTTGGAATAAATTTTATTACCAGCACAACGTCGGGTTAATTAGTCATTTGAACGAGTTGATTAGATTCACTTAGTATTAATTTTGAGGAGATTTCGATAAATAAAATTTGAGGTAATTATGTACAGTATAAAATAATTATGTAATTAATTGAAATTAAGGGTAATTATACATTTTTTGTGATTTAAATATAATTATTTTTGCGGTTAAACTTAATTAGTGGCCTTTTATTAATAATTAAGACAAATTACTTGTTAATTAAAATTAAATCAGCACCTGTTAAATTGCTTATATCATTTATAAATTAATTATTGCCTTAAATACCAAATTTACAATTAGTTACACCTAGTATTAGTAAAATTTACGTAATTTTAATAGATTACTATACTTGATCAAGGTTTTTTGTGACCGTGTAAATCCCGCTCAACGATATTACTGTTGTTTACCGTATATAAGTTATATTAACAATTGCTCCACAACTCTATTAATCAATTTGGAGATATTGAACCGTGAAAAAAGGCGAGTAAGCAGATTCGAACCTCGTACCTTCACATATGAAGGTTCGGATAAAAGAGCTCAGTACAGTAAGCGGGTTGGAGGTGTTGCCATTTAATCAACAGGGTGTAAAATTGCGGTGTTGCTTAATACTCGGAGCCATCATATGTCAAACTGAGGCCTGATTAAAGAAAATTTTGCATAATCATTATTAATTACAATTGCTTTCAAATTTAAACAACTTTATTATCAAAATTTTATTTACATCACGTCATACATATTTGAAATTAGTGTTAATTTTGGTTGGTTTTACTTCAATTAAATTTTGAGTAAATTCTAGTTTCAAGTACTTTTAAAATTTCTAGACATTATGTGTACTTTTCAGTAATTTGGAATAAATTTTAATACCCAGCTCAACGTCGGGTTAATTAGTAATTTGAACGAGTTAATTAGATTCAATTAGTAATAATTTTAAGGAGTTTTCGATAAATTAAATTTGGGGTAATTTTTTACAGTATAAAATAATTATGTAATTAATTAAAATTAAGGATAATTATACATATCTTGTGATTTAGTAATAATTATTTTAGTGGTCAAGCTTAATTAATGGCCTTTTATTAATAATTAAGACAAATTACTTGTTAATTAAAATTAAATCAGTACCTGTTAAATTGCTTATATCATTGATAAATTGATTATTGCCTTAAATACCAAATTTACAATTAATTACACCTAGTATTAATAAAATTTACGTAATTTTAATAGATTACTATACTTGATCAAGCCTTTGGTTACCGTGTATCTCCCGCTCAACGATATTACTGTTGTTTACCGTCTATAAGTTATATTAATAATTACTATACAAGTCTATCAATCAATTTGGAGATAATGAACTGCGAAAAAAGGCGAGTAAGCAGATTCGAACCTCGTACCTTCAAATGTGAAGGTAAGAGGTTCGGATATAAAATCTCAAGTAAGCGGGTGGGAGGTGTTGCCATTTAATCAACAGGGCGTAAAATTGCTTAATACTCGGAGCCATCAGATGTCAAACTGAGGCCTGATTAAAGATAATTTTGCATAACTATTATTAATTACAATTGCTTTCAAATTTAAACAACTTTATTATGAAAATTTTATTTACATCGCGTCATACATATTTGAAATTAGTGTTAATTTTGGTTGGTTTTACTTCAATTAAATTTTGAGTAAATTCTAGTTTCAAGTACTTTTAAAATTTCTAGACATTGTTTACTTTTCAGTGATTTGGAGCAAATTTTAATACCCAGCACAACGTCGGGTTAATTAATAATTTGAACGAGTTAATTAGCTTCACTTAGTATTAATTTTGAGGAGATTTCGTTAAATTAAATTTGGGGTAATTTTGTGCAGTATAAAATAATTATGTAATTAATTAAAATTGCGGGTAATTATACATATCTTGTGATTTAAATACAATGATTTTAGTGGTTAAGCATAATTAATGGCCTTTTATTAATAATTAAGACAAATTACTTCTTAATTAAAATTAAATCAGCACCCGTCAAATTGCTTATATCATTTATAAATTAATTATTTCCTTAAATACCAAATTTACAATTAGTTACACCTACTATTAATAAAATTTGCGTAATTTTAATAGATTACTATACTTGATCAAGACTTTGGTAATTTTGTGCGAACAAAATTTGATAATTTTAAAATACGTATTTATTAGTGTAATAATCGTCAGTTTAGGAATAGTGGATACTTTATTAGAACGAAAGCTTGTTGCTGTACGTAAACAATACATAATTAACACAATATATAATATACATATTGCATCATCCTAATTAGAATTTCGCTTTTGAATATCGCTGAAGTGAGCTGATCACGTCTAGAGTATAAAAGAATCTCTTGTTTGTAGATTAACTGGTCGGTAATTACACATTCATTAATTATCACTTCAATCTCGTAGATGATAAAAACGATTGAAATTTTATTCAAAGCATCATATAATCAAAACAATTACGGCTCATTTGCCTTTTTGATAGACCATTGTATTTTAATAATTTGGGTTAACTACACTTGTACTCACGTGGCGTGAAAACAGCGAGACATTACCATTTTAAATTATGCTTGAAATTATCTTCTGCACACAATTTTGTATGAATAATATCAACGAAAAGGTCGAGACAAAAGCTACATGTGTACTAGCTCACTTTGATTCGATTTGGTTTCTTAATGTAATTCAAACATAACTTGAGATTAGTAACGGTTTTTAAATACAGTATTTGCAGCTGCCAGAGTATCGAATAATCGAGTTCCTTGGTAATTAAAGGTTTTCGAACTTTAAAAAGCTTTACGACTTTGTGTCGTAAAATAAGATGTTAGCTCTATATAGCTAGTTTTGTCTCACCAACAATTTCATAAAAAAAACCTTTTATATTCAAGATGTCAAAATTTTCCTCTGTCTTTCTGTTCGTGTTAAATCTGGAAAATAATTTTAGACATAATCATGACCGACTTGCTTGCACAGCATCTAAACTTGGAAAATTTTTAGAATTTTAAGGCATAGTATCTCTAAACACTACTTGGAAGTGGAAAAATGGGTTTGATGCATAATGCAACACGTACAGGTTGTCCCATTTTCGTATGTTTTACGGAGTACCTCGCTTATTTTTTAGGTTAGAACCTTGCGGTTTTCGCGACACCGTGCTATTTTTTAATGAAACCAAAGATGCACTAATCAAATTTGCCATAGCCATCTTAGTTTATGTGCTACAGGGTGATTTTGGAAAAATTGCATTTTCAGTCATCCCCTGTAACTCTGTTATTGTCAGATATATTAAAAAAGTAAAAACTGATATTTGTAGATTTTTTACGTAGAATCCAGTGGCGTACTCGGATTTTCTTTAGAAGTCACAGTTTTTTAGATATTGACATAACCTACTTTTTTTTATGGGATACTTCATATATATTTTTTGAATCTTTTTCCCCTTGACAAGAGCTTTTCAAAAATATAGCATAGTCTATATTTATTTTTATAAATAACGTGACAAAATGATTTTTTTCTATAATTTACATTGATAATAGTGGATAGCCGTGGGTAACCATGGTACCGCAAAAAACAAAATAATTAACGTTCTGCCATTACTTAGGTATTTGATTTTTGAAATTTCTGCTTCTCTCAAATTATTCCTGGTTACATTTTCCCAAATTTAGTGCTGATATTTATTGTTATTCGTTGTTTTTGTTTATTGTTATCGTTCTTGTTCTTGTTGTTGTTGTTGTTTAATTATTTTTTAATATGGCTCGAAGCCAAAATCATATTATCTAATGAAAACGCAGACCAGGCCTTAGAACTCTATCTGAACAGGTCAGTTAATCTTTAGCTTAGAATTTGTATTTATTTTATATACCTATTTTGTCATATAGACATCCCGAAAGAAGACAACCCGACAGAAGAATATTTCAAAAATTAAAATTTAATCTTTGCCAACATGAATGTTTTGTCAAACCTCGACCCCGAGTTTACAACAAAGAGAACGAGGAATTAGATATCAACGTTTTAGCAGTTGTTCAAGCCAATCCTGAAACCTCGTGCAGGAAAATAGATGAAGAGACCGGTGTGTCTAAAACAACTGTGCAAAGGATTAAAAAAAAAACATAAATTCAAACCATACGAGTATAAACTTGATCATCATCTGCACCCTGGTAAAGCTGAACGTAGATTGGAGTTCTGCAATTGGTTTATAAATATGAAAACTCAGGACAATAATTTTGAAAAAAAAAATAATTTGGTCAGACGAGGCACATTTCACAAGTTCGGGAATTCTTAATAGACACAACTCGCGGTTTTGGAGTCAAGAAAACACCCACGTGATTTTTCCTAGAGAACGTCAAGGCAGGTTCGAATTTAATGTCTCCTGCTTTATTTTTAACCGAAAAATAGTTTACAAGATTTATGAAGAAAACCTAAACTCTAATAAAATTCTACAAGAAAAAACTATGAACATTTTAGAAGATATTCCACTGGCTCAACTGTACGATATATTCTTCCAGCAGGATGGGGCTCCAGTCCACAATGCTAGAATAATACAAAACTGGCTAAATGAACGTTTTCCCAGGAGATGGATCGGAACAAATGGACCTATTCGATGGCCACCACGATCACCGGATCTCTCGGTAACATAGTTACAGGGATGACTGAAAATGCAATTTTTCCAAACTCACCCTATAGTACAAAAACTAAGATGGCTATGGCAAATTTGATTAGTGCATCTTTGGTTTCATTAAAAAGTAGCAAGTTGTCGCGGAAACCACAAGGTTCTAACCTAAAAAATAAGCGAGATACCCCGTAAAACATACGAAAATGGGACAACCTGTACGTCTATTGAGTTGACAAATCGAGATATGGTAGTAAAGCAACTGGTAACTAGCGTTACATTTACAGACAGATATACAACTGAATAGTAATCTATAAGTAGACGTTGCGGGTGACGTAAAAATAAAAGTTGCCGCCAGCTCGTAGTAGGCGAGGGTCGAGTTTTTACAATTTAACAGAATCGTTAACTAATATTCAGAAAGCACCACTAATTTGGAATTGAACCACGCAGCGCTAATCAAAAAGCTCTGTACATGCAAAACAAGTGCCGCATGTACAAACTTCAGAACAAGTTAACCCAGCGACTAAAAACTTTGAAAAAGTGTATATCATTCGAACATGAGAAGAGCTTTATTGTTTTGATAAAAATTCACACACCCCCAAACAAATGGATCAATTTAATTGAAAACATTAGCATCAGAACGAGTTAACCTATCACCCTTAAATTTTTACAGTATGTATAATTCAGCGAGGGTAAGAACCTTATTGTTTTTAATAAAAATCCAACCACCCTAAATGAATCCCATATACACAAAACAAGTAATCGTTTGTTTGTTTTTAGAATTAATTTGTAAACAATGAACTAATTTCATTGAAATTTGCTCAGAGCTAAAATTTTTACAGTAAGTGTAATTCGGCCAGGGAACAGGCCATATTGCTTTTGGTAAAAATTCGCCCATCCCAGAGGTAGGGTAAGTCCCATATACACCTAGCTCAATTGATTTAAATTAATTTAAAAACAAATAGTCCCATTTATTTTCAACTTGCACAGGATTAGTACTTTGTGACAAAAAATTCTTGGAGCGCAACAACCACCCCTGAAAAGGGCGCCCGTAAAAACCAAACCACAGTTTCTTTGATTTTACCATTTTCATATTACGTACATGAAAAATGGTACTGCGATAAGTTAAAAAATTGACCCCTTCCCCATTTTTTCACTTTTCTTCACGTTTTAGGAGTCACCGAGTCTAAAACCGAAAAAATTAGAATATTTGTTCGTACGATCGTGGCGAATTAACCAATGTTGCTAAAATTTTTACAGTGTGTATGATTTGGTGATCGAAAGAATCACATTGCTTTTGGTTCAAAAAGTCCCATACACACCTAGGTTAATTATTTAATTTTAATTTAAGAACAAATAGAGCAACTTTTGTCAAATTTGCTCTGTGTTAGTACTTTGTGATTAAACCGCCTTTTTTGGGGTGCAACAACCATCTCTGAAGATGGCGCCCTTAATAAGCAACCTACGATTTGTTTTATTTTATCATTTTCTCACTTTTGTTCATGTTGTTAAAATTTTTTGTGTGTATAATTCGAACACGGAAAGAGATATTGCTTTTAGCAAACATTCAATCATCCCAGAAGTAGGTAAGTCTCATATACACCTAGCTTAATTTTTTTTGATTAATTTAAGAACAAATATACCAATTTTTGTTGTACAACAAGCACCTCTGAACTGACCGCCCGTAATAACCAATCCACATTTTTTTAATTTTACATTTTCATATTATGTACAGGTTGTCCCATTTTCGTATGTTTTACGGGGTATCTCGCATATTTTTTAGGTTAGAACCTTGCGGTTTTCGCGACACCGTGCTACTTTTTAATGAAACCAAAGATGCGCTAATCAAATTTGCCATAGCCATCTTAGTTTTTGTGCTACAGGGTCATTTTGGAAAAATTGCATTTTCAGTCATCCCCTGTAACTCTGTTATTGTCAGACATATTAAAAAAGTAAGAACTGATATTTGTAGATTTTTTTACGCAGAATCCAGTGGCGATACTCATATTTTCTTTAAAGGTCACAGGTTTTGAGATATTGACATCACCTACTTTTTTTTAATGGGACACTATATATTTTTTAAAATTTCTTTCCCCTTGCCAAGAGCTTTTCAAAAATATAGCATAGTCTATATTTATTTTTATAAATAACGTGACAAAATGATTTTTTTCTATAATTTACATTGACAAAAAACAAAATAATTAATTAATCATAAATATTGTTTAAATTGCAGACTATTATGTCTCCTACAAATTTCACAAAGTTTATAAATTCTTTTAATAGCATTTTCCAAAATAAATGATTGTCTTCGTAATTCTGCAAAAGCATTTTCCGTTGCAACTTTTAATTGTTGCATGTTGGCATATTGCCTTGAATAAATTTTACTCTTTAAATACCCCAAAAAAAAAATCCAAAACCGAGAGATCCGGTGATCGTGGTGGCCATCGAACAGGTCCATTTGTTCCAATCCATCTCCTGGAAAACGTTCATTTAGCCAGTTTTGTATTATTCTAGCATTGTGGGCTGGAGCCCCATCCTGCTGGAAGAATATATCGTTCAGTTGAGCCAGTGGAGTATCTTCTAAAATGTTTATAGTTTTTTCTTGTAGAATTTGTAAATTCCCATTAGAGTTTAGGTTTTCTTCATAAATCTTGTAAACTATTTTTCGGTTAAAAATAAAGCAGGAGACATTAAATCCGAACCTACCTTGACGCTCTCTAGGAAAAATCACGGGGGTGTTTTCTTGACCCCAAAACCGCGACTTGTGTCTATTAAGAATTCCCGAACTTGTGAAATGTGCCTCGTCTGACCAAATTATTTTTTTTCAAAATTATTGTCCTGAGGTCTCAGGAGTGGCTTGAACAACTGCTAAAACGTTGATCTCTGATTCTTCGTTCTCTTTGTTGTAAACTCGGGGTCGAGGTTTGTCAAAAAATCCATCTTGGTAAAGATTAAATTTTAACTTTTGAAATATTCTTCTGTCGGGTTGTCTTCTTTCAGGATATCTATATGACAAATAGGTATTTAAAATAAATACAAATTCTAAGGTAATGGTTAACTGACTTGTTCAGATAGAGTTCTAAGACCTGGTCTGCGTTTTCATTAGATAATATTCATATCATATTTTTCAAAGTTTTCAAATTTTTGGTTTCGAGCCACATTAAAAAATAATTAAACAACAACAAAAACGATAACAATAAACAAAAACAACGAATAACAATAAATATCAGCACTAAATTTGGGAAAATGTAACCAAAAATAATTTGAGAGAAGCAGAAACTTCAAAAATCAAATACCTAAGTAATGGCAGAACGTTAATTATTTTGTTTTTTGCGTTTCCATGGTTATCCATGGCTATCCACTATTATCAATGTAAATTATAGAAAAAAATCATTTTGTCACGCTATTTATAAAAATAAATATAGACTATGCTATATTTTTGAAAAGCTCTTGGCAAGGGGAAAAAGAAATAAAAAAATATATAGGGTGTCCCATAAAAAAAAAGTCGGTTATGTCAATATCTCAAAAACTGTGCCTCTCAAGAAAATCTGAGTATCGCCACTGGATTCTACGTAAAAAAATCTACAAATATCAGTTTTTACTTTTTTAATATGTCTGACAATAACAGGGTTACAGGGGGATGACTGAAAATGAAATTTTTCCAAAATCACCCTGTAGCACAAAAACTAAGATGGCTATGGCAAATTTGATTAGTGCATCTTTGGTTTCATTAAAAAGTAGCACGGTGTCGCGAAAACCGCAAGGTTCTAACCCAAAAAATAAGCGAGATACCCCGTAAAACATACGAAAATGGGACAACCTGTACATAACAAATGGTACTATGATAAGTTGAAAAAAAATGCCCCTCGCCCATTTTTTAAATTTTATTCACACTTAAGAAGCCACTAAGAACAACTCGTCCAATTTATATGAAATTTGCTCAGGATTAGTACGTTGTGACAAAAAACTACCAATTTTCGCGGTGCTACAACCACCCGGAAGAGGCCCATAATCACCAACCTACATTTTCTTGATTTTACGATTTTCCTGTAACGTGCATAAAAAATTAAACTGTGATGTTTGACAAAAAGTCGACTGAATATTTTCTCACTTTTCTTCGCGTTTTAGGAACCACTGATTCTAAAACAGAAAACACTCCGAATATTCGCCCACACAGTCGTATATCACTAAAATGGTTACAGTGGCCAGGAAACGAGTCATATTGCTTTTGGCAAAAATTCAATCATGCCCAGAAGTAGGTAAAGTCACATGTACACCAACCGTAATCACTTTCATTGAAACTTGCTCACGTTTAGTACTTTGTGGCAAAAAAATAAACTACCAATTTTTAGGGTGCTACACACACCCTTAATAACCCCATTTTTTTTTATTTTAGCAATTCATATAACGTATATGAAAAATGGTACTGCCATAAAATATAAAATTTAAAAAAAATGTTGCCCCCCCCCATTTTAGGAGCGACTGATTCTAAAACAGAAAACAATTCGAATATTCGTTCGTACAGTCGAATGCACGATAGCTCCAGTAAAAGTTAACCCATCTAGTAAAATTTTTACAATGTGCATAATTCGGCCAGGGAAGAACCATATTGCTTTGATAAAAATTCAATCGCCCCCAGAGGTAAGTAAGCCCCATATACACCAAACCTAATCATTTATTTTTAATTAATTTAAAAATAAATAGACCAACTTAATTGAAATTTACTCGGGATTAGTACTATTATACCATTTTCATATGCACGATAACTTTAGAACCCATCAGGTATAATTCGGCTAGGGAAAGAGCCCTATACCTTTTGATAAAAATCCAACAACCAATAATCCTAATTATTTGTCTTTTTCAATTAATTTGTGAACAAATAGACTTATTTAATTAAAACTTGCTCAAGATTAGTACTTTGTGACAAAAAAATTAAACTTGAAAAAAGCACCCCCTGATAACCAAACCAACAATTTTTATGATTTTCCCATTTTCATATAACGTGCATGAAAAATGGCACTGCGTAAATTCGAAAAAAAAATTGGCCCCACATTTTTTCAGTTTTCTTCAGGTTTTAGGAGCCACTGATTCTAAAACAGAAAAAATTCGAATATTCTTCCGCACGGTCGTGTGCACGATAGTTTCTGTACGAGTTAACCCATCTGCCTAAAATTTTTACAGTGCACATAATTCGCCCAGGAAAAAAGCTATATTGCGTTTAGTAAAAATTTAGCCATCCTCAGATGTAGGCAAGTCCCATATACCCGTACTTAATTTTTTTTAATTAATTTAATTGAAATTGCTAATGATTAGTAGTTAGTGACAAATAATTAAACTTCCAATTTTCGGGATGCTACAGCCACCCCTGATAACCAACCCACAATTTTGTGATTTTCCCATTTTCATATAACGTTCAGTGCATCCCATTTTGGTTGAGACAGCCAGATATCTCGGTTGTTGTTGAAGATAGAACAGGATGTTTTTGAAAATCCACACTTTTTGGATCCCCTCCATATCTAACAAGTTTCTAAGCGATAATGTCAAATTGCAAACTTGTCCCATAGAGAATTTTACGTAGAATCCAGGGGCGCACTCAATTTTTTTTTCGGGGTATCGTTATGGAGATAAGACTCAAACTTATGATTTTTTCAATGCAACACCCTGTATTTTATTATCCCATTAAATTACTTTTTTTTTTCTTGGAAATTATATAATATATAAACATGAAGTTTTAAAAAATGCTCCAAAATTACTAAAACATTGAATTTTAATAGAGTGCCATGGATTTCAAAGTTTTACTGCAGGGATTATTATTTGTGATTTTTTATAGTAGGTCATGGATACTACAAACACTGTTTTTGACTTTTGGAGCATTCTTTTATCAAGTGACTGTGGAGAAATCAACACATCTGCTGTCATGATGATAAATTTTGATGCGTTTTATTGTGTTTGTGTTTGGCGATTTTGTTAATTTGTGAAATTTTATAATGGCTGAAAGATTTTTTCAGAACAACGAAAAGTATGAAATCATACAATGTTTCAATCAATGCCATGAAAATGTTGACGAAGCATTAGAATTATATTTAAACAGGTAAAGTATTAATTTACTATAAGACATTATATGACATATTGTTTTTAAAACGTTAGATATCCAGAGAGGCGTCAACCTAGTCGAGCAACGATATTTCGACTAAAGAATAATCTTTTAAATTATGGTGCGTATTCTAAACCCCGACCCACGACGTATAACAAGGAAAATAATGAAGTGGATGAAATAAATGTCTTAGCCAGCGTCCGTGTCTCTCCTCAGACTTCTTGTACGAAGTTAGAAAATGACACTGGCGTTCCCCGATCACAGGTACAAAGGATTTAAAAAAAAACACAAATTGAAACCCTACAAAGTGAATATTGTCCAGCATTTATACCCTGGTGATGCAGCGAGGCGTGTGAATTACTATAATTGGTTTTTGAACCAAACTCGAAGGGACAATAATTTTGCGAGTAAAGTCATATGGTCAGACGAAGCCCATATAAGCAGTGCCGGTTTATTTAACAGGCAAAATTCAAGGCACTGGTATGATGAAAACCAACACCTAATTTTTGAGCAACAACAACAGGGTCGATTTGGTTTTAATGTAGCCTGTTTCTTATTGGGGACATCAATAACATACCGCATTTTTGAAGGGGCTCTCAACGCGAATAGGTACTTGGCAATTTTAGAAGAAGTAATACCAGAATTCCTGGAGAATGTTCCCCTCGCCTATCTTAATGCCATTTACTTCCAACAAGACGGTGCCCCTGCCCACAATTCGAGGTTGATTGTGCCGTTTTTAGAAGAAACTTTCCAGGGCCATTGGATTGGAACAAATGGGCCCATTAGGTGGCCTGCAAGGTTAGGTGGCCTGCAAGGTCACCAGATTTGTCAGTGTTCACTTTTTTTTTGTGGGGTTTTTCAAAAAATAAAATATACGGTACGAGGCACAATAATATTGAAGAACTTCGTGCAACAACAGGCAGTTTTCCAGAATTTACAAAATCGGCCTTTCATAATTTTAAATGCATTAAGACGTATTAAGAAATTGTGTCATTGTGTGTTAGGGAAAATGGACATCAATGTGAACAATTCAATGAACAAGTTACCGAATAATTTCGAAATGAAATAGTTTTTTTTTTATGATTGTGGACCTGAACAGGCTAAATTTGGTCTATCGTGCTAAAGCAGTCAGGAACACTTAGGAGGATGGATAGAGGGATAATGAATTGCCAATAGATGCCTATGAACAGCTACCTTAAATTTTCTCATATCATAAGTGAGAGGAAAACAGGAACTAGGGAGATCATTCCACACAAAAAGTGTGAATTTTCAAAAACGCCCTGTAACTTATCAACGAAAGAAGTTAGGAAAAATCCGTTCAGGACATCTTGAGTTTCACAAAAAAGTGGCACAGGACCGCGAAAACCGCAAGGTTCTACCTTCAACAACAACCGAGATACTTGGCTGTCTCAACCAAAATGGAATGCACTGTACATAAAAAATAGTACTGCCATAAGTTTGAAAACAAAGTTGACCACACATTTTTTCATTTTTCTTCAGGTTTTAGGAACCACTGATTCTAAAACCTGTTTTGAACTATGAAACCATATTTTTACATACATCTTATAAATATTAAGAGAAGAAAACCACATTAAAGTGAAACTAAGAATATTTTAAGGTACCAAAGTACAAAATGAAAACTGTAAAAGTACAAACAAAAATAGTTAGTAACAACCTTATGTACAAAGTGATAAAAATTTTTAAGAATGTGGTTAGTGCGCACGCGCCAAATCAAAACCCAATATGACCAATGTTTTCATATTTCACTTGTAAAGAACATGAGGTTAACCGTCCAACTAAAACATTCTACTAAACATAAGAATGTGTGGGTCGCAGGATTAGTGATTTATGTTTTAAGATACTATCAGAACACTTAATTTCAGATTTTGGGAAAAATTTATTCAAAAGATATTAGACATTAGGACGATTCCAAGAATATTTTCCTTATTACAAAATTTTGTCAACAGGACTTGAATGTTGGGACATTTGAGGCATCATCCCTACAAATTGATCATGTTTCTAGGTGTTGGAGCAAGAATTTGTCAAAAATACCTTAGATGCTAGGACGATTTCAAGAATGCCCTTTATTTCAAGATGCTGGGTCAATGTCGTTTCAAAAGAACCTTCAATGTTGCAAACATTTCAGAAAGGTCTTAGATGTTGGGGCACAATTTTATCAAAAGAACTTTAGAAGTTGGGGTCATATTTTGTAACCCCCTTCCCCTAATTAGAGAAAGGTATATAAGGGAAGGGAAAAGGTAATGCTATCTCGGCGGGAACAGGGTTTACAGTGAAACAACCCCGTAATCTATACACCTGATTATTGGACGCCAGATAGGGACAATCCTATAAAAAATGAAAATAAAAAGAAAAAAATTCAGCCCTATAAATTCTGGGCACTGCAGGGTTATAAATACATCTTAGCAATTGAGTTCATATAGTAGATAATCAATAATACAGTTTAATAGAGAAAACGTAACTACATCATCTAAATACAACACAAGTATAAATCCGTAGTTCACACAAGTATAAAGATAAATCTAACGTCCCAGTGAAACTATGAGCTGATATTAGATCACTTACCTTCAAAATCAAATAAAATTCGAAACTAGGACTGGTTTCCATCAATATTACAAATAATTTGGTATCAAACTTACATAAAAACATATTCAGACAAGATTGCACATAACTACAAGAGGTAGTCAGTATTAATTGAGTATCAATGTGTAACTCGTTAGTTGCACATAGAAACTTGTCAAATCTGTACGTGTTTCGTAAGGAACACGCAGGCACATTAAATCAAACGCAAAAATAATGTAGTTAATAAGACAACGCAAGCCGAAATATAAGGCAAGAAAATGCAGGGCGCGTTCATAATCGATAAAACTAGAGATAATTTATCTTCAATCGAAGTCTTCTTAAATAATAGTCATTGCGGTTACATATTCCATGTACAGAATATAATAATCCATGGATTACTGGAAAAGTAGTTAATTTCACGGATTCACTAGGATTAAAATCCAAAGGGTGTAAAATAAATCTTCAAAATGATTTCCGATACTCCAGAAATTAAACAAGTTAACTCAACTTATCAAAGATACTTCGGAAATGTTCTTCTTTAGAGAGCAAGGCAAATAAAATGTTACAAGAATGTCGTCATTAACCAAACGACAGATTCAGAAGTAATTACTGATATAATTAATTCAACTAAACAGGCATTTTTTTAAATGATTATACTGGTAAACATCTTGTCGTAGCGTCGAACCAAGACAACCATTTTGCGTCTCTCCAGAAAAACACTATTAACTGAGAGCACGGGAATTCAAAATCTTGGTTGCGTTCAACAAAAATGGATTTCTTCAACAAAAATGGATTTCTTCGTAAAAATGAGAAAAACGGCACAATTTTTTAACAACAGGACCGTACACATTGAGGCAATTTCAAGAATCATCCTTAGGTGTTTAGATTTTGTGCAAAGTTTGGACAAGGATCAATCAAAAGGACCACGTATGTTGGGCCAACTTCAACAATCTGTTATACAACCTCAGATGTTATGTTCTACCTAAAGGGCTTCAGTGATCTGTTAACAGACAGAAGATAACTGCGTAATACTAGAAATTTCATACGACGTACACCTACATAATGCACAAATCTGTTGTTCCTTTCGGTAGACTTTCATAAGTTACCTAATTGCAATCTATAAAGAATTGATGACGGCATCTAGCCCTACTTTATTATGTTTCGGCGTTTTAGACCTATAAAGTGATCGTATAGGCATTTTGGGCATTCGGCGTTTTGTGAATTCGGCGCTTTTGTAATTCAGCGCTTCCGTCATTCGGGGATTTGATAATTCGGCGCTTTGGTCATTCGGCACTTTGGTCATTGTCGGCGTAATGGGTGCAGTCGGCGAAATGGTCTTTGGCGTTTAGGCCACGTTCGTTGTTTACGACCATTAAAATATGGATTCGGCGTTCTGACAATTCGGCGGAATGTTCAGTTCCCTTAAATAAAACGGCATAATCTAACTTCCTTTTGAAAACCCAACAATGATTTATTTCAACAAAACGTTTCTAATGCGTCACTGGCCCTTTTTCATTATGTATTATATTTATAACTCAATTCACCGAATTACCGAAATGTTTGAGGATCTTGTAAATGTATAGAATCGCAACAGAAGTGAATTCTTGATAAATAGTAAAGCGTTGTAAGTCTTAATTAAAGTAATTAAAAATAGTCTTAATAGATTACGAAGGATATTCACCAGGCTGAATAATTTTAGTACGGTTTTTACAAAATTGACATTCAGAATATTTAAAAAGTCAGAGTTCAAAAGACTCATCATTCATCAGACAACTTCTCAATTACTTAATTGAACTGGTTCAAAGCAAATATTTATATTTAAACAGATACTTCTTTATTGTGTCGCTTCTTCATTATTAAATATTGACTTAGTCCTCTCTTATTAGCCACTTAACAACAAACTATTCAAAAGAGTAAATTTGTCTCCGTATACGACATTTTTATGAGAAAAAGAATAGGAAATGATTATTTCTAAAATAACGCCCATTCTTCATCGGATAAAATGTATCTACTTTCAAGAGATAATACTCAACCGGTTTTATAAAACAGGTCCCTTTTCTTCTTATGGTAACGTGCATTTTCTTGTCATCGTACTTTAAGTTTAATTGAAAAGGTTTATTTTAACATCTGAATGATACTGAGAACTCGGAAGATAATTTCATGATTTATATGCTTCAACATGAAATCTACGATTTTAAATTATTACAATGAGGTTGATTTGCCGTCGCTTATTGCAATCGGAGAATGTAATGAAAAATTAACAAGATTAACTTTGTAAAACGGTTGGACAGAAATTCAAGTGAAACGACGCGACGCGACAGTTGAATTGCAATGGTCTAAAAAACTATCAGAATTTAAAAAGGAAAAGGTAAGGTGCTTCATACCTTCCCGAAGGGCGACAGCGGGCTGCTTGAACATTCAAAGCTCCTTCAGCCACAATCATGATTCTGAGAGGGGAAATTACTATCTCAGCATTCACCTAAATAGCCAATGTGCGTATACATAGTGATAATGCCGCTAAACCCCACGAAGAAACCTCATACAGGGTAGAGGGTAACGGGAATCAGACCCATTACGTTCGTAATGCCAATCAGCTCATGTTATCACTGACCCACCAGTTCAGTAATTTACGAATTGTGAAGATAGCAGTCATTTTTTAATAATGCAATTTAAACATGTGTATGATTTTAGGCGCTGATTATGCGCCATTTTGCGCAGTTAAAATTAAATTTTAAGCACGGCTAACGGTTCTGAGGGGGAAATTACTACCTCAGCATTCGCCTAAATAGCCGATGTGCGTATACACAGTGATCATGCCGCTATATAATTATAAGCAAAACCCCATGAACAAACCTCATACAGGGTAGACGGTAACGGGAATCAGACCCATTATACGTTCGTAATGCCAATCGGCTAATGTTATCACTGACCCACCAGTTTACGAATTTACGAATTGCGAAGATAGAAGTTATTTTTTAATAATGTAATTTAAACATGTGTATGATTAGGCGCTCTTTATGCGCCGTTAAAAATTAAGTTTTAGGCACGGCTAACTTTACGTAGCCGCAAATTATAAAATAAATTAGGTGCCAACTAGGCGCAAAAAATTGAGCTTTTATAGAAAAGAAGTTATTGTGAAACTGGCACGGTTAACTTCACAAACGTGCACTTCTACATAAATAAATTTTTTCTTATGCAGTAACTAAGCGTCAATTATGCACAGTTTTGCGCCGCTAAAATAAATGTTTGCGCCCTCATAGTTACTGCAAAAATTACATCAGCAAGGCTACCTTCAAAACCTTATAAATAAATAAAATCTTTTCTTGCGTGGTAATTAGGAGCTTAATAGTTTCCGTTTTACGGCATTAAGAGTTAAATTTTGCGAGCAATACAGCCTCACAGCTGTAAACTTCTGCATAAATCAATTTTTTACTTGGTAATTAGGCGCCAATTATGCGCTGTTTGAAGCTTCGAAAATAAATAAAATTTTGCGTTCCCACAGGAAGTAAGTTATTGCAAAAATTACATCGTTTTGCGTAAAACAGGACAGGGTTGGTGTCTAATTACTGCATTGTAGTGGACAAGCAACCTTACGAATTTAAGAAGTAAATATTCAGCTTTCAAATTAAATAGGATTTTGTACGTTAGAATATTTCATAAGTAAATTTATGATGATAATCACATTTAAAGAAGAACACACGGGTTGGAGTTCAATTAGGGTAGAGCTTAGTGAGAATATTATACCATCCAAAAGATAGCAAGTATAGCCATAATGTAAGAAAATGGGTTAAATATATGAATATACCTATAATGGAAAAAGTAGAGTTTTAATAATAATAAAATAGATATAATAAAAATGCTCATTAAGCAAATAAATAGGTAAACAACAACACATTTAAATAAATCAATTAGAGTATAACAATGGGGCGCAAAATTTTATTTTAACGGGGCATCATAGGCGCCTAATTATCGTGTAAGATAAGATTATATTCGTAATTTCACGGCTATGAAGTTAGCCATGTCGATGTAATCTTTGCAATAACTTATTTCATATGGGAGCGCAAAATTTTATTTTTACGGCGCATAACTGGCACTTAATTACTGCGTAAGTGATAATTTATTTATGCAGAAGGTAACGGACGTTTGAATTTAGTCGTGTCAATGTAATTCTACAATAACTAGTTTCCTATAGGAGCGCAAACTTTAATGTTAACAGCACAAACAGCGCATAGTGGGCGCTTAATTACTGCATAATAAAGAATCCGAATTTCGTGGTTATGGAGTTGGCCGTATCGATGTAATTTTTACACTAAAAGACATAATGTAATTTTTGCAATAGCTTATTTCCCATGGGAGAGCAAAATTTTATTTCAAGGGCGCAAAACAGCGCACAATTGGCGCCTAGTTATTACTGTATAAGAAAAACATTTGCTTATGCAAAAGTTCGTTGTGTTGATATAATCTTTGTTTCCTATACGAGCGCAAAATCTAACTTTAACGGCGCATAATGGCTGTCTAATTGTAGCGCAGAAAGGGATTAATTTATATACCAGGATATGAAGTTAGTATTGTCGATGTAACTTTCGCTATAATTATTTCCCATTGGGGGCGTAAAATTAATTTTAGTGACGCAAAACCACGCATAATTGGCGCCTAGCTACTGCATAAGCAAATACTGATTTATTCAACAGTTCACGGCTGTGAAGTTAGCCGTCCCGATGGAATTTTACAAGTTCTTTTCTAGAAGGGCACAAAATTTTATTTTAGCGACACAAAATAGCGCTTAAAAATTTTTTTTATTCAAAAGCTCGCGACTCCGTCAAGTTAGCTGTGTTGATAAGATTTTTTGTCACAACGTATTTCCTACTGGGGCGCAAAATTTAATTTCAACGGAGCAAAATGGCGCATAATAATTGCCTAATGATACACAAGTTTAAATCACATTATTACAAATAAATGCCGGCTATCTACACACATCTGGTTCTATAGCATTTCAAATTATACATGTTGTTCACTTATTACATAACATCAATGACTCAGTAGTCATGTAGCTTAACGAAATTCCCATGTACACAAAAAAACCAATCATACACCTTTCAAGTTACATTCACTTCGCGAAGATACCCAACGGTAAAGGTATCGTGAGGTATCTTCTTTGTAGAGAATAATCAGCTAGAACACACCCAAACATGGAAATGGACACGCATGTAGTTTTTTTCTAAAGTTCATCACTTTATTTCGTAATACTCTCACTTGAGGGAAAACCTAAACCTTCTACTTATGACTCACTCTTGAGCACACTTTTAAATGGTAGATCTTGAGATTTTTCCCATAATTGTTTTTAATGCCTTAGAAATAATCGGTGGTTACTACTAACTGCTTTCAAAGGAACCTAGGTTTTCTACTCTTAACTGCTTTTACGGAGGCCGTGCCTTTAATTTTTTTGTTTAACAATAGTCAATTATTCTTTTAACAATAAATCTTCATTTAAGTTTTAAAAGGTTTTTATTGGATTAGCATCTAAGGTAGTTTTGGCAGAAGCTGGTTTCAACATGTTGAAATACAGCTCTTTTGGCAGAATAGGTTCAGAATCTATGTTCCTACCTGTCTCTAATCTGGTTTCAGCACATTGAGATAAGGATCTTTTGGCAGAAGTCACACACAGTTTACAATGAAATCTTTCGGCGTAATCTAAAAACTAGGAGGTTACTCAACAAATTCATCTAAAAACTCCCAGAAACATATCAAACATAGGAAAAACATGCAAGAAAATATACGAAAATAACTAAAACATGTAGATGTCTAATCGCAAGCAAGCACGTGCAAAAAAAAGATACCATATAAGCAAATACCCAAACACGCAAACAAACAAAATTAGAAACCAACCAAACACTCAAGCACAAAACATATAAACCTCCTAAGAGTACAAACACACAACCTCCAAAACAACGACAGCTGCCAACAAACATCCAAACATCCAAAAAAATCTACCAAAGAAGCTAAAATATGCAATAAGAAACAAATCAAACGACCCAATCAAAAAACAAAACAAGCTGTTTAAACAATAGAATCACGCAACTCCAAACATACCCAAACAAACAAAAAACATACCAAATAAACTAAAACATATAGAAAAATAGAAACCCACAAACATACACACAAACGGACCATCATGTAAATCCGCTAAAATGAAAACACGCAAATAAAGAAACTTGATGTCAAGTAAGCACAAAACATGTAAACCAATAGAGATTGCAAGCTCACAACAACCAGAACAAAATAATCTAGCCAAGAAACATCTAAACACACCAAGCTTGTATGAAACAAGCATGAAAACAGGCCAAAGAAACTAAAGCATGCAAAAAAAGGTAGTATACAACAAATACATATGCAAACCAGTAAACACACAAATACGTAAACCAACAAACAAGGAAACAAAGAATCTAGCTATCCAGTAAGCACTGAGCAAAGAACATGTAAACCTCGCAAAAATGGGTGTTTCGCATATTTGCGGGTTTACGTATTTGGATGTTTACTCGTTTGGGCACGTGTTTGTTGACTAGTTTTTCTGCATATTTTAGTTTCTTTGGTTTTCTTACTTATTTGTGGTGTTTTAGCCTGTTTACGTGTTTGTGTGTTTGAATGTTTGCGTGGTTTACACGTTTTTTGTTCAAATACGTACTTGATTGCTAGTTTATTTGTTTGCATACTTGTTGGGTTTACGTGATAAGATGTTTGCGTATGTGTTTGTTGGCTACTAGTTTTTTTTCTGTATGTTTTAGTTTCTTTGGTATGTGTTTTTGCTTGTGTGGGTGTGTTGACTTGTTGTCTAGTTTCCATAGTTGCGAGTTTGGATACTTGTTTGGTTTAATAGTTTGTTTAGTTTGTATTACTAGTAGCTTCTTAATTAAGTTTTCTTGTTTGATTCGTGCACGTTTGATGTGGTTTGATGCTTGTTATATCTTCTTGTAAGTTTTGTGCATGTTAGGGTGTTTTTGAAAATATGTGTATGAATTTGTTACGTAACTTACTAGCTATTAAATTATGCCGTACTGGGTGTTAAAACCTAATTATACCATAAGGTGGCGTTACAAACTGTATGATAACTTCTAATTATACCACAAAATGACGCTTCTAGCTTAGTTTTAAAAATATTGATTCTGCCAAAAGGACCGTATTTCAATATTCTGAACTAGATTCTAGATGTAGGGGCAGCGATTCAGAAGCAATTCTGTTAAAGACACCTTATTGTATTTCTTGTTAAAAGAATGGTTCACGATTATTACATAAAAAAGTGAAAGGCACGGTATTTTGTAGTCGAATCAAGCGTGCACCCAATCATTTCAAGGCAATTAAAGAAAAAATCCAGGGTCATTAAAAAGCAACTAGTAAGTGAACCACTGGTTACTTCTAAGACAATTAAGATATTCAAAGTGTGGTTAAGCACCAAATGTGAAAGGACACGTCTTTGATATCACTCATAAAGTGAAAGGAGTTACTTTTCTAACTAATTATTTTTTAAACATAACGAAAAGCGCACGTGGTGAAAGTAATTCGGCTAATGAATGACTGATTCTTGGTGTGCATGTCAATTAAAGCTGCTCACACGAAAATTCACACAAGTGCCGCCGCTGAGCTGAGCGACAAATTCACTTGCACTATCGAGGCTGGCAGGCAAATTCAATCAAGTGTCCAGTCTTGCAAAATTCACTCAAATGTTTGACTTCTACTACAGTAACTGTTACGCAATACAATGTGCATATTAGTGCATATTTAGTACGAAGTTAGCTTTAAATGTAAAATTATAAAAACATTATATCGAACCTGAACTTGTATTACCTAAATATAAAATATGCATCTTCAAGTATTATTCAAGCGAACAAAATTTTGTTACATATTTTTCATTTTTTAGTCAAGTCGGTGAAGATTTATGTAAGGTTAGTGCAAAAGATACCATAATACCTTAATGGACAGACTATTCGATGTGGATGTAAAATGTGATTCCATTAATGCATACATATTAAAATGTAATTTAAGCCAAAAAATATTTAAATATTTATTCAAAAATGAAAAATATGTAACAATTTCTTTTTGTTTGACTTATGTTGCGCTTTATTGTGATTAATCAGAAACAATAACATTTTACGATATATACATCCAACCATCCCATCCTAAGGAACAATCGGAAGTACACCTTATCCTTATATAAGCTTGTCACCGAATTTACTAAAAAATTAAAAATATGCACAAACATTTCTTGGCTAAAATTACATTTTAATAGGCATTCATTAAGGCTCTGCAATTTACAAAATCTATATTAAACCGTCCTTCCACAGGGCATAATCGTATCTACAGCACCAACCATAGGTATATGCCACTTTTCCCAGACAACTGAAAAATGAAAAATATGTAACAAGGCATAATCGTAGTACAGCACAAACCTTAGGTGCATACCACTCTACAGAAAACACTGAAAAATGAAAAATAGACAATCATTTTGTTTTAAATGGAAAAAACAGCAAGTATTTTCACAGAACTTACTAAAAAATGAAAATTATGGACCAATATTTTTTTTGTTTAAATTACATTTTCATATGCATTCATTAATGATATAACGCTATTTACAACACCCACATAAAAGAGTCTATTTCTGACTTATATTGTATTTTTTATTGTGTGCGCATTAACGATAAACGATATTTTACAACGTCTACATTCAATCACCCCACCCTAAGGAAAAATCGGCAGTTCAACAACGTATCCTTATATAAGTCTTTTTTTCGAATTTACCAAAAATTGAAAAATATGCACCAACATTTTTTTGGCTTAAATTACATTTTAATACGCATTCATGAGTGATATGCAATTTACAATAACTACATAGAACCGTCCTTCTGACATAACATAATCGTATCTACAACACCAACCTTAAGTCTATACCACTTCTAACAGACTACTGAAAAATGAAAAATTGTAACAATTGTTTCTTGTTTGACCTATATTATACTTTATTGTGTATTGCACATTAATGATTATGATCCACAATTTTGAAATATCTACGTTCAACCACCCCATCCTATGTAACCATGCCATTACAACAATCGCACAATTTGCTAAAAAATGAAAAATATGCACCAACACTTTTTTTGCTAACTTACATATTAATTTGCATTCATTAATGATTCGCAATTTACATACAATATCTACATCAAACCGTCCTTCCACAAGGCATAATCGTATCTACAGCACTAACCATGAGTATATGCTACTTTTCCCAGACTACTGAAAAATGAATAACTATTTTTTTTTGTTTCACGTCTATTGTACTTTATTGTGTGTACATTAATGATCAACAATCACATTTTACGATATCTACATGTAACGACACCTTTCTATGAAAAGATCGGCAGTACAACACCGTATCCCTATTTAAGGCTTTTAATGATTTTACATGAAAAATATGTGCCGACATTTCCTTAGCTTAAATTACATTTCAATAGGCATTCATTAATGATATGCAATTTACTATATCTTCATCAAACGTCCTTCCACAAGACGTAATCGTATCTACAGTACCAACCTTAAGTGCATACCACTTTTCGCAGACTTGACTAAAAAATGAAAAATATCTAACATCTTTTTTGTTTGAGTTATATTGTGCTTTATTGTGTGTACATTAATGATAAACAATAACATCTTACGATATCTACAATGATTTTCACAGAATTTACTAAAATGAAAAATATGCACCAACATTTTTTGGCTTAAATTACATTTTAATGCGCATTCATTAATCATATGCAATTTACAATATCTACATCAAACCGTCCTTTCCACAAGGCATAATCGTAATACAGTACAAACCTTAGGTGCATGCCGCTCTAGAGAAATCACTGCAAAAGGAAGAAATATACAATAATTTGTTTTAAATGACTTTTACTGTACTTTATTGTGCGTACATTAATGATAATTAATAACATTTCACGATGCCTGCATCCAACAAGGCGTTTCACCGATTTTACTAAAAAATGAAAAACATGAACCAACATTTTTTTGGCTTAAATTATATTTTCATAGGCATTCATTAAAGTTATGCAATTTACAATATATATATATATATATATATATATATATATATCAAACCGTTCTTTCACAAGGCATAATCGTATCTACAGCACCAACCTCAGGTGCATACCACTTTTCACAGACTTTACTGAAAAATTAAAAATATGTAACAATTCTATTTTTGACTTATATTGTACTTTATAGTGTGTACATTAACGATAAATAATAACATTTTACAATATCTACATCCAACCACCCCACCCTATGGAAAAATCGGCAGCTCAGCACCGCATTGTTATATAAGGCTGTTTTCCGAATTTACTAAAAAATGAAAAATAAACACCAAAATTTTTTTGGTTTAAATTACATTTTAATACGCATTCATCACTGATATGCAATTTACAATAACTACATCGAACGTCCTTCCACAAGACGTAACCGTATCTACACTACCAACCTTAAGTGCATACCACTTTTCACAGACTTGACTAAAAAATGAAAAATATCTAACATCTTTTTTGTTTGACTTATATTGTGCTTTATTGTGTGTACATTAATGATAAACAATAACATCTTACGATATCTACAATGATTTTCACAGAATTTACTAAAATGAAAAATATGCACCAACATTTTTTCGCTTAAATTACATTTTAATTCGCATTCATGCAATTTACAATATCTACATCAAACCGTCCTTTCCACAGGCATAATCGTAATACAGCACAAACCTTAGGTGCATGCCGCTCTAGAGAAATCACTGCAAAAGAGAGAAATATACAAGAATTTGTTTTAAATGACTTTTACTGTATTTTATTGTGCGTACATTAATGATAAATAATAACACTTCACGATGCCTGCATCCAACAAGGCGTTTCACCGATTTTACTAAAAAATGAAAAACATGCACCAATATTTTTTTGGCTTAAATGATATTTTCATAGGCATTCATTCATTATGCAATTTACAATATCTATATCAAAGCGTTCTTTCACAAGGCATAATCGTATCTACAGCACCAACCTAAGGTGCATACCACATTTCACAGACTTTATTGAAAACTGAGAATATGCAACAATTCTTTTTTTGACTTACATTGTACTTTATTATATGTACATTAACGGCAAACAATTACATCTTACGATATCTACATACAATCGTGGCCTATCCTATGGAAAAATCACACTGAATCCTTATACATCAAACCGTTCTCCCACAGGACATAATCGTATCTACAGTACCAACAACTTTTCACAGACTTTATTACTGAAAAGACAAAAACATGTAATTTTTTGATTCATATTGTACTTTTTATTTTGTGCATGACAAACAATAACATTTTACGATACCTACATCCAACCGCCCCACCCCATGGAAAAATCGTCAGTACAACAGCAAGGATTTTCACAGAACTTACTAAAAAATTAAAATTATGGATTAACATTTTGTTTTGTTTAAATTACATTTTCATATGAATTCATACAACGCAAATTACATTACCTACATAATAGCGTCCTTTCAAAAAGCATCATCGTATCTGCAGCACCAACCTTAGGTTGCAATTTACAATATCTATATCAAACCGTTCTTCCACAAGGCATAATCGTACCTACAGCACCAACCTAAAGTGCATACCACTTTTCACAGACTTTACTGAAAAATTAAAAATATGTAACAATTCTATTTTTGACTTATATTGTACTTTATTGTGTGTACATTAATGATAAATAATAACATTTTACAATATCTACATCCAACCAGCCCACCCTATGGAAAAATCGGCAGGTCAACACCGCATTGTTATATAAGGCTGTTTTCCGAATTTACTAAAAGATGAAAAATATGCACCAAACATTTTTTTGGCTTAAATTACATTTTAAAACGCATTCATGAATGATATGCAATTTACAATAACTACATAGAACCGTCCTTCCGACGTAATATAATCGTATCTACAGCACCAACCTTAAGTCTATACCACTTCTAACAGACTACTGAAAAATGAAAAATTGTAATAAATGTTTTTTGTTTCAACTATATTACACTTTATTGTGTATTATACATTAATGATCATGGTGAACAATTTTGAAATATCTACGTTCAACCACCCCATCCCATGTAATAATCGCCAGTACAACAATCGCTGAATTTGCTAAAAAAATGAAAAATATGCACCAACACTTTTTTGCTAACTTACATATTAATTTGCATTCATTAATGATACGCAATTTACAATATCTACATCAAACCGTCCTTCCACATAATTGTATCTACAGCACCAACCATGGGTATATGCTACTTTTCCCACACTACTGAAAAATGAATAACTATTTTTTTTTGTTTCACGTCTATTGTACTTTATTGTGTGTACATTAATGATAAACAATGACATTTTACGATATCTACATTTAACGACACCTTTCTATGAAAAGATCTGCAGTATAACACCGTATTCCTATATAAGGCTTTTCAATGATTTCACATGAAAAATATGTGCCGACATTTCCTTAGCTTAAATTACATTTCAACAGGCATTCATGAATGATATGCAATTTACTACATCTTCATCAAACGTCCTTCTACAAGACGTAATCGTATCTACAGTACCAACCTTAAGTGCATACCACTTTTCACAGACGACCAAAAAATGAAAAATATCAAACATGTTTTTTGTTTGACTTATATTATGCTTTATTATGTGTACATTAATGATAAACAATAACATCTTACGATATCTACAACAATAATTTTCACAGAATTTACAAAAATGAAAAATATGCACCAACATTTTTTCGCTTAAATTACATTTTAATGCGCATTCATTAATCATATGCAATTTACAATATCTACATCAAACCGTCCTTTCCACTTGGCATAATCGTAATACAGCACAAACCTTAGAAGGGAGAAATATACAATAATTTGATTTAAATGACTTATATTGTACTTTATTGTGTGTACATTAATGATAAATAATAACATTTTACAATATCTACATCCAACCACCACACCCTATGAAAAAATCGGCAGCTCAACACCGCATTGTTATATAAGGCTGTCTACCGAATTTACTAAAAAATGAAAGATACACACCTACACTTTTTTGGCTTAAATTACTTTTTAATACGCATTCATCACTCATATGCAATTTACAATAACTACATCGAACCGTCCTTCCGACAAATCATAATCTTATCTACAGCACCAACCTTAACAGACTACTGAAAAATGAAAAATATGTAACAATTTTGACGTCTACTGTACTTGTGTACATACATGATAAACAATAACATTTGGAAACATCTACGTTCAACCAGCTCATCCTATGTCAAAATCGGCGGTACAACAACAGCAAGGATTTTCATAGAATTTACTATACAATGAAAAATATGCACCAACTTTTTTTTTTCATAACTTACATTTTAATATGCATTCATTAATGCTACGCAATTTACAATATCTATATCAAGCCGTCCTTCCACAAGGCATAATCGTATCTAAAGCACTAACCCTAGGTACATACATAGAGTAACACTGAAAACATTGTGTAGTTCTTTTTTAGTTTGGATTATACTGTTAATTTTATACTTATCCTTCAGATAATAACATTAACTTATATATCGTTCAAATTAAGATAATTATAATTTATTGGTAACTTCCCACTGAATATGCACCAATATGCACATTCTATTGCTGTACTTTTATTGCTAACTTCTTATCAGTAAATATCCTTCATCCTTTTGCTAATTCACAAATAATGTTAATGTATTTGATATAGTATGTTTAAATAAAAAAAAACAACATAAATATACTTTTTCAGGTTGTAACAAAATACCCATAAAAAATCCTTAATATAATTCAAGTTTTTATAGCTGACAAACATTGAAAAACAACTCGAGGTTTACTCAGAAATATAATCAAGTTTTTAATTTAGATTCTAAGATATGATCTCAAACTTATGAAATTAAGTTATTTTTTTGTGTAAACAGAGATCTAAATTGTGTCTCCTTCGTCGTTCACGTTAACTTAAAATTCCAAATGAATGAAAAAGCGGAAATGGATTTTTCTTTTTTTAAATACGTAAAGTTTTTATCTTTTAAGCTTCTGTAATAAGAGACTCAGTATTGTTCAGTTAATGCACGACTACCGTTATAAAACCCCATTAGGAAGCTATAACAATAAATTCTAATGTACTTTACTTGTTATATGACGCGATCAAAATATTAACGAAATTAAGTCACTGTAATAGCTGACAACTGTTAACTATTAAGTATTACCTTTAGAACAAGAATATTTCCCAATTCTCTTTTCTGGGTAAACTTTTACTTTTACAATTTCCGTTCTTTAATTAATTGTTCACATAAATTTCGACCTTTACTTTTTAGTTTCTGTAATTACAAAATCCAAAGTTACTAACATAAAATTTCTTTTAGCACTGTATAACAGCTACTAATTCTGAGGGAAAATGTATCTTGAAGACTACAAAAACCAAAAATGAGTACAAAGTTTACATTTACTATAGCACAAATATAAATAAAATTTTATACTTTTTAGAAAAAAAGGGCAAAATAACTCGCGCGTATTTATGTTTAATCACATCGTTGTTAGTGGTTTGGATAAGGACGAGGAACAATTCATGAAAAGAACTGGTCGTGTTGTAAGGTGTACAAATCTTAACTAACGATGTATTGGGCGATAACATAAGATCCAAGAAATGTAAATAACAATCTATTCAACAAAAACCCCAAAAAGATTTTTTGTAGTGCTAACCATACAACAGGCGAACGCCATTAGTACTTGTTAATACCTTATCGCTTACGTCAACTCTGTGTGATTGGAAATACTAACGCACCGTCATTACTTTGATAGTTTGTGGCTTACATCACTACCAGCCTAGCCCCATCTCTGATTGAAGACACTAAGGAGGAAACAAATACAAATTGTTGGTGGTTATAATAGATAAATGATTTATAACTTATATTATCACGGGTTCTTCGGAAAAAATGACAACACTGCACAAAACAGTAATTTTTCTTAAAACTAACAAGCACTAATCGTTCGCACCAGTTTCATCGTTAGCATTTGCACAAGGTGTTGCTACGCTTCTGAAGGTAGCACCTCATTTAAACAAAGCCAGCATTTTAGAGGAGTCGTTGCCGCACCTCTAATAATTCTAGAGTACTACGGTAGAAATAGTTTTCCTAAATTAACTTGTAAAGTCTGGGATGCTAAATTCACAAAGTGCTATCCCAAAAATTTTTGGAAATAATTACGGTTAACACCGCAAGAGTTCGAATAATATACATGACTCTCAAGCTATTATCAAAGTTCTACCAAAATTTAGTTTTCCTCATCCAAAATTTTTCGGGTCCGACAGGCGTAAAGTTTTTTTGAAAATGTAACTTTTCTGAGAGCTCTGAGTAGTACCACAACAGTTCTGTAGACAATAAACCATTGAAAACGATGCAATTGGGTTATTGAAAAAAAATGTATCCATTGTTTTTTATGTATTTTAAAACTTTAATATAAATTATATTTATAGTCGATGCAAAAATTAAATTAAAAATTGTGACGTCACACGCGCTCTGATTTGTTCGGGAGCTTTCGGCGTGTTTCCGGTACTGGGTTCAAAAATGTATTTTTAATGTAATAAAACTTTTGAATTAGAGCGAAAAAAAAGCTAAAAATAGTTTTGTTATAAAACGTATATTTCCATTTATTACAAAAAATTTTTTTTTCAAAAACCCGATTGTGATAAGTACTTATTGCCAATTTTCGGATCGCACTTCGTGAATTGGTACCCCAGACTTTGGATTAATTTAACAGAACTATTTCTACCATTATGATAGAACTCTAGAACCCCACTAAAATTTTAACTTTTTTTTAATGAGGTCCATCTTCACAGGCGTGGTGTTGATTTATCGGTAAAGAACAATCTGTCGATACACCCGTAAGACATGAAACGGAGCTAGCGAAATACTAACGAGTAGAAAGTCAGCACTACAAAAGGGGCGACGCGTAATTATGCTCCAATGTATACACACACGTAAATATAATACAAATATTACAGACATATAACACTTCTTCGTACAATGTTGATTACAATTATCTAAATACCTCGATCGACACCGCTAGTGACACCAACGACACATCATTAATGCTTTAGTGCTTTATAGATCGCGTCTTTCAGCACAGCACACTTTTTACAAGAAATAACATAAATTAAATTACTATTGTTAGCACTTTATTAGAACCTCTAAGAGCTTTGTAGCTTACATCAGCAAGAAAATGATAACGAGGTATAAGTAGCAATATTTCCCAAAAATGGCCGTGTTCATACATGTCTATAAAGTACTAACAGGCGCTAATTATCCGAAGCACTTCCATTATTAGCGCCCTTAATCAGATAGAATGTGTGTATTGTCGTATTGTTGTGTGAAAAAGAATATGTTGTTGTATGCTTTTTAAGCACTAGTATAGACGCTACCGATAATGTACAGCAATCCTATCGTTACTGTTTTCAATCGCGACAGAAAGACAGCATTGCACAAGAGGGCTCTGTTTTCATGGAAAACGTATTTCAGGCATTGGATAAAAACTATATCATACCCTCATTGTTAGTGCTTTAGAACTCATTAAATTCACCTATTTACAGGAAATGAGACACATTTTCGTAGTACTGGGTTTATACCCTGAATGCAATTTTAATTTTTAGTCTGACATTAGTGTTAAGCGATTTATAGCTTACACCAGCATTACCAGTACTTATAAAGAAAACAATAACACAGCTCAATGATCTGCCTTTTAATCTGGTAAATCGCCTGCATTGTTCAAGGCCCTTTTAAATAAGACGGCAATGGCAGAACTGCACAAAAAAGTACTTCTTATCAAAATGTCTACTGCTTGAAAGGCGATAGTATACTTGTTAGAGGAACTCATGGTATAGTGCTGACCTCCAATTCAGTTTGTATCGCTTCGGAAGTGTTTGTTAGTGCATCCAAGCATCAACACGTCCATTCCATTGCAAAAGATTAAATTCCTCAGCATAATGCTTACTGCCGAATACCCGCCCCCCAGCAACGCCTGTCACTACTGTTCAATTTATACACTAATCGAGAGCACTAACGAGACGAAAGATACTGTTTTTATTGGTTGTAAGTGCTACACAGCACTGCAAAAGTGCTATTTTCTTAAATATAGGTCAACATGAAGATAAAGCTCTAACGGGCACTAATGGTGGGCAGTAGATCGATAGTTAGTGAGTACAACCAAGATGCGAAAAGCGAGACTTGAACAAACGAGAGTCTCTATTGGAAACGAATGGTTGATTAAGACCTGGAATACACTAGCGCTTTAAATGAAAGTTGTAGGGTAAATACTTTACACACATACAGGGAGGTTCAAATGTCTAAATACTTGAGATATAAGTATAAAAATCTCCAGACAGAAACAAAATGGTACATGTGCACACCAGAAATGCTTTCTGTACAGTATGGGTTACCACTAGAGACTAAAAGCGCTAACGGAGTAGATGCCTATGGTTAGTGCCCTATTAGTGCTCATATATAATCCGTAAATTGCTTGACCACGAAAGTTACCTTATAAGAAAACTAAACACTCTTGCGCTTAGGAAATAGATTCAATTAGTGCTATATAATTGTCAATTACTGCTTAATAGATTGAGTCAACATACGAAGCCCTTTCCAAGACACACTCCCTTGGCAGTACATTGCACAAGAAAGTGTTGAATTTAGGCTGTTTTTCCGGTTGATGCAACATAAATACACTTAATTTTAGGTTATTGTGAATCCACTTTGGAGAGTATTTTATTTTCAATATTTTTTTTATAGAGGTACCTCAGGGGGGATAAAATCCAGCCTAAATTTACAATTTAGGAGTGCGGGTCTACAATATTCGAAAAGGATAAAATTATCGTATAATTTTATTTAAGAATAGTGATAACATAATTAGTGCTTTGCTAGCTTAATGTTAAATTAGCAGAGCTGACAAATATACGGATTTCATTAAGTTGGCGAAAAACTACATAAAAAGCACTTAATTTTAGGTTATTGTGAATCCAATTTGAAAAGTATTTTCAATATTTTTTTTATAGAGCTACCTCAGGAGGGATGAAATCCAGCCTGAATTTACAATTTAGGAGTGCGGGTCTAAAATATTCGAAAAGCACATAATTATCGTATAATTTTATTTAAGAATAGTGATAACATAATTAGTGCTTTGCTAGCTTAATGTTAAGTTAGCAGAGCTGACAACTATACGGATTTCATTAAATTGGCGATAAAGCACATAAAAAGCACTGCATTTTAGGTTATTGTGAATGCATTTTGGAGAGTATTTTCAATATTTTTTTATAGAGCTATCTCAGGGGGGATGAAATCCAGCCTGAATTTAAAATTTAGGAATGCGGGTCTAAGCACATAATTATCGTATAATTTTATTTAAGAATAGTGATAACATAATTAGTGCTCTACTAGCTTAATGTTAAGTTAGCAGGGCGATTTTGATTTTTGATTTCCGACGAAACGAAAAAAACACAAAATTTTTTTTCCAGCAAGAAATTAGCACATAAAAAGCACTTTATTGTAGTATATACTGAATTTATTTTTGAGATTTTGCTCTGTTACCTTTACACAGGTTGTTGGCCATTCAATATCCCCCTATTCATCCACCTAAGTGTTCCTCGGTGCGTTAGCACGGTAGGCCAAGCGTAGCCTGTTCGGGTCTATAATTATTAAAAATATATACAGGGTGTAATAACCAAGATGGAAAGTTCGACAACAGCTTTGGTTTCATAGATATCAAAAAAGTTCTCAAACAAAAAGGGTACAGGAAGTAACATTGCATTATTTAAAATTTTTTAGAACTATACAGGATGTTCCAAAATTCAGATATGAATCTAACTTATGTTTTTTTTTAAATGGGAACTCCTGTATATTATTTCAAATTCAGAAAGCCCACATTTTTTCGATTTTTTTAATGTCGGGGTTGAATACATTATACAGGGTATTTGGAAAGATATGGATTGTTTTGTGTTGAAATTGTACTCATTTCAATGCCCTGTAGAACAATACACTCTGTAGAAATGTTGGCCAGTTGTCTTTCAGAATATTGTCTAGTATCGGTACCCACCATTATTCATCTAGCTACTTGGGGTTTGTATACAGGGTGGGTCAAAACTCAGATGTCATTTTCTTCCTTAACTCAAATGGAACACCCTGTATTTTGTATCACTATCAAAGTCCTCTGGTACTCCTCTTTAATTTTTCTCAGAGGTTCCTTGTATCTAACGTGAGTAGTTATCGAGATATTTGATGAATTTGATACAAAATCTAGGATTATGATCTTTATCTGGTCGTCATTGTGTTTGACAGATAAATTTGACAAGTTTACTGCTGTTTGGGAAGGATTTGTCCTGCAAATGTGTCGAAACAATACAAATAAATCAATCTAGTGCACTATCTAACCTGTTTACTTGATACTGATAACATTAACTGTAAATATAGAAGAACAACAATAAAAAGAATAAATAATAAGAAGAAAATAAGAACATTAAATTAATCATATTAGGTGTTCGAAGTGACCTCCACCAACATCAATATAATGTTGAAGTCGATTCTCGAATGCCCGACTCACATTTCGCAATAATGTAAGATCAATACTCTTGAATGCTTCTGTAATTCTGACCTTCATGTTTTCTTTTGTCGTTGGTGGGTCATACACCATACTCTTTAGATAACCCCCACAAGAAAAAATCCACCTTAGTTAGGTCTGGTGATCGAGCTGGCCAATGTTTCGGTCCTCTTCTGCCTATCCATCTTTGTTGGAAATAAATATTCAGAGAGTCCTTGATAGGACCTGTGTTATGAACAGGTGCACCATCATGTAATAGCCATATGCGTTGCCGAATGTCGAGGGGCACTTCTTCAAGAAGAAATGGTAAATGATTTTGAAGAAACTGTAAAGAAACACTACCATTCACCGTTTCTTCAAAAAAGTGTGGCCCTATTATACGATTTCCCAAAACTCCATCCCAAACATTCAAGGACCATCTTGTTTGGCTGTGTGTTCGTATCAAATGTGGGTTAGATGTCTGGTAATAGTGAAAATTGTGTCGGTTAACTCCTCCATTTTTCGAAAATGTTGCCTCATCCCCAAACAAAACAAAATCAAAGAAAAATGATTCTTCGTCAATTTTCGATTTTGCCCATTGACAAAATTCTACTCTGCTTTGGAGTTCGTTTACAATTAGTTCCTGATGTAGTTGGACATGGAAATGATGCATTCTATGTAATGACAGGATTCGTTGAACCGTACCACGGCTAATGCCTTTTTGAGATGAAATCTTTCGTATACTGGTATGCGGGTCTTCTGTAACGCTCAGCAACACTTTGAGTTGGTGGTCTTCCGTTATTGCATGTTTCCTGCTTCTCTCTTGTGATAGTTAACCGATCCAGTACGGTCAAAACGATCCAACAATTTTCTCAAACTAACTTTGCTCGGTTATCTCCGGTCTGGAAATCTTTCACGATATACTCTTGACGTCAATAAACAGTTTGTGGTGCATTCACCAAGTATCCAAATCATGTCAGTCATTTCACGACGGGAAAATTGTTCACCATTCATCTCGTAGCTACTTTTCACTTCAACTATAATGAAACAGAGAAATAAATTGAACGAATAACTGACCGAAACACTACAGTGAAACCTGTCGAACTGACAGATATGTCAAATACAAAAACTACTTGATAATAATACAAAAACTTCGTGATAATTATTTTCAAACAGCGAATTGCAATGAATATCTGGAAATATCTCGATAACTACTCACATTAGATAAAGGGAACCTTTGACAAAAATTAAAGAGGAGTACCAGAGGACTTTAATAGTGATAAAAATACAGGGTGTTCCATTTGAGTTAAGGAAGAAAATGACATCCGAGTTTTGAGCCACCCTGTATATAAACCCCAAGTAGCTAAATGAATAATGGTGGGTAACGATACTAGACAATATTCTGAAAGACAACTGGCCAACAGATAATTCATTTCTACAGAGTGTATTGTTCTACAGGGCATTGAAATGAGTACAATTTCGACACAAAACAATCCATATGTATAAATTCTCAATATTCTATAAATTGCGTATGAAAAAGTTTGTTATATTTCTTGTAACAGAAATATTGGACTTCCTGACACTAACAAACCGCCCAGCATGTATTGTTTAAAATTCTCAACATTCTTCAGAATGGCAGTTACAGGAGAGCACAAAAATTTTTTACACTTTCAGCGCGCCGGAAATTAAGAACAAAGAACGAACACGTTCCAATACTAAATCCCTCAACTTGTGGTTGGTCAACCTGATTAAATGAAGGAAAAAATCGCAAAGAAAAACAACCACAAATACAAAAGAAAATGATCGCAATACAAATCACTATTAGTTACGCTCTATCCTATAATAATAATAGTGATAAAAAATACAGGGTGTTCCATTTCAGTTAAGGAAGAAAATGACATCCGAGTTTTGAGCCACCCTGTATACAAACCCCAAGTAGCTAAATGAATAATGGTGGGTAACGATACTAGACAATATTCTGAAAGACAACTGGCCAACAGATAATTCATTTCTACAGAGTGTATTGTTCTACAGGGCATTGAAATGAGTACAATTTCAACACAAAACAATCCATATTTTTCCAAATACTCTGTATAATGTATTCAACCCCGACATTAAAAAAATCGAAAAAATGTGGGCTTTCTGAATTTGAAATAATATACAGGGGTTCCCATTAAAAAAAACATAAGTTAGATTCATATCTGAATTTTGGAACATCCTGTATAGTTCAAAATAATTTTAAATAATGCACTGTTACTTCCTGTACCCTTTTTTCGAGAACTTTTTTGATATCTATGAAACCAAAGGAGTTATCGAACTTTGCATCTTGGTTGGTACACCCTGTATATTTAAATAATTAAAACATTATTTAAAATTTCATGTTTTTTATTTATTAAAATTTAAGAAAAAGGGTATTTATTACGAATGGTTAGTGTCCGTGTTTATGGGATTGTAATTTTTGTATGAAAAACAAAGCTTGTTCGTACTAAACCGCACAGTATGTTTAAATTCTCAATATTCTATAAATTGCGTATGAAAAAGTTTGTTATAGTTCTTGTAACAGAAATATTGGACATCCTCACACTAACTAACCGCCCAGCATGTATTGTTTAAAATTCTCAACATTCTTCAGAATGACAGTTAAAGGAGAATACAAAAATTTTTCACACTCTCAGCGCGACGGAAATTAAGAACAAAGAACGAAAACGTTCCAATACTAAATCCCTCATCTTGTGGTTCGTCAATCTGATTAAATGAAAGAAAAAAATCGGAAAGAAAAACAACCACAAACACAAAAGAAAATGATCGCAATACAAATCACTATTAGTTACGCTCTATCCTATAATAATAATAGTGATAAAAAATACAGGGTATTCCATTTCAGTTAAGGAAGAAAATGACACATCCGAGTTTTGAGCCACCCTGTATACAAACCCCAAGTAGCTAAATGAATAATGGTGGATAACGATACTAGACAATATTCTGAAAGACAACTGGCCAACAGATAATTAATTTCTACAGAGTATATTGTTCTACAGGGCATTGAAATGAGTACAATTTCAACACAAAACAGTCCATATCTTTCCAAATACCCTGTATAATGTATTCACTCCCGACATTAAAAAAATCGAAAAAATGTGAGCTTTCTGAATTTGAAATAATATACAGGGGTTCCCATTTAAAAAAACATAGGTTAGATTCAGATCTGAATTTTGGAACATCCTGTATAGTTCAAAATAATTTTAAATAACGCACTGTTACTTCCTCTACCCTTTTTGTTTGAGAACTTTTTTGATATCTATGAAACCAAAGGAGTTATCAAACTTTGCATCTTGGTTGGTACACCCTGTATATTTAAATAATTAAAACATTATTTAAAATTTCATGTTTTTTATTTATTAAAATTAAAGAAAAAGGGTATTTATTACGAATGGTTAGTGTCCGTGTTTATGGAATTGTAATTTTTGTATGAAAAACAAAGCTTGTTCGTACTAAACCGCCCAGTATGTTTAAATTCTCAATATTCTATAAATTGCGTATGAAAAAGTTTGTTATAGTTCTTGCAACAGAAATATTGGACTTCCTCACACTAACAAACCGCCCAGCATGTATTGTTTAAAATTCTCAACATTCTTCAGAATGACAGTTAAAGGAGAATACAAAAATTTTTCACACTCTCAGCGCGACGGAAATTAAGAACAAAGAACGAAAACGTTCCAATACTAAATCCCTCATCTTGTGGTTCGTCAATCTGATTAAATGAAAGAAAAAAATCGGAAAGAAAAACAACCACAAACACAAAAGAAAATGATCGCAATACAAATCACTATTAGTTACGCTCTATCCTATAATAATAATAGTGATAAAAAATACAGGGTATTCCATTTCAGTTAAGGAAGAAAATGACACATCCGAGTTTTGAGCCACCCTGTATACAAACCCCAAGTAGCTAAATGAATAATGGTGGGTAACGATACTAGACAATATTCTGAAAGACAACTGGCCAACAGATAATTAATTTCTACAGAGTATATTGTTCTACAGGGCATTGAAATGAGTACAATTTCAACACAAAACAGTCCATATCTTTCCAAATACCCTGTATAATGTATTCACTCCCGACATTAAAAAAATCGAAAAAATGTGAGCTTTCTGAATTTGAAATAATATACAGGGGTTCCCATTTAAAAAAACATAGGTTAGATTCATATCTGAATTTTGGAACATCCTGTATAGTTCAAAATAATTTTAAATAATGCACTGTTACTTCTTCTACCCTTTTTGTTTGAGAACTTTTTTGATATCTATGAAACCAAAGGAGTTATCGAACTTTGCATCATGGTTGGTACACCCTGTATATTTAAATAATTAAAACATTATTTAAAATTTCATGTTTTTTATTTATTAAAATTAAAGAAAAAGGGTATTTATTACGAATGGTTAGTGTCCGTGTTTATGGAATTGTAATTTTTGTGTGAAAAACAAAGCTTGTTTGTACTAAACCGCCCAGTATGTTTAAATTCTCAATATTCTATAAATTGCGTATGAAAAAGTTTGTTATAGTTCTTGTAACAGATATATTGGACTTCCTCACACTAACAAACCGCCCAGCATGTATTGTTTAAAATTCTCAACATTCTTCAGAATGACAGTTAAAGGAGAGCACAAAAATTTTTCACACTCTCAGCGCGACAGAAATTAAGAACAAAGAACGAAAACGTTCCAATACTAAATCCCTCATCTTGTGGTTCGTCAATCTGATTAAATGAAAGAAAAGAATCGGAAAGAAAAACAACCACAAACACAAAAGAAAATGATCGCCATACAAATCACTATTAGTTACGCTCTATCCTATAATAATAATAATAATAACGTAAAGCTCGTGCATAAATCAACCCCTAAAGTTATTCAACTTCTTGTAGTTAGAAATGAACATGCTCTAATAATAATACCGATACGTCTGGTCGATGACCTCACTTAAATAATGTTACGTTATAACCAGCATCACTTCAGCAGCGGGTGTGTGGATCTTTAAAACACTTATTCCTTTTATTTTTAGAATTTTTTCTTCCATCTCAGATAATAGTAATAATAATGTGTATTGAGGTGCTTCCTTTTTACGAGTCTAACGCTCCTTCTCATATTTTTATGGTAATGGCATTCTCCCCTAAACCCAATAAGTTATTGCATTACATACCGAAGAAACAACATACACAACTAAAGATTAAAATGTTGTCTTAGACATTATGAATTTTTCATGATGAAATAAATAACTGTGAGAAAAATTGGATAACGTTTACGTAACTTTTCAACTGCTTCATCTACTTTAAACAAACTTATAAATTTGTATATTTCTTTAAGAATCTTGATCTATTTAATACTTCAAGGTGTTGTATGAAAATTGAAAAAAGACTCACCAAAATAGTACTTTTAGATTACGTACCTGAAACAGAAAAAAAATGTTAGAAGCAAGCAAATCTTACGTAATGTAAAAATGTAACCTTCGAGATAAGTTTGTGTAATCTGTTAATAAATTATTATTTACAAATATTATTGAGTAACTGTTTGCGTTGACAAATTATGAGTACTATTTTTAGGCATTTGCTAATTGCCTAAAATTATCTTGACGTACAATGTTTCGAACATTTCCTTAATTAAAATTTAGATACAATTTTTAGGTAAAATTCTGCACATTCAACTGTAAGAAAAAATTTCATTATTAACCTTGTATCTAACAAAATTGTAAATTTAATTGTGGGAAACTAATTAATAAACATGCTGAGATAAGATTTAGGTAGGTTTACATAAGAAAATGTAAATAACCCAATGGAATTGGCATTTTAAGCCTGCTATGCGTTCCCATGCTTTTGATACACAATTGGTATCCCCTCATTGAAAAAATAATCGAAATTCAACTTTTGAAACCCAACTATAAAGTTCTGCCCCCTTGCTTATTAAAATCATCAATGAAAGGTATTCCCTCGATTAACGACTGATGAAAACTTAAAGCAAAAGGCCAGTTTGTTACACGATGAAACCGCACGAGGCGTCGTGAAGGCTTACCAAAGGTAAGCAGGTTGCCTGACCAACTACAAAGAAGATGGCAGGGCCGGATTAAGGTAAATTGGGCCTGGGGTAAAAATCTTGGGGGCCCCCTAATTTTTTATGTATTTAAGGAAAAAAAAACATCTAGCAAATCACATAAAACTTTATTATTATTAAATAAAAAATAATAGATTACATACATGTAAAAGCCTCCTTTTGTTTCTATATGTAAGAGGAAGGAGGGTCTTACCTAATACATACACAATTCAATAAACCGGTCTATAATCGCATAACTATATTATCACTCACCAAACTCAGTCCGGTTTGATAGGGCTTCTATCAGGATTGTGCCACTACTGCCCTTAGCTTGGCTACTACAATTATAAAGAAAACACAAGGAGCATCTCTGACTGTGCCATTCTCAACTCATACTTTTACAGTTATTGTACAATTCTAAGGTCAATCAGCTATTGAACGCAATAGCTGTATTCTCCCGCTCGGGAGAACATTGTCTAATGAATCTGAGTATCTTCCTACGCCAGGTCCTTCTACTCCCTAAACACGTATTCCCCAATGAATAAACCACCCTCATAGGAAGAGGATCTGCAGGAGTCTTCTAACGTCAGACAGAAGCAATAAGCTTTAAGTCCGAATACGTAATTGCAATGAATTAATGGGGACTTCCAACGTTGGGGAAGGCCCAGATTACGTAATCCTCGTGCATAAGATGATGGGTGCCCAAGGCTCTCCTATAAGACCGTCTACGTATCCTCCTGTGCATCAAACCACCCTCCTCAAAGATAAGGGTATGCAAGGGTCTTCCAACGACAGGCAAGGGCCACATGCTACATGGCATGGATACTGACCCTGTGCCTGAACGTAACCCCAATGAGATAAAGGAGGCCTTCTGACGTCGGTCGAGACGCCCACCAAGCACTTAACAAGATTAGGAATCCAGACCAAATACGTATCCCCCCATGCAATACAGAGGTCTTCCAACGACAGACTAAGGCCACATGCTACGTGGTATGGATACTGCCCCTTAGCCTGAACGTAACCCCCACGAGATACAGGAGGCCTTCTAACGTCGATCTGGTTCTAATCATCCCTAATAGTTACGGGACCGGCAGTATTTAAACAGCTCGTGCGAACGCACATTAATTACCACTCATCATCACATCGTACGCATCAAGCAATTATAGACATAAACCGTCACATCTATCATTCGCACGCTTCTTAGTAAACATTAACATAACACTACTTAAGGTACCTTCAAAATCTCATGTAATCATACATCATATCCTTAAGAACAGCAATTATTGTTTTACTCACATGCAAATTAATTACCCATACACGTAGGTGTCAATTACAATGCAAAGAAAATTGATTACTCTATTTGTACAATAATAATGCAAGTTCGACATGCTCACCTTCAACGCACAAAAATAGAACAGCACTATTCACAAGAAAACTCAATTACGTACTGAACATTCCTTCAAGTTAATATTAGTAATTTGTATATCGATTTTGCTACCGACAGTGACAGTAGCAGTGATGGGGGTCCCATATACATCTAGTAGTTCGGAAGATAACGACCACTTCGAGGGCGAAGTGAGCGACAGGTTCCCATGGTACATCAGAATTTATTTTTAATGAAAGAAAGTTTTGAAAATGATCTTTCAGTTTCACAATTGGTTATGGGAATACATAAATAAATTCTTAAAACTATATAAATTTCCGAAAACACTTCTAATAAATCTCTTTCCACTAAAAGGTTGAAAAGGAAGGGAATACTGTTTACAGGCTCATTATTTTTTAATGTTTTTAAATAGGCTGAAAACTGAAGAAATTCACTAACCAAATTATGTCCTAAGTCGTCAAGCTCAGATAATATTTTATATATTATCGATAAGTACGATTCTATGCGAAATTTATCTTGACCTTGCTGTTATATTTCTTCTATGGAACCAACAATTTTTTATTTCCTGTCAAAGACATCTTGGTATGAACTATTCAAAATCGAAGACATACCTTTGGCTTTTTCCTCTAAAGATTCAAATTAGCCTCGTAGATCGCAAACAAACTCGAGTAGAGACGCTAACATTTGTTGTCCTGTAATGACATCAAGACCAGGTTTTTGAAGGTACTTGTTTATGGCATCAAATCGCTCCAATAATTGATTCCAAAAAGTTGTCATAAAAGCTGTTTCAAGTTACGTCATTTTTTCCTTTAAAGAAAATGCGTCCTCTTTAGTATCTTTTTTTTCTAATGGGTTAGCGGCTAGTTCTTTTAAGGCATTAAAAATTGTATCATAATTGCTGACAAGGGATCTCACTGCTTGTTCGCTACAGGACCATCTTGTCACAGAAAGTGACTTTACAACCAATACACTATGTTCTGTATGTTCACTAGTTCCTTCGTTTTGTTTCTTGATGTTTTTCATTAAAATTTCCCAGCGATGAGTGGATGCAACAAAAAATGTATATATTTTTTGCAAAAAGCCAAAAAAAACTTGTAGCTTCTACACATTCATCAACACTAGATTCTCCAACTAAATTCAGAGAATGGGCTGCACAAGGGACATAGCGGGCAAGTTTATTTCTTTTTTTAATTTCTGCCTGAAGTCCTTTGTACTTTCGAGACATGTTGCTAGTATTGTCATATGTTTGCCCTCTACAGTTTTCGATTTTGATAGAGTTGGTATTCAAAATTAACAAAATTTCGTCTGCAAGAGATTTTCCTGTATGGCTATGAATGGGAACAAAACAAAGAAATCCTTCCAGAACTTTCCCATCCAAACAGTATCTGTATACAACAGAAAGCTGATCCACATGTGAAAGATCAGGTGTAGAATCTACTATTATCGAATAATATTTTGCATCCTTAATTTCAGTTATAATTTTATTGTAGACTTTTTTGCCCATACATCTAATTAGTTCTTCACATGTAATCTTGGAGAGGTATGATGCTCTGCCTTTGCCCTTCTGCCCAAAATTTTCCAAATGTTGGTATAAAAATGGATCAAACTTTGAGATTAGTTCTAGATTTCCCAAGTAGTTGCCATTATGTGGAGAACCTAATATTTCGATATCACCTCGGAAAGCCACACCCCTTTCGGCAATAAATTTGATGGTTTCAATAATTCGTTTAAAAATATTTCTCCAATATTCGATTTCTCTGTTTAACGATTTGACTATTTCTTCATCTATTTTGGAAAATGTGGAATATGTTTTCCAAGTCAAAAGATTTTTGCGATGCTCTACACTATTTTCCTCTGCCCTTTTTCAATCGGAAAATCCAGTTGTAAATACACTTTTATTATCTGAACCAAGCAATTTACAGACAAAGCAAAAAACGGATCCATTTGATTTTGAATACATAAGCCACTTTCTTATATATGATTCCCCGTTCGATTGCCGACTTTCAAACAGTTTTACTGATAATGACCGATTTTGCTTTTCGTATTTTCTTATTGATGCTTCAAACTTTCCATCATTATTTTGGAAGTAATCCGGACCCCTCTTCAAATAAACTTGTCTCATATAATCAGTAATGTTTGATGGCCGTAATGCTGGATCTTGTTCAACTCGCATTTCTTCTGAATGAAAGACATCAGTTTCCAATACCTGTATTTTTTCTAATTATTCCACACTTTCCTCTTCTTTATTGTCCTTTTCACTTGGAACAGTAATATTGCTTGAGTATTGAACATGTAGGCAGGTCTTCACTAACTTGACTTTTATCTAACTAAGAATTTGAACTTAAAGCCGTTGAAGAGGTTTCATTTTGACGAATTTGGAAAAAGTCTGTAACTTTGGGTAATTTTAAATTTTTCTTAATATTTTCTTCTCGAATCTGTAAATAAATATTTATTTGTGGAGATTCAAATAAAATAACATGCTTTTCATCTAACATCTCAGTTATTAATAATGCAATTTTCTTTAAATGTTGGTGGTTATTGTATGCTAGAAAAATAAAGTATTTGGAATCTAAATTGTTATTTAAAATTGGCCCTAATATTATTTTCCCAAAAATCAACCCTTTTTTACCCCCCAACACCGCACGCCAATCGTAAAAAAAATGTTTACTATGCCAATACTTCATTTTTCTAACATACAATCACCACCAAAATTTAAAGAAAATCGCATTATTAATAACTGAGATATCATACTCATGAAAAGCGGGTACTCATGAAAAGCGGGACACACTGTATATGTATACAAGGTGAGCAAAAAATCTGTGTCAAACTAAAGAGATGTATTTTTCAGAATTATATATTATAGTAACTTTAAATATAAAAAAAAATATGTAGGAATTTAATAAAAATGAAAAATGATGTCTCACTCGGCGTGACACAGAGATGGCGCTCCAATCAGGAAAAATGTATGTTTCCTGCCTGGGTGCACTTGTCATAAGTTCGTATGACAAGTTTCAACTTGTAATCTCAAGTAGTTTGTTTACACGAATTTTTGTCGGAAAGGCCATGGCAATGTTTTTTGGGATGCGAAAGGGATCTTGTTAATTGATTACCTTGCAAAAGGCATAACAATTACAGGCGAATATTACTCCAACCTTCTTCACCAGCTGGATGCCAAAATTCACGCTTGAAGTAGAACAAAATCATCTTTCACCAGGACAACGCACCTGCACACAACGGTGCGTTGGCGATAGGAATACATTACATATGGTATATTAAACTATAATGCATTTTATATTATATTATATATCATATTTATAACATACCATATTACATTACATTATGATACATGATGGTATATCATATTGTAAAGATATTGTATATGACGTAATACATTACACCACACGTTATTTTACGTTAAATTACTTACGTTATGACATGTTAGGTTGTTATGTTACGTTGCATTTAATTACATTACATTATTTGACATTAAATTACATTGCGTTAAATTGCATTATATTATATATACTAAATTATGTTACTTTATATTAAATTATAATGCAGAACGTTGCATTATATAATGTTATATATTATTATCTCTATCTAGTATTATATTATATTACGTTATGGTATAGTACATTATACTGTATTAATTCACATTATTATTGAACTCTACTCAATTATATTGCATTACGAGGGATACCATTTATGTATTGAGAATTGGCAACACTAGTATTGCCAGGTGAAATTTGTCACTATCATCTTAAAGTTTGACATTTTTGAGGTTATACGTACTCAGAACATTTTGTCACGCGAGCACTATTTGTGTTGTTTACAGTAAGTTGAAAATTTCATCTCAGCCAAAATATGGAATTAACTCGTGAAAATTTTCGAGTTATGATTTATTATGACTTTCGACGTGGTCTAACTCAAGAACCAATGCATCAATCAACTGAATTCAACATTTGGCGATATACCGCCATCCACAGCCACTGTATATCGCTAGTACACTGAATTCAAACGAGGACGTAGTTCGCTCACGGATGAAGTTAAAGGTCGTCCGGAAAATATCGATGCTGTGCGAAAACTAATTGAAGAAGATCGTCATGTAACATATCACGAAATCGAGATATGTTTAAGCATTAGTATGACCAGCATGCATAAGATTTTGCACGAACATTTGTGTGTTCGGAAGCTGTGTGCACGTTAGATTCCACATTTGTTGACAGATGCTCAAAAAAATGCTCGTGTCGATTGGTGCCGTAAAATGATTTCAAAATACAACTGTGGTGCATCCAAAGCGGTTTGGGTGTTTCAATGTGTAGCAAAGCCAACAAAAGTTGTTCGTTCTCGAAGCGTTAAGAAGCAAATGGTGGCGTTTTTCTTCACGAAAACCGGTCCTGTGGTAACTGTGGCTCTCAAAAATCAAAAGACCGTTAATTCAGCGTGATATACGACCATTTGTTTGCCTGAAGTTTTCGGTAAATTGAGAGAAACCAACCCAAAACGACGAATCATTTTGCATCAAAACAATGCCAGCTCACATGCAACAAACGAGTATTTGGACACACAAAAGATCGAATTGATCGGTCATCCGCCTTACAGCCCCGACTTGGCACCCAATGACTTCTTCTTGTTCTCACTAATTAAAGATAAACTGCGTGGACAACGATTTCCATCCCGAAGAAACAGTTGAGGCCTTCAAAACGCATGTTTTAGAGCTACTATCTTCTGATTGGACAAAGTGCTTTGAAAGGTGGTTCAATCGCGTGCAAAAGTGTATAGATCTTAAAGGCGATTATTTTGAAAAGCAATAAAAATATTTTTTATCAAATTCATTTGTTTATTCTTTCTATTCTCAATACATAAATAGCAACCCTCGTATACTACATTACCTACCTTACATTGTATTGTATAGTATTATATTACATTATACTGTTATTTTAATTACGAATTAAATTATATATTGCGTTGCAGTACACATTGTTACAGAGTTGTTATGTTATAAATAAGTGAATTACAGATTATGTTACATTATGTTAAATTTATATATATATATATATATATATATATATATATATATATATATATATATATACATGTATTAATTATAGTATTACATTACATTGTGATTCCATGTTACAAAATATTAAAGTATATTGTCTTATATAACTTAATATTGTGTAACATGATGGAATTTATTATACTACTATACTATTATAATATACTAATTATGTGGTAATTATACTATATTAGATTACGTAATGTTGCATTATATTGTATTATATAATGTTATTATATTATACATTACGTATTATATTATATATTACATTGTATGTTGCATCATATTGCAATATTGTTAGTTATTGTTACGTAACGTTGCGTTTAATTGCGTTACATTATTTTACATTACATTTGTAATACTACGTTAAATTGCGTTACATTATGCTATACTAGGTTATGTTACATTACATTAAATGGTATTGCAGAGTATTGTATGATGTTACATTATACTGTACTATAAATTACTACATTACACTATATTGTATTATTTTATGGTATGTTATTATAATATATTGAACGATAATGTATTGCGTTACATTATGTTACACTGTTATGTTATTTTATCTTATATTACTTTACAGTACGTTACGTTACATTTTCTTACCACACATTATGTTCATATTATGTTATAATATACTATATTATATCACAAATTACATTATATTACACGACATATAACGTTATATATTGCATTACTTTACTTTGTCATGTTATATTGTTGCATTACATTAGAGTGCATTTAACTGGATGACAATTATAATACCCGGACTGTCGGTTAAGGATGATAAAAAAAACGTAACTCGTCAATTGTTCGCATGGCATTTCCAAAAATCGAACACTTTTCACATTCCAAAGGATGTTAAGAGCTGAAGGTTATTAAAAAGAATTTGTATTATTATATGTATTATAATGGAACATAATTATCTCAAACAGCTCTCACCGTAAAATCGGATGTCTGAAATGCGCTATTGGTTGGTAGAAAAAAGGCTCTATTGCGTTATTAGTTGTCAGTTCTGTCGTTAAGCTACGTGTAAGTCACGTTTTCTTCACTCTTCAATGCACCTTAGCGCACAAAAGTAGATATCAATATATATGGTATATTAAGTCGAATTATTAGATTTTTATTAAATTAAATTAAATTTTTAGAATACAGAGTTACGATGTTACTAAATGGTGATTAGGGGAGGTAAAAAAGGGCGTATGAGAATATGCGAGCACAATAGTGTTGTTTAATTACATACCTAAGAGTACGTGTGTAAAGCTGTTGGAGTTTATTATACACACCTATGGCTACATAAACTGACCCAATTTTAAACCGTAGTTTGACAAAAATTGATTATTTACTGTGTGTATCATTACGGTGAGTTACGTTTCATTGTGTAGCGTTATTTGGCGTTATGCAGCGTTGTGTCATGTTACTTTGCGTTATGTTGTGCTTTGTTGCATTGCACGTTGTGTCGTATTACAATATGTCGTGTTACATTGCATTACGTTGTTATCTTACGTTATGTCGTGTTATGTCACGTTTTGCCGTTATTGTATTATGTAGTGACACATTGTTGTGTAATGTTGTAGTCATGTCGTGTAATGTTGTAATGTGTCATATTGTTGTTTGACGTAATTGTGTCATGTCGTTGTGGCATGTTGTTATGGATTATATGTTATATATTGCGTTACGTTGTGTTACGTAATGTTATGTTATACAGAGCGGAGCAAAAGTCTGGAAACGCTCAATTGTCTCGAAAATTGCTAGTCCGAATTGTACAAAATCTGGGATAAGCCTATTTTGGGACACGGAGATTTCAGACATTTGCAATGTTCTCAAATTTGCTGTTTCTCTAATATTATTACGCACTTTGGTTTTATAAATACATCACCTATAACCCATTCTATATTTAAACATTTAAATTTCTTCAAATCTACATATTTTGCACTGTTTTATGTATTTAAGACCTTCTAGGCTACATAAAACCATAAGTGTTACATATGGTTGAACTCGTATTGAAGAGGAGATTCCAATAATGACTATTTTAAAAAAAAAGTGACTAATAATATCAGAGAAACGGCAAATCTGGCAACATTGCAAATGTTAAATCTGGAATCTCCGAATCCCAAATTTTGTATAATTCGAACTAACAATTTATGAGATAATTGGGCGTTTCCAGACTTTTGGTCCACTCTGTATATTGCGTTGTTATGCTATTGTTACATAGTGTTATGTAATGCTGCGTTGTTATGTGGTATGTGGCCCTCTTATGCTATGTTACATTAGGTGACAACTGGGGATATACCGTTCTAATTGGTTGTTAAGATTTAAGATTTGCTGATACTAAAGTCTACCTAAATTAACTAAACAGTGAACTGTATAAGCTACTTTAAAGGTGTCCAATGAAAAGACTAGTAGCACGTTGCAGAAGTAAAAAAAGTTGTGTGTAAAATGTTATAGAATCTTAGTAAAACACGTTTCGAAATTGAAGATAAAAAACTCTGAATATGATCACAGTTTTTGACAGACAGAGCTTCAAACAAGAGATAAACAATGCCCCTCCCCCCACCACATTATACTAAATGCGTATAACAGATTTGCACGGTAATAATTGTTTCTCTAATATGTAAGGTTATTATGACGCATCATGTATGTGCAGTATTTTGATTACACATGTAACGTGTTTTGAATGTGAGTTTGCATGAAAAGAATTTTTTTTGAGTATGCGTAATGTAAGTTGGAGTAATTGATACGCCACTGGAATTTAGTGAGGCATTGGTTATCGTGTGAAGGAATATTTGAATCCTGCAGAAAAGATTTTCGTGTTGAAAGCGTTAAATTTGGTTCAGAAATAATGTTTGAGTAAATTTTTATTGATACGGCACTGGCACTGGTCTTTTGCTACTGTGTATGAAGGAATTTGAACTAAAGAAATGGATGCAGATGTACGAATGAGTGAGTTTGTGGTATATTGAAATTGTATTAACGTACAGTAAGCAATATGGATGCATATTTTTATTTGTATAAATTTTTGTAATATGGTGCAATAATGGTAAATTAATGCATGTTCAAGAATGAAGGTGATAGAATGTGAGGGAGTTCGTTAGCTTTTGCGGAAATAAGATTCGCCCACATGTGAGATTAGCATGGAAAGTTTAGGTATAATCTGGTTAATCTACAGAGTGAATGTAATTGCAATTGATGATTTTTTAGTGAATTTACAAAGAAATTCAAGATGGCTACGTTTATTTGGCATTCTTAGCGTCTTCTTCCACGTTGGAACATTCGACACGGGAAAGAAACGACCGAAATACTCAGTTGTGATAGGTGAATTTTGATCTTAGCGCGAATTTATTGTGACATATTGGCAATATGGCGGGCAGAAGGTGTATAAGCGAGTGCCCAAATTGGAGGGGTAAGGTGATAACTTAGCTAGATGGTTAGAGATTTTGAGTACGGATTGCGCGCGTGATAACCATCAGAATGATTAGTTGTTGGAGTTTCTTTGTGAAAATTATAGTTTAGCAGGACGTGTATAGCCACTGCATTAGCCCATAAGGGGATAAATTGTAGAGACATTCACAAATAACTATGTAATATATTGTGAGTTGAAGGAAAACATTAGTGATTTTTTTCAGGAAATAAAAAGTGCTTAGGCAGATTGGAAGTTAAAACAGCAAATATTTTGTTATTACTGTTCGATTGTGAGACGCGTGACCTAATATTATTATAAAGAAAACTGAAGGTAACCATTTAAGCTACCGATATAAAAGTTTGTGAAATTTAGTTAAGATACTGGTGATCATAATTGACATTGAATGTGTACAATCATTAGCAATACCAAATTGACTGTATGAAAGCGCAAAGAAGAACTTTAATGTGATATGGAAGTAATCATTTTTTTTCATTGTGGTAAACGTTTTGAACCACAAACATCACAGTATAAGGTGATGTGATGTTAGGCTAAAGAGCCGCTATACCGGGACGCGAGTGAACAAACTATAGACACTGCGTTAGTGAGTACTATAGCCGAGTGCGCAGGGGGAATAACGGCTACCTCTGGTTTTGTGCATAGTTAATCTAAGAATTTTAAAAGGATTACCGAAAGCAGACCATATGGACTATAACTACCGCACCGAAAAAGGATTAATTAATGTAATACGTAAGAACTAGATTTAAAATTGTATTGAACCAAAACAAGTACGATTATCTTTTAAGTATACATTTTTTTTTCCTGTTACTGTTGCATTAATGACGGTTCATTCAAAGAAAAAAAAGGTACTCGAACTTTAATTATTGTTGTTTTTAGTTTTAAGAAGGGGGTAATTTTAATCTTAACGTATTTATGGGTGGATGGTTTTTTTACCACGCCGTTGTATATAATTTACGTGCAGAATTTGTCAATATATATTCACTGTTTAATTTATTTTGTCGTTTATTTGTGTCAATTGTATGCCTAACTGGTTACACCTTCTGATAAGTGAAATTAGTCTTTGCATATTTTCGAATTTAAGGATCGATTGGAAATTGCGTAATGAGTTAGATCGATCACAAAATTTCATTTTAGCTTTGAAATATTAATGCAGAACACTACTAACAAAGTATTTATTTTTTTTTATTCAGTATAATTTACAGCTTTGAAGTGTTAAAGTTTAAACATGAATGTCTAAACACGATTTTAAAGATAAAGTATTAATAAAATATAAAAATATTATTGATGATACAAGCACTAACCGCTGTATGTTTGAATTATTCAGCAATAAACGAACTGTTTTTTTTTAGATAACAATTCGTTGTTAAACCGATTTCGTTTATTTTGTTTAGAATTTTCTGAATTGGGAATATTCATTTAATTCAAAATTTTATAACAGTTAGAAATATAAATTTACAGGTATACGACGGATACTTAAAAAGTATTCAAGTTAACGTCTTACGATTTGGGAATTTTCATTTGTACAAGGTGTGTTTAATAAGTTTACGATGACTCGTGTAATTCAGAATTTTCTTAAGCTTTTGGATCAATTTATTTTGAAGTGTGACTGAATTTGAATGATGAATGGTTTTACTGAGTAGGCTGCAATCCTGTCTTCTACAGTCAGATAGGATTAATTTGCCATCTTGCCTAAGACGATTTATTTTAGCAAATTTTAAGATTGTGGTGGCGCCAAGAGACATCTTTTTCGGATTGAGCTATATAAGTAAGTGTAAGGTATTTGAGCTCACATTCTAGCTTTAATTCAGCCTTAATCAATTTACTCCATATCTCGACCCCGTCCATTTCCACTGTAACTGGCTTGGCAACCCGCTTATTAATATAAGCATACGCGACGGTTTGGACGTGTAACAAATACCCCCAAACCTAATGTTTCATGAAAACCATCTTCATACTTTAGTTTTACTGAATTCTTAATGTGAAAGGCATTGTAGCTAATGCAATTTTTAAAATTAAAAACTAGGCAGTTACAAACCACTAGAATGTCAAATTATGTCTATTTTGACCAATTCAAATCAAATATCACAGTCAATCTGTTTTCTGTCAGTATTGATATACTTAATATGTCATTTCACTTAGTAAAGCTGTCATCTTCTAGTACAATCGAAACATTGTATCTGAAAGAAAAAATCTGTATAAAATGAGATGAAACAAGCAAAAAAAACGAAACCTTCATAAAGTTACACCATAAAAACTTTCTTGGTTCCTAAATTTACAATTTAACAAAAAAATTGTGTAATAAACAGAATTTAGTGAACTAATAAAAATATTTATCGCTTCAACTACTTTGTGAATAGTACATCCGGAAAACATAAGAATATAATCATTGTAGAGCAAGTTTGAAATAAAACAGAATTTGTGCTATAAAAAGAAATAAAAAATTGAAGTTTGCCAAGTGTCGGCAATGCAATCAGATTTTATTATGTGTAATTACATAAGGTTCATTTCGCAATGCGGATGGTCAATTATTAGCATACAAACGAACAATCGTGGATGAGAGTTAGATTCTGACTTTTCTTTACCTTGAATAGCACATTAAATTTCTTAACAAAATGTGATTATAATAAACATTACCCATATGTATAATGTACAAGTACTTATTAATTAGTAAGTCGACTAAATATTCGAGCTTAATCCGGTTTTTTTGTTTTATTAGCCGTCACTTTTATTTTTGGTTCATCAAAAATTTAAAACCTTCCACCTTGAAAAAATTGCATATCTTTTCGACTTCGTGAAACAACAGGTTGCAAGAAAAGTGTGGGTACAATTTCTAGGAAAATCTTGAAATATACAGTTATTTTTTAACCTTGTACAATTGCAATTTGCAATTAAAAAATAAAATGTATATAAAGTTTATTTAAACTGAACATCCACGTGCAAGAAAGGTTTGTTAATGAAGTTGATTACATTATACAATTATATCCTGTCATAAAATATGAATTAGCAAATGGAATTATTAATTAAATGTTTTCAATACGTCCAAAAAAAAAAAAAAAATATATATATATATATATATATATATATATATATATATATATATATATATATATATATATACAGGGTGTCATTAGTGCGCCATTGGAAGATCCTGGCTTTATTATTAAAAATTAAAAAAATGTTACAGCGCCGATCTATATCAGACTTAGATGTGCATCGAATAAAAATAGTTTCATCTCTACAGGGTGTTCCATAAATGCAGGACCGGACTCATCTTTGTTTTGTTAAATGGAACCCTATATTTATTTAATTTTATTATTATTTGTCTTGTTGAATGCTAAAAAATGGTACTTCGTTTTTAAATTTATTTTGTGGCGTTGCCAAGTTAGAGCATTTTTTCTTTAAAAAAGTGAAAATTTATACCTTTACTTAAATTGTTCTGAAGACTTTAATATTAACAGTAGAACTGTAAGGTTTGGCAGACGGGTAAACAAGACCTTGCTCTATCTTTTGACCTTCATACTTCCTGATTATACTATACTGGGTGTTTACAAAATATGGTCAATTTTTGCAAATTTGAAATGACCATAACTTTTGTTTTTTAAATGGAACACCCTGTATTTTATCATGTCATGTTGTTCTGTTTTTAATTCTCTTACTTTTTTATTAAGCATGTAATATACCTAACGTCACGCCATAAGTATGATCTTATTATTAGATAATGTTTGTCCCATTTAACCGATTTTCTATCTCTTACCGTTACAGATATCCCTATTTTGTTCATTATATATATATATATATATATATATATATATATATATATATATATATATAGTGCATTTCACAAGTAATTAGACCTCTGCAATATGGCCGCCATTTAAATTTGTCATCAAATAAAGCGCGGGAGCACTCACTGGCGTAGAACCTTTTGTCATATAAAAAAAAGTGAAAAACTTATTTGAATAAATTTATTATTAATAAATATTGTATAATCTTACCGAAGTTGCACTATAACTGTGCAAATTTTCAATAAAGTTCTCGTCTTCAGTTAAAACAAAACTTTCTTCCATTTTAGTATAAAAACTATACAATCACTACAACCGTTACAAATTATATTATCGTTTACAGTATAATGGCAAAATGGAAAATTGATTCCACATTTATAAGCAAAGCAAGTGGTCATTAATGATTTCCAATTCACATTATGCTAATGGAGTAATTTGCAGTTTCAACATTAATTATGAATTAGTAATGGTAAATTTTCAGAAATTCTTAACAATAATGATATTTTTTTGGAACATTCTTTTATTTTAACGATGTTTATTTCTTACAATAATTAATTTAATTGAAAAATTTTCAATTTTACTAACCTAAGTTACCTCTCGCGTGATACGCTACTGAGTTGGCAAATAATATTTTAAGACGTTTGAAGGTCGTATTTGTTATTATATTTGTCTTTTGCTATTATAATGTTGTAGGAAAGGAAGGAAAATGCGGTTCAGAGTAGCCAACTGAAATATCCCTTTCATTAAAATGCTACACTTATAGCATTTTAGTTATTTTATAATTGGATGTTGTTCATAGTGGAATGGCAGCCATATTATAGAGGTCTAATTATTCGTGAAATGCACTTTATATATATATATATATATATATATATATATATATATATATATATATACGGTGTCTAGAATCTACCCACGTTCTATGGCTATCTTTGTTATTACAAGAGATACAGACTCGGTTAAATTAGCAAAGTTGGGCAGAATTACATGATAATTTAAATACCGATAAGAAAATTCAACATTGTTGCCAACTTTCTAGGATATCTGAAAATAACTAAAAATCGTGCAAATTTTCAATCAGCTATATCTTTTTTAATATTCAAAATACAAAAAAGTTATAAGAGAGGCTTTTGATAGCTATTTTTACGCAAAATGAATAAATACGAATAAAAAATTTTTTTAGTAATTATTTTTCGAGCTACAACCCATACATACATTTTTTTAAATAGCAACTATAGGTGGTTATGGACTCATTCGATGGCTTATTTTTGCTGATTTCAAAAATGTATAGCTTTGTATGTTTAATATTATTAGTTAACTCACAATTTTCAAAAAAAAAAATTATAATATTTTTTAAACAAATTAAAGTGTGAACATTTAAATAACAAAATAAGCTCATATTCTACTACTAAATTTGTGGAAACAAGAAGTAATGTACTACGTTATCAAAATAAAAAAAATATAAAAAAAAGTAAATTCAACCTACAACGAATAGTAACGGCAAAAAATATAAACAGATAACACAATCATAGAAGTGCTTCAAAATGCCCTTCATTATTTTGAACACACATTTGACATCGTTTTAAAATCTCGTTTTGAACTTTTAATGAACTTTGGGTTCTAATTTATTGTATAGCGACACGAATTTTATTTTTTAAATCGTCTAGATTACCAGGTTTTACTCGGTACACTTTGTCTTTAATTGCACACCACAAGAAAAAGGCCAGGGGGGTTAAGCCTGGAGATCGCGGCGGCCAACCTATTAAACCTCGATTTCCTATCCAATTATTAAAACGTTGCTGTAAATAGTTACACACAAGTAATCCATTGTGTGCTGGTGCCCCGTCGTGTTGAAAATAATTCAAATTTTGAATTACGTTCAACGAACGGAAGACCGTCGAAAATTTCTTCAAATTCGTTTCGCAAAAGGTTAAGATATCTTTCGGAATTTAAATTGTATTCATAAAAAAACGGCCCAAGGATTTTAGTACCAATAATACCGCACCAAACGTTTACTGAAAAAGTATATTGATCTCTCCTCTCAACAGTAATATGAGGATTTTCTTGGGACCTTTAGATATGATTTTTTCTATTGAAGATCCCGTTGTTTGTAAATTTTGCTTCACCGGTAAAAAGAATGGTTTTCGAGAATTGATTGTTTGCTCGACTTTCTTTAATCAACCATGTAGCAAAACGTAATCTTTTCTGATAATCTTCAACATACAATGTATTTCCTATATGAAAATGATATGGCTTAAAATTATTTTGTTTCAAAATAAGGTGGGCTTCATCTTTGGAAGTGTTGCACTCGTTCCCAATTTCACGAAGAGATGTAGTAGGTTTAAATTCGACGTAAGCTAAAACACGTTCTTCTGTTTCTGTGTTAGTTCAAGATAACCACAGAACGTGAGTAGATTCTAGACACCCTGTACATGGTTACTATGTGGCTGGGTAGAAGAGTGGGAGGGGAAGAAACATAATTAGGACAGAGCCTTGTTCATACGAAGTTATAATTCTATTATATTTGATATTAATACAATAACTAGAAATGATTCGTTAATTGAAACGAAAAACCGTTTCAGCCGCACTGTGCCTCTTAAAATCAGCGCCTCCTGACTAGTCCAAAAATAAGACAAGTTTGGACGCCCCGTAAAGATAATATAAAAATTATTATAAGTTGTGTTATAAACGAATAAGAATAAGACTGTAACCTCATTATATTTAAAATTTACATCAGTTCTACATATACTCAGTGACATGGAAATTGCAATATCAAGATAGGGTAGAAATTTTAGGACGAAACCTGGCAGAAACGTTTAGCTACTAAAAGGTAGCAATTGATTAAAATTTCAAAGAAAAAGAACAACATATAAACATAATTTTTATTAATAATGGGTGGCCCCCCCCTGTTGGTTACACACTCATCCGCTCGTCGTGGCATCGATTCTAGCAGATGGTCGACATGGTCGATGTCCTCTTGAGGTATTGTGACCCAAGTAACCTGTAATTCGTGCTGTAGAGCTTGCAGCGCCTGCGGAGGATGCTGAAAGGTTCTCAGCCTTCTCCCCATAATGTCCCAAACATGCTCGATGGGCGAAAGGTCGGGAGATCTCGGTGGAAATGGCAAGAGATTAACATTATCCTCAACAAATCGGTCCAAAGAATGTCTTGCGGTATGGGGACGGGCATTATCCTGCTGCAAAAGAGGGTCTTCCAACTGCTGCAGAAATGGAAGAATATGGGTTTCTACCACCTCATCCACATATCGTTGGGCGTTCATATTGCCTCGGATGAATACCAAACAAGACGTACTCCCATAAGTCATAGCACCCCATATCATAATCCCTACAGTTTGATGCACATACCTCGCAACAGATAATTCAATATTTCGACGTTCCGCATGTCTTCATCTGACCCTCATACGGCCATCATCCATCCCCAAACAGAATCGGGATTCATCAGCGAATACCAGCCTATGCCACTCTTGGTTCCAGTGCAGTCGCAACCTATACCACTCCAAACGTTGCCGTCGATATTGAGCCGCTAGTGGTAACACAAGATGTGGCCGATAGGATTGTAAGCCGAAAGGTCTCTGATTCTGCGGTAAACCGTTCGAAGTATTACAAGACGACATTCGTTAGCTAACCATTGATCGGCAATTGATCTGGTACTTGATAATCGGTCTCTTGTTGCCATAAGTTGAAGATGGCGGTCCTGCATCTCATTTGTTCTTCTTCGCTCCCCCGCCCCGTTCCTCTTCTGCGGCGTTCCTGAGTCTCCGTAGTCCACGCCTGATAGCAGCGCATGATGGTGGTTTGGTTCCGGTTAAGGCGATTTGCCATTCCTCTAAACTAAAAACCACCTTCGCGCAAACCAACAATACGACCTCTGTCGAAGTCGCTTAATTAGCTATAATTTCCACGTTCGCGCACTCTACGCATGATCACACCCTCACAGCAAACAATCACAAGCGAAAACAATAAAGAACTGAACACAATCTCGCACAATATACAGCTGACAAAATTGTTCGAAAAAACTGAACGAACTGTCAGATAAGCCACTACCATTTGATCCACATGAATGAAATTTTAATCAGTTGCTACCTTTTAGTAGTTAAACATTTCTGTCAAGTTTGGTCAAAAAATTTCTACCCCTTCTTGGTGTTGCAATTTCCATGTCACTGAGTACATGTAGAACTGATGTAAATTTTAAATATAATGAGATTACAGTCTTATTCTGATTCGTCCATAACACAACTTATAATAATTTTTATATGTCACTGAGTATACATAAAGACAAAATTTACACCGATTGTGGCGTGTATCTCGACAGCTCAGTTGTTAGAGCGGTACTCTAGCAAAGTACATGTCGTAGGTTCGAATCCTACTCGCGATAAACTTTTTATTTATGTGTTTAATAAAATTAATAATAATTTTTATGATATAAAAATGTTCAGATTCTTGACCTATAGGGGAGAAACACCAAACTGCGGGGAAGAGAGAAAAACCAGTTTGATTGCGAAAATCATTGCTAGCAGAGATAATTGTCGGAATCTTCAGGACAAGTTTGAATGAAGATCAATTTTACGCCATTTTAAATTCGTTGTGATATCATTCTGAGACAACAAAGAAACAATAATTATACTTTAAAATAATTTTATATAATTACGACAAATAAGTAATTTTTTGTGAAAATTTTAAATAAGGAATACTTTTATTTTTTCATTAATTTATAATTGTTTTCAGAAAAAAAAATTAAAAGTAATTGCGAATTGCAATGTTTAGTTATAAATAATTACGAGGTATCTTAGTTAATTCCAGTTCAATTTAGTGTTGTCAGATTATTAAAAAAAATATAATCACATAACATTAACTCAAACTAATTTCAACTTTTCTTTGATTCGAATTAAAAATTTAAGTGTTGTTCTTGAAAAAACATTTATCAGTTTGTTTATTTTAGTTCAATTTACTTAACTTAATTCAAAGTAATTATAAGTACAAAACGTTATAATTTATCTTAAGTAAGGTTAAGGAAATGATTCTAATTTTAGAAAAAGCAATCATCAGTCCTAGAATCTCACTTTCTTCTCGTTTCTAATATTTGAAAGGGCTTAGAACCTTACTTAGGGTACTAGTTTAGTTAATTTAACTATATTTACTTTAAAGTGTCATGGGGGAGATCATGGGTTAATAAACGTTAACTTGAAATTTTAACGTGACTTCTGATGATTTTATGTTGATCTGAAATTATTATGATAAACTATAAATAATTAAAACTAATAGCAAGTTTCCTTTGATTCTACCTATACCTAACTAAGTTTCGGTAACTTAATAAAATACCTAAATTTTTCCAGAAATTCCAATATTCTGGAAACCACATATAAACATTAATTACATAAATATAGGTAATGGCTTAAGTTATACAGGGTGATTATAATACTCTGAGAAAATTCTTGAGAGGCGTACATTTTTGTTAATTTCTTCAATACAGATTTTCTTAATTAGCAATTTGGAATTTTAGGTTTAACCATCCTCCAATGGCGTAGAATCGGGTGTCCTTTGACATTCTCTCGTTTATAAAAAATTCCTGTAATACTAAAAATTTAAACGTGAAAGTTCGATAAAGAACTGATTTAAAAAAATCTATTGGAAATAAATTAGGGCTTAACTACACTAAAGTGAAATTGCATTCCTTACATCAAAAACGTATAATTAGCTTTAAATCAATAGTGTAATATATCTTTTAAACTTGAATTATAGGACAATCAATTTAAAATAAAAAATATGATAAACTTAAAATTTTAATAAAACATCAGGTACAGTCACACTGTTTTTATAAAATTTTTATCAATTCACTTCAATTAGATATAATTTTTCAAATTGAAACGCAATTATGTGTAGTCTCACTAAAAAACGCAATTATGTGTAATTACAAGTAATTCATTTCATTTTGATGCAATTATGGCAACTTTAATTAATTACCTAATTAATTCGTAGTATTCTAAAAACAAAAGTTATCAATAAATCATGTACACATGGTCTAAAGTGTACACAGTGAGTGAGTGAGTGAGGGGAGGTGAGAGTGAGAAAATAAGAAAGTGAGAGTGCGAGTGTGAGAGAATGAGAGTAAGAGTGGAAAGTGAGAGAGGGAGATAGTGCGAGAGAAAGTAAGTAAGGGGATGAGTGAGAGAGAGTGAGAGTGCGATAGTGGGACAGTAAGAGTGAAAGCAAGAGAGTGAGAGTATAAGAAAGTGACAATGACAGTGATATAGTGAGTAACAGAGTTAGAGAGTGTGGATATAGGTATGGGTGATGGTGAGTGTGTGTGCGCGTGCGAAACCCCAAGCTTTATTATGTAATAAGAAATATATTGTGAAAATTTCCGCCCCGCATTTCAATTCTCCCAAAAGTTTGAGCGCCGGTAGGAAATCCCGTGACTAAAATAATCAGTTTTTGATATACCGTTTGCTTAAAGAAATTAGTAATAGCATACAGGGCAGTTCATTGAAAAAATATAACATTGGTTTGCATACTGTAATAAATCACCCACTTCATGTCGCTTTTTAGGAGATATTATATTGGGGCGTGTGAAGTTAGCACCCCGACAAAGAGTTCCAATAGTTCTGATTAGAGTTCTAGCTTCCGTTTAAAGAGTTTATAAGTACTTTATAAAAAATAAAAAGAGTTCCGCTTATTAACGATTCCAAATTTTAATTTGAAAAATGGGTTGCTAACTTCACATAGAAAATCGACGTCCAGTAGTTCTAACTAGCTAAATTACTATATTTTGCAAAGTTCTAGAGTTCCTGATATGAAAAAAAATTGTTTTGAAAATTAAAAAAAAATTTAAATGTTTGAAAATTCAATTTTGACATGCAATAGTTCCAATCAACTTTTGATGTTCTTTTATTCATTCCTAACAGTTCTCGCTAAAAAAAATTATAATCAAAAATGAAAAAGTTACAGCCCTTTAACTATAACATTGGTTTGCATACTGTAACAAATCATCCACTTTATGTCGCTTTTTAGGAGATATTATATTGGGGCGTGTGAAGTTAGCACCCCGACAGAGAGTTCCAATAGTTCTGATTGGAGTTCTAGCTTCCGTTTAAAGAGTTTATATGTACTTTATAAAAAATAAAAAGAGTTACGCTGATTAACGGTTCCAAATTTTAATTTGAAAATGGGTTGCTAACGTCACATCGAAAATTGAGGTCCAGTAGTTCTAACTAGCTAAATTACTATATTTTGCAAAGTTCTAGAATTCCTGATATGACAAAAAATTTTTTTTGAAAATTAAAAAAAAATTTTAAATGTTTGAAAATTCAATTTTGACATGAAATAGTTCCAATCAACTTTTGATGTTCTTTTATTCATTCCTAAGAGTTCTCGCTAAACAAAAATTATAACCAAAAATGAAAAAGTTACAGCCCTTTAACTTAGAAAAAGAAAATGTTAACAAAAAATATTTTAAAGAGTTCTAATAGTTCTCGCAGCATATTTAGATAGTATTCGAAAAGTTCTGAAAGAAATTCTAATGATCAAAAGCGATCCAATTAATATTTATAGAATTATTCAACTTGAATTATCGACGATAAGTATTTTTAAAGAGTTCCAATAGTTCCAAAATAGTTCTCGTGTAGTTCTCGACATGTACAATGCCTTTCCGAAGAGTTTCGATGTTAAAATTAATTATATAATTTTTTTTAAAATGGATTTATCCGAAAAATGGGCTATTTTTTTACTAATTGTTTAAAAAATTATTTATTTAATTTTTGTCATCGGAACTCTTTGGAAAGGCATTGTTTATGCTCATAACTATACCAGAACAGTTTTAGAATAATCAGAACTCTTGAAAATCGACTAGCGTCTATATCCTCGTAAATTTTTAAAGTATCGATGAACAGTATTTTGAATATTGTTTTTCATAGAAGTTTTGAACTGTTTCTGTGTAAATAATCTTTCAATTATTACATATATATCTTATCAAAGTACCTGGTGTGGAACTCCACACGACCATCCAACCTACAAAATGGAAATTAAAACAATTGGAATAATTTTAATAACGTTCGTTTTAGGATAATTATGCAATCTCTTTTATAATAAGTTCATTACGAAAATAGGCACATTGTAAAAACATAAAAAATCTATGTCAAATAGACGTTTAAAACTTCATGTCAAACAGATGTTAATAAACATCTAGATGCTAACTTAAAAAATTAAAAGAAATTAAATAGTATTAATTATAATTTTTACCTCACTATCGTTAAATCGACTTATTTTACAACTTTTGGCCAAGTTTCGCCAAGGGCCATAATATTTGGATGGCTGCGTGTGTCTGTGAATGTATGTTAGTCTCTATCCATGATAACTCCAGAACGAAAATACCTACGTACTTAAAATTTTGCATGTAAGCTTGTTTTCATTTGGCTTGGAGCTGATTACATTTTGGGAGAAATCCAGTGGTGGGGGGGTTATTAGGGTCAGTTTTTGTTTTTTTTTTTAAATATTTCTAAAAAAGCTGCATATTTCAAAAATATAAACATACCTAAATATAGACCTTAAACATATCGATTCATTATGTTCTAGAAATTTTTTTATACGACCTGACGTGTAATTTAACGGAAAAAAAATTCCTAAGGTAGAATTTAAGTGTTAGTTCAAATTTTTCCAATATCTGAATAACGATTAATTTTATAAGAAAAAATGTAGACATATTTTTTAAAGAAAATTTAATTTTACATAACCTTTCTTTAAAAAGTTTCTTATTATAATGCAAGGTAAGTGTAAAAATTAATTAAATGTGAAAGAAAATGATTAAATTGGATTAATGATATAGAAGTGGGCGGCTTTGGAATTTTTTTTCAAGTGAACAGGTATTTATCTCTATTAATCTCTATATGACATGCAGTTTTAAAGGTCATTCCGTCATAGATTATTGTTTTTGTTTTTACAGTGTTGCCTGTTATGAACGTATAAAACTGAGATTGCACAGTTATCCTAAAAAAATTATAATTAATAGTATATTATACATAATGAAAGAGAAATACATGATTTTTCCTGAGATGCAGTTTGCAGCACGAGAGCGAAGCGCGAGGGCTACAAACATCGAGGAAAAATAGCATTCTCTCCTGAGATGTATATACTATTTTTTGTAAAAGCGGAAACATAAAAACACGAAAAATTAATAAAGGACCCTGCACACCTCAAGGGGTTTTAGACCACAGTCAAATTTAATGAAATTTTAGTATGCTATAGACTAAAACTATCTGAACAATATTTGTCATTGGACCAACTTAATCTAATGGCTAGTTTTTGATATACAGGGCGTTAAAGTGGTAGTGCCTAATAAGCATTATGGCTTTTCAGTGAGTTTTAGCATGGATATACATAAGTGTTACAATTACATATTATACTATTTAGTAATTTTTCATTATTCTGTACTTTCTATCATTCTATACATGGTGTTTTAATAAAAATTGGTAGTTAATACTATTAAAAATTACAGATATAGCCATAAGCCTGATACATATCTACATTTTCGATTGTTAATAACAACCAGTTACTTAAAATGACAATGTCACCTGTAACTAAGTTTCCTGAAAGTCATTATTTAAGTTTGCATTAAAATGGCTTTTCGATTAAACTTTCAGTGTTATGTATGTGAAATAGTGGGGAATCCCAGACAAATGACCATTTTACGACAAAATGGCGACCAGAAGATAAATATTGCTCAGAGAAGACGACAGGAACTTTCACTTCCGCCAATGGACATAAATGGTAATACCGGGCTATGTACAAATTGCAATCAAGGTATCATAGATGAAATTCAGGTCCATGAAAATGATCCAGATCCAACAATTATGAAACTTCCTCTAAAATATAGTGCTAATCATTGTTTAATATGCAATAATGCTGCAAATATTCAACATTTATCAGGACAGACAAGGAAAAATATTTTTATGCGAAAGGGAGTATACATACCTTGTATTTGTAAGGCTTGTCCTGTCCATCTTGATGCGAATGGTTTATTACTTTTTGCCATTAGAAAATGGTATAAGGTCCATTAAAAAGCCATACAATTTAAAAGGGGCAGAGTTGGATCAGTTGTTGACAACAATACGAGAAATTAACACAAAAAATGAAACTTTATCGGATGAAAACAATTTCAGTGTTGAGGAGCTAAGTGCGCTGTCATCCTTAAACAGGGATCAATTTCGGGAATTGTTCAACCTTTGTGCGAATGTTAATATTTACGGAAGAAGGGGAGAAGTTAAAAAAAAAGATTTACTGTGTTTTTTATGTAAATTACGTCAAGGACTTTCAGACACGTTTTTAGCGGCGATGTTTTCTTATGGTAGCAGACAGGGTGCTCATTGGCAATTCAAAAAGTTAAGGAATCATCCAATAATTTTGTGCCCCAGAATTTAGGACCTCGTCACATAAACCGTAACCAATTTATTGCTGAGCACGTTACCAGATTTGCAAATGAGTTATTTAATGAGGAACCTGAAAACCAAAAAGCCATTATTTGTATCGACGCCACTTATGTTAACATAGAGCGTAGCAAAAATTTTCAGACCCTCAGGCAGTCCTATTCAGTTCACAAACATTGCCATCTTGTTAAGCCAGTGCTAGTTGTTGCCCCAGATGGATATATTTTGGATGTTCATGGTCCATACTTTTCCGACCCAAGAAATAATGATGCGAGTATATTAAGATACCAATATAATCAGGATCAAGAACTAAGACACTGGCTGCAACCTGGCGATGTTGTGATTGTGGATAGAGGCTACCGAGATGCTCGGGAATTTTTAAATAATATTGGCATATCTGTGCAAATTCCACCAGCGCTAGAAGGTAGACGTCAATTGCCAACTGTAGAAGCCAACCCTAGCAGAATTATTACTAAGCAAAGGTGGGTAGTAGAAGATCGAAACGGACACGCTCAGTCAATATTTAAAATTTTTCGTAACTGCTTTTCAATTGCCCAAATACCCAATTTTCGGACATTTTTCCGTGTTGCCTGTGCCCTAATAAACCGCTACCATCCACCATTACATATGGAAGAAGCAAATGAAGAACTAGCACAAGAAATGCTTCAAATGGTAAACGAACCTAATCATGTACAAGCTAGAGCGGAAAATGAAGGCTTGTTGAGGCCGAACGGCAGATGGGCACGATTAGAACAAAACCAATTAGAAAATGTTCCATTTCTAAATATAGCTCAATTAAGACGCATAACTTACGGAACTTTCCAACTTAAACTAGCACCTTCTTACATACAGGATAACAATCACCAACTGGGCAACCACTTTTTCGAAATTGATACGGCGTTCAACGAATTAAATCTCGTTCGGCTTAGAATTAGATCTAGACATAGAAATCAAATTAAATATCAAATAATAATTAGCTATAACCCTGTTCCTGATAATGACGCTGAACAAGAAGATGGTCCCATATTTGGCTACTATTGCCAACGCAAAACAGGAGCGCGAACTATAGGAATGTGTGCACATATAACAGCAGTTATTTGGTTTTTGGGCTATGCAAGGCACTAAGAAGTTATTAGGCTACCGCAAACCAAAGTGCTAGCCGCTACTCAAGATGTTTTAAGCAGACATGCTGCCTGCCGTCTAAATGTTCCGTTTCTTGTATATAAATCATGTAAATATTAGGTTGTTTATTTTATGTATAAGTTCCACTTTTTATCATGTAAATAATCACATTTAATACTAATTTTTGTTTAAACACCCTGTATAAAATGTTAGAAAGTACAGAATAAAAATTACAAAAAAAATATAATATGTAATGGTAACACTTGCATATATCAATGTTAAAACCCACTGAATAGCCATTATTCTTATTAGGCACTATTACTTTAACGCCCTGTATATCAAAAACTAGCCATTATATTAAGTTGGTCCAATGACAAATATTGTTCAGATAGTTTTAGTCTATAACATATTAAAATTTCATTAAATTTGACTGTGGTCTAAAAACCCATAAGAGGTGTGCAGCGTCCTTTAGTAATAGTTTCGTCAAATCCGTATGTTTTTTGGAATTCGTACCTTGACAACCAGACCTAGTGTCAGAAAATTGTTTAAAAAAAAACTGAAAATTGTGAATAATTCCAATTGTGGGCCTGTATCATTTACTGTAAACACAAATAAATAAGTTAGTTCTTTCGTTCTTGTGTTTTTATTAGTACTCATTATTTGAAACTGCCAAAACATAAGATAATGTGACTTACTTGATCCCTAAGGGGAAAACGTTCCACTTCCGTCACTATTTTGACAACAAAGAAACTTCCACTTCCGCTTTCGGAATTTTAATTTTTTAAGTTAGCATCTAGATGTCCATTAACCTCTGCCTGACATGAAGTTTTAAACGTCTGTTTGACATAGATTTTGTTTTTACAATGTTGCCTATGTTCGTAATACACTTATTGTAAACGAAGTTGCAAATTATCCTAATAAAAATTCTATTAAACTTATTATTTTTTCTTTTAATTTCCATTTTGTATTTTCATAAAATATATATTTAATAATTGAAAAATTATTTTCACTGAAACAGCCCAAAACTTCTATGAAAAAAAATTATTTTTTAATGATTCTAAGTCTTTAACTTTGGTACTAAATCCAATTAAATTAAAAATTAATACTTTTGAACTTATTCGTTCATAACAAAATTTATAATAATGTAACACATTAATTATTGATCGGATTACTGGTCGATTTTCAGGAGTTCTGATTAATATCTAAAACAATTCTCTTATAGTTCTAAATATACACCATGTCTTTCCAAAGAGTTCTGATCATAAAATTAATTAGATAATTTTTTTCACAATTAGTCAAAATAGCCCACTTTTCGGGTAAATTCATTTTAAAAAAATTAAATAATTAATTTTAGCACGGAAACTCTTTGGAAAGGCACTGTGTATCTCGAGAACTACACGAAAACTAATTAGGAACTATTGGAACTCTTCAAAATATTTATCGTAGATACTTAGAAAATGCGATTTATTAAAGTCGAATAATCCTATAAATATGAATCGGATCGGTTTCGATCATTAGAATTTCGTTTAGGACTTTTCGAATACTATCCAAATCTGCTGCGAGAACTATTAAAACTCTTTAAAATATTTTTTGTTAACATTTTCTTTTTATAAGTAAAAGGGCTGTAACTTTTTTATTGCATGTCAAAATTAAATTTTCAAAAATTTTTTATTTTTTTTTAATTTAAAAAAAAATTTTTTTTCATCTAAGGAACTGTAGAACTTTGCAAAATATAGTAATTTAGCTAGTCAGAACTACTGGACCTCGATTTTCGATGTAAAGTTACCACCCCATTTTTCAAATTGGAACTCTTTGTCGGGGTGCTAACTTCACATGCCCATTATATTGCGATAAATTTAATATTGAGATATAAAGCAAAATCAAGATCAAAGCAGAAAAAAGCGCACCCATAACACCGTGGTGGTGGTTCGGCACATCCTGGCGCGGAAATAACCTAGCGCCGAGACGTGTTGGCGCCAAAGCGTGTTGGCGCTGAAACTTCCTGGCGTCGAACCGACCAAAAGTATTTCCTTCAGCTTTGTACAAATGCTAAAGTACCTTCAAGTATTAACACAAACATATTTGTTTCCACGTCAATCGCGTTTGCTACCATCTTGCTGACTTTTCAGAGATACTGTCGTGAATAGAACCGTGACTCATTTTCAAAACTGCAGCAATTTTTGTATCCGTTCAACTCCTAAACTAAACCAAGGCGTCACAATACGAATTGATTGTGGTCGGTAACAGTTACAAAGTCGCTCATTTTTAAAATTGAGACTGTAACACAACACTTTTAATTGTTAGAATTAGAACTTTAAGCTTAATTTCAATTAGCTTTAAACTAAAAATAATTAAATACATTAAATTAATGACCTCTCACCTCACCGCCGCATTGTCAGGATAACACTCTGTTGTAAATAACATTGATTGGTTGTGTTTTACTGGAAATAAAACTCTAACATGCTTGTAGGGCATATCAATTAATTAAAATATAGCGTGGTCGGTATTAATATAAAGATCTACTTTATCTTTCCGGTCTTTTTGGGAAGATGAATCCCTCTTTTTGGTGTATTGTCTTGGGTTATATAAATCACTCGTATTTTACTATTAAGACAATAAATCACTTACATTAGCAAATTAGTGCATCGAGATGTTTAATTTGATAAAGAACGGAAAGGCTCATTACCATACAAAAGTATCATCATTCATGAATGATGCACGTGTACTACACGGATAGTAAAGTTACACAATTTGTAATTGTGCATTAAAATAGATGACCGAAAAATTCTTTTTCAACAACCCCTCATTTTCCAATTTTTATGACACTCCGTATCATAAACGGAAGAGGTTTACAACCCGTAAAAATGTAACAAACTGTAAGACTAATAACAGTAACCGTATCTGCTTATGTTTTATGTAACGCCATTTGCAATTAAATTGGGATTAGCAGCAGAAGTCGCTCATGAGATTGCATCATACTTGAAAATAATCTAGTTGAAATAAAAAATTAAATGAGTCTTCTGAGATTGTATAAACAGAGAAAATTGTCTTGATAAAATCACAGTATTATAACGCCTACCGGATAATTTTCTTGTAATTTGAGAAGAAGGTCTGCCTTATATGATACGAAGGGGGAAAAATGAAAGCTTGCGTAATATCGTTTTTTCAATTAAATGGGCGACGTAAATAAATGGATAAATTTACTAAATGCAGCCTTCGGGAGTTGTTGTTTTGTTAAAAAAAAAAAGGTAATAATCGTAATGTACACAAACGGGCTAAAATTAGGTTGCGACATTGCGGGTGTAACCATTGCAAAATTGCGGAAGTTTTAATAAAAGCGTAATTAAGGTCGGGTAATATTAAGAATGGACCTTTATAATGAACTTGAAATGCATTATGATTCTTTTTGCATTTCATTTGAGCTTAGAAAATTAATAAAAAAGTATGGCGAGAGGAAAGTATGCTTTTTATCCGAAAACATTTTCCGTTTTTTTTTATACTTTTAGACATTTGAGCTTAATTAATAGAAAATTAAAACGTCGAAACTTGTTTCACTTTTTATGACCTATTAATATTCCATAATCCTACTATGGTAAAGTATGGTGGGGATTAAAACTATGTATATTAACCGTATCTGTATAAAAAAACATATGTATTCAAATTTACGAATTGTAGAAAAGATTCATGGAGAAGAGGGGAAATAATAGAAGAGTGAAATACAGGGTGTTTAAAAAAAAGGTGGCCTTGTTGCTAGGATAGGCAGAACACTTAAAAATATGTGAGGTTTGCTTATTGAAAAATGTTCGAAACAGCATCCGTATTCAAGATAAAGTTTAAAACCAAATTTTTATACACATTTTTTTACGATTATGCCGAAGCCACTGGCAACATTGTCTAGAGTTCCTAATAAGAAATTTTTTTTTGAAAATTAAAAAAAATAAAAATTTTTCAAAATTCAATTTTGACGCAATAATAGTTCCAATCAACTATTGATGTTCTTTTATTCATTCCTAAGAGTAACTAGAAGGGTAAAATACAGGGTCATTTACAAAAAAGGTGGCCCTGTTGCTAGGATAGGCAGAACACTTAAAAATATGTGATGTTTGCTTATTGAAAAATGTTCGAAACAGCATCCGTATTCAAGATAAAGTTTAAAAACAAATTTTTATACACATTTTTTTACGATTATGTCGAAACCACTGGCAACATTGTCTAGAGTTCCTAATAAGAAAATTTTTTTTTTGAAAATTAAAAAAAATAAAAATTTTTCAAAATTCAATTTTGACATGCAATAATAGTTCCAATCAACTATTGATGTTCTTTTATTCATTCCTAAGAGTTACTAGAAGGGTAAAATACAGGGTCATTTAAAAAAAAGGTGGCCCTGTTGCTAGGATAGGCAGAGCACTTAAAAATGTGTGAGGTTTGCTTTTTGAAAAATGTTCGAAACGGGTTCCATATTCAAGATAAGGTTTAAAAACATATTTTTATACACATTTTTTTACGATTATGTCGAAACCACTGGCAACATTGCCTAAAGTTCCTAATAAGAAAAAATTTTTTTTTGAAAATTAAAAATTTTTCAAAATTCAATTTTGACACGCAATAGTTCCAATCAACTATTGATGTTCTTTTATTCATTCCTAAGAGTTAATAGAAGGGTGAAATACAGAGTGTTTCAAAAATATGTGAGGTTTGCTTATTGAAAAATGTTCGAAACGGCATCCGTATTCAAGATAAGGTTTAAAAACAAATTTTTATACACATTTTTTACGATTATGTCGAAACCACGGGCAACATTGACTAGAGTTCCTAATAAGAAAAAAAATTTTGAAAATAAAAAAAAAATTTTTTTTCAAAATTCAATTTTGACATGCAATAGTTCCAATCAACTATTGATGTTCTTTTATTCATTCCTAAGAGTCAATAGAAGGGTGAACTACAGGGTGTTTCAAAAAAAAAAGGTGGCACTGTTGCTAGGATAGGCAGAACACTTAAAAATATGTGAGGTTTGCTTATTGAAAAATGTTCGAAACGGCATCCGTATTCAAGATAAGGTTTAAAAACAAATTTTTATACACATTTTTTTTACGTTTATGTCGAAACCACTGGCAACATTGTCTAGAGTTCCTAATAAGAAAAAAATTTTTTTGAAAATTAAAAAAAATAAAAATTTTTCAAAATTCAATTTTGACATGCAATAGTTCCAATCAATTATTGATGTTCTTTTATTCATTCCTAAGAGTTAACAGAAGCGTGAAATACAGGGTGTTTCAAAAAAAAGGTGGTCCTGTTGCTAGGATAGGCAGAACACTTAAAAATATGTGAGGTTTTCTTATTGAAAAATGTTCGAAACGGCATCCTTATTCAAGATAGTTTAAAAACAAATTTTTCTACACATTTTTTTACGATTATGTCGAAACCACTGGCAACATTGTCTAGAGTTCCTAATACGAAAAAATTTTTTTTGAAAATTAAAAAAAATAAAAATTTTTCAAAATTCAATTTTGACATGAAATAGTTCCAATCAACTATTGATGTTCTTTTATTCATCCCTAAAAGTTAATAGAAGGGTAAAATACAGGGTGTTTAAAAAAAAGGTGGCCTTGTTGCTAGGATAGGCAGAAGACTCAAAAATATATGAGGTTTGCTTATTGAAAAATGTTCGAAACGGCATCCGTATTCAAGATAAAATTTAAAAACAAATTTTTATACTCATTTTTTTACGATTATGTCGAAACCACTGGAAACATTGTCTAGAGTTCCTAACAAGAAAAAAATTTTTTTGAAAATTAAAAAAAAATAAAAATTGTTCAAAATTCAATTTTGACATGCAATAGTTCCAATCAACTATTGATGTTCTTTTATTCATTCCTAAGAGTTAATGGAAGGGTGAAATACAGGGTCTTTAAAAAAAAGGTGGCACTGTTGCTAGGATAGGCGAACACTTAAAAATATGTGAGGTTTGTTTATTGAAAAATGTTCGAAACGGCATCCGTATTCAAGATAAGGTTTAAAAACAAATTTTTATACACATTTTTTTACGATTATGTCGAAACCACTGGCAACATTGTCTAGAGTTCCTAATAAGAAAAAAAATTTGTTTAGAAAATTAAAAAAAATAAAAATTTTTCAAAATTCAATTTTGACATGCAATAGTTCCAATCAACTATTGATGTTCTTTTATTCATTCCTCAGAGTTAATAGAAGAGTGAAATACAGGGTGTTAAAAGGTGGCCCTGTTGCTAGGATAGGCAGAACACTTAAAAATATATGAGGTTTGCTTATTGAAAAATGTTCGAAACGGCATATGTATTCAAGATAAAGTTTAAAAACAAATTTGTATACACATTTTTTTACGATTATGTCGAAACCACTGGAAACAATGTCTAGAGTTCCTAACAAGAAAAAATGTTTTTGAAAATTAAAAAAAAAATTGTTCAAAATTCAATTTTGACATGCAATAGTTCCAATCAACTATTGATGTTCTTTTATTCATTCCTAAGAGTTAATAGAAGGGTGAAATACAGGGTCTTTAAAAAAAAGGGGGCACGTTGCTAGGATAGGCAGAACACTTAAAAATATGTGAGGTTTGCTTATTGAAAAATGTTCGAAACGGCATCTGTATTCAAGATAAGGTTTAAAAACAAATTTTTATACACATTTTTTTACGATTATGTCGAAACCACTGGCAACATTGTCTAGAGTTCCTAATTTGAAAAAAAAAATTGTTCTGAAAATTAAAAAAAATAAAAATTTTTCAAAATTCAATTTTGACATGCAATAGTTCCAATCAACTATTGATGTTCTTTTATTCATTCCTAAGAGTCAATAGAAGGGTGAAAAACAGTCTTTCAAAAAAAAAAAAGGTGGCCCTGTTGCTAGGATAGGCAGAACACTTAAAAATATGTGAGGTTTGCTTATTGAAAAATGTTCGAAACGACATCCGTATTCAAGATGAAGTTTAAAAACAAATTTTTATACACATTTTTTTACGATTATGTCGAAACCACTGGAAACAATGTCTAGAGTTCCTAACAAGAAACATTTTTTTTTGAAAATTAAAAAAAAATTGTTCAAAATTCAATTTTGACATGCAATAGTTCCAATCAACTATTGATGTTCTTTTATTCATTCCTAAGAGTTAATAGAAGGGTGAAATACAGGGTCTTTAAAAAAAAGGTGGTACTGTTACTAGGATAGGCGAACACTTAAAAATATGTGAGGTTTGCTTATTGAAAAATGTTCGAAACGGCATCCGTATTCAAGATAAGGTTTAAAAACAAATTTTTATACACATTTTTTTACGATTATGTCGAAACCACTGGCAACATTGTCTAGAGTTCCTAATAAGAAAAAAAAATTGTTTTGAAAATTAAAAAAAATAAAAATTTTTCAAAATTCAATTTTGACATGCAAATAGTTCCAATCAACTATTGATGTTCTTTTATTCATTCCTCAGAGTTAATAGAAGAGTGAAATACAGGGTGTTTCAAAAAAAAGATGGCCCTGTTGCTAGGATAGGCAGAACACTAAAAATATGTGAGGTTTGCTTATTGAAAAATGTTCGAAACGGCATCCGTATTCAAGATAAGGTTTAAAAACAAATTTTTATACAGATTTTTTTACGATTATGTCGAAACCACTGGCAACATTGTCTAGAGTTCCTAATAAGAAAAAAAATTTGTTTTGAAAATTAAAAAAAATTAAAATTTTTTAAAATTCAATTTTGACATGCAATAGTTCCAATCAACTATTGATGTTCTTTTATTCATTCCTAAGAGTCAATAGAAGAGTGAAAAACAGGGTGTTTCAAAAAAAAAAAAAGGTGGCCCTGTTGCTAGGATAGGCAGAACACTTAAAAATATGTGAGGTTTGCTTATTGAAAAATGTTTGAAACGACATCCGTATTCAAGATAAAGTTTAAAAACAAATTTTTATACACATTTTTTTACGATTATGTCGAAACCACTGGCAACATTGTCTAGAGTTCCTAATAAGAAAAATTTTGTTTTGAAAATTCAAAAAAATAAAAATTGTTCAAAATTCAATTTTGACATGCAATAGTTCCAATCAACTATTGATGTTCTTTTATTCATTCCTAAGAGTCAATAGAAGAGTGAAAAACAGGGTGTTTCAAAAAAAAAAAAAAGGTGGCCCTGTTGCTAGGATAGGCAGAACACTTAAAAATATGTGAGGTTTGCTTATTGAAAAATGTTTGAAACGACATCCGTATTCAAGATAAAGTTTAAAAACAAATTTTTATACACATTTTTTTACGATTATGTCGAAACCACTGGCAACATTGTCTAGAGTTCCTAATAAGAAAAATTTTGTTTTGGAAATTCAAAAAAATAAAAATTGTTCAAAATTCAATTTTGACATGCAATAGTTCCAATCAACTATTGATGTTCTTTTATTCATTCCTAAGAGTTCACGCTAATTTAAAAAAAAATTATAATCAAAAATGAAAAAGTTACAGCCCCTTTTAAGTACTTAAAGAAAGAAAATGTTAAAAAAAAATATTTTGAAGAGTTCTAATAGTTCTCACAGCAGATTTGGATAGTATTCGAAAAGTTCTGAAATAAATTCTTATGATCGAAGGCGACCATTAATATTTGCAGAATTATTCTACCTTTTGTTTTTACAATGTTGCCTATTTTCCTAATGAACTTATTGTAAAAGAGGTTGCAAATTATTCTAATAAAAATGCTATTAAGATTATTATTATTTCTTTTAATTTCCATTTTGTATTTTCATAAAATATATATATATATATATATATATATATATATATATATATATATATATATATATATATATATATATATATATATATATATATATATATAATTGAAAAATTATTTACACTGAAGCAGCTCAAAACTTCTATGAAAAAAATTAATTTTTAAATGATTTTAAGTCTAACTTTGGTGCTAAATGTAAATTTTTTTGTGTAACACATTAATTATTGATTGGATTGCTTTCAGTTATTAGAACTTCTTTTATAACTTTCTGAGTACTGTCCAAATCTACTGTGGGAACTATTGGAACCCTCCAAAATATTGTTCATCGATACTTTGAAAATTTACGAGGATATAGATGAGACGCTGGTCGATTTTCAAGAGTTCTAATTATTCTAAAATAATTTTCGTATATCTCCGAGCATACACAATGCCTTTCCAAAGAGATCCGATGATAAAATTAATTAGATTATTTTTTAAACAATTACCAAAAAAATAGCCCATTTTTCGGATAAATTCATTTTAAAAAAAATTGTATGATTAATTTTAGCATCGAAACTCTTTGAATGTCGAGAACTACACGAGAACTATTTGGGAACTATTGGAAGTCGATACTTACAAAATTCAAGCTATGCAATTTTTTAAAGTCGAATAATTTTACAAATATTAATCGGATCGCTTTCGATCATTAGAATTTCTTCGAGAACTTTTCGAATACTACCCAAATCTGCTGCGAGAACTATTAGAACTTTAAAAAAAATTTTTGTTATAATTTTATTTTTTTAAGTGAAAGGGCTGTAACTTTTTCATTTTTGTTTAATTTTTTTTTTAAATTAGTGAGAACTCTTAGGGATGAATAAAAAAACATCAAAACTTGATTGCATGTCAAAATTGAAATTTGAAAATTTTTTATTTTTTTTTAATTTTCAAAAAAAATGTTTTTTCATATCAGGAACTCTAGAACTTTGCAAAATATATTAATTTAGTTAGTCAGAACTACTGGATCTCGATTTTCGATTTCGAAGTTAGCACCCCAGTCTTCAAATTAAAATTTGGAACCATTAATGAGAGGAACTCTTTTTTATTTTTTATAAAGTACCTCTAAACTATTTAAAAGGAAGCTAGAATTTTAATCAAAACTGTTGGAACTCTTCGTTGGGGTGCTAACTTCACACGCGTACAATGTATCATGTCCTCACTTGGTGTATTTTACGTGGGTTTGACGCATGGTGCAAAGCGCATGCAATAAAGCACGTGACGCATGCCAGATGTCTTACTCGCATGCTGCAACGCACGCAGAACGACAACTTTGGATCTTCTTGCGCTACTATGTGTGATTTTACCTGTTTAAGATAAGGGGTTTTCGTCGTTTTTGTTCATGTGTGTTTAGATTACGTGTGTTTGTGTTATTTTAGGTTATAATCGTCACGTTATTTCTTATTTTTCTGTAATTAGTTCCTACTAGCTCGGATAAAGAACATTAAACTTTATTGAGAACTACAGGTGTCACCCTGTGATGTGGGACTCGAGTGATAAGGGTTTAAAAAATAAAATAAAACGGAATGAAGCTTACGAAGGATTAGGGCAAAAGTACAACATGCCAGTACAAGGTGTAAAAACATACATTACATCATCGAAAGAGCAGCAGAAAGTGTTAGTAAAAAAAAGTGGCGCTATGGCAGACAAAGTACGAGACGCCGTGGTTTGCATATAGGTCCTTGCTATTTAATAAAATAAATCCCTCGGAACATAGATGACAAAGAGTTGACAGAAGACGACTTAACCGTAAGTAATTATATAGGAAACATAAATATAGTGATAAAATGAAAAAGCTTGTACTTCTAATTTATTTTGGTATTGAACCAATTTTAGTCAAAAAGTATTCCTTGAACTATGACCTAATAGCTTTTACTCTTTTGGACATATTCCTTGGAAGTGATAACAGTGGTCTCATGCCGGTATCCCCAGCTGTTACACTCCTCCAATTGCCTGGAACCACCTCACCCGTGACATAACCTTCTCAGTCAAACGTACCTGGCGGGGCGTAATGTCTACATCCATCTGGTTGTGAACGGAGGAAGTTGTGGACAAGTAAGGACTATGCCAACAACAGTGTTTTCCACTTTAACTTCTATAGGTTCACGAAATACTCTGAAAACTCCTCTAGAATGCCTGTAGTTGTAGTTTCTCTCTGGCGACCCTCTATGTAGATCTGTTACATAGGGTTTCACAATATGTTCTGTCAATAGAAATGCAGCATCAGCAATTAAAACATAAAGGACAGGTTTAGAGCGACCTATTAATGGTTCATTTCCGGTGTCACTTGAAATCAGTTTCTGATGAAAGGATGTGTTTTTGAAAACACCTCCATCTGATATCATGACAGCCCACATTGACTTAAAGGAAATTGAAATGGGCATCAGATATCGCCATTAAGACAATACTGTGGCAACCTTTGTAATTATAGAAATATGCAACTGTATTTTCTGGGCGTAGAATTTCTATATGTTTCCCACCGAGGGTGGATAATTCCACAGGTGATTGAAATCATAAGCCCCTCTTTTCCATTGAGTGTCGTCGGCAGGTACATAAAAAATAGTTTGACTCACATTTTGCATAAAATTTTAAATAGTCATGCAACTTATATTGTTCCGAGAAAGACAGGATGTCAGTTTCTCTCCCCAACCTTTGGAACAATTAGACTGTGCTCATAACGAGGTAACATCTAATGAAGGAACTATAAAAGCTGGTACTGAGGAAAGGTTTGCCACAATGCTAAAAATATGCAGGAATGTCAAAAGAAAACGAGATGACGACCAAAAAAAAAAAAGAAGACCAGGCATACGCATTCCTAGACGTTGCGGCAAAGGCATTTGTAAATGTAGGTGACTGCACGGTTTTTGGCGAATTGGCAGCATCGCAACTAAGAAAACTAAGTCCTCAAAACTAAGCTATTGCGAGAAACAGAATTCAAAATATTCTTTTTGAATTGGAAATGGAGGTCATAGAGGTCACATCAATCTCCCTTCAATACCCACAATATGTCACTATTGATCATGCCGTTGTAGTAGTCGATCACCCAGTTCTAATGAAATATGTGAAATTATAAATGTTCATCTGCTTCCATAAGCAGTGTTCAAGAGTTTCTTACTTTTAATATTACAAATAACAATTTAAAGGAGTAGTTTCGTATGAATTGCGTTTTGTTACGTATTTGTTTCATTAGTAACAACATAAACCATTATGTTGTTAATTTAACATTGAGAATTGATTTTTTTTAAGTAACATATTGTATCACTTAGCAGTTTATATAAATAAAAGAGTTGTCTTTACAAATTCTTGAAGTCCTTAAATTATTGATTTTAACACCCCTGGCATCATCGACGTAATCACTTGCTTTGATACTCTGAATAAGTACATCAAAGATGTAAATGAGTCACCTCTTGCTAAATATCTCAGACATATCACTAGCCTGATCTCATGGGGAACAACATCTCTGAAGCAAGTATCTCTATTTTTGGTCTTACTAATTGGAGAAGGCTATAAAGGTTTTCTCTACTCATTATGGTAAAATTTTTAAATCGCAAATTATTGTTCAGCTCCAAATTATTCAATATACCATTGTTCCTTCTTCTCAAGTAATCACGCATCCACATAGAATAGGTTTCCTTTTACGTTTTCGAACTTTTGATAACAATATACATGCTACACTAATACCAACAAACAACGCAGCGTCGTCCATTTAACCACTTTCTGCTTCAATCATACAATAATGACGCACCAATGTGGAAACGTTGAGGCATGCGTCAAAAGCTTGCTCGGAACAGCATGCGCTAAACACAAGACGAAACGAAAGTTGTATAGAAAATCGCACAAGTGTGGTGGACTCGCGGAATTAATCTTCTAAACGGTCGAGGATCAGCTATGAAGTCATTAAAGCGATGTTCAATTCTGCCTTGCAACTCTTGACGTGATCTCTGTAGAATAGGCTTTTTCCTTAAGATACGACCAAACTGTGTAGCCCAAAGGATTGAAAGAGTATGACTGTGGAGACCAATGAATTGGAGCTTCTGCACCTCTACCAATTCATCGATCCGGATAATGATTACTCAACCAATTACGACGCGTTCTATCAAAGTGCGGGGGAGCTCCACCATGCATAAAAAATAGAGATCTTCGCTCGTTTAGCGTTAAATCTTCTAATATCTCGAATAAATGATTTTCTAAAAAGTCGAGGTACACATTACCATTTAAATTTCCAGGTAGAATGTGATAATCAATTAATTTGTTACCCAAAATTGCTGCCCAAACATTAACTTTACACAAGTGTTGGATCACATTATGAGAGTTAAACATTCCTTGTCGCGTGAAGGTGGTCTCGTCGGTAAAAAGGATACATTATACAACCCTCTAACCGGCAAGAGCTCTTGGACTTGTCTGCAGTGACACGGATGTAGCTGCTGCTGCTTAAGTATCCTCAAAGTACTTGCAGGAGACGTATTTGTATGTCGTGCCATATTCCTTACGCTACATGTTGGATTTTGATCAACTAAATGTAAAATGATATTCTCTTTCTGAATGGTTCTTGTTGTTCTGGGCCTACCAGAATTAATTTTTTTTTTTTGGTCTCACATTCCCAGTTTCTCGGCACCGTCATCCCACGGCCCTAAACGTTTTTTTATTTGGTAGGTTTCTTCTGGGAAACTTTTCTGCATAACGCGTAACCGCTGCACTAGCGTTTCATAAACACTCGCCTAAGGTTAATAACATGTCGGTGTAGTCAACATCTGAATACATTTTGATTATAAACATTTTTTTTTAATATCCTGTACCTTGAATACAGATGCCGTTTCGAACATTTCTTACTAAGCAAACCCTATTTCTACCTATCCTAGCAACAGGGCCGCCTTTTTTAGAACGCCCTGTATAAAAAGTTAATTGATTTTTTTAAGCAAATTAGGGGCTGCTTCAACTTTCCAAGCTTATTTAGCCACAGTGATGGGTTTTTAACATTGGGTCTCATGAATAAAACGTAGCAAATACTTTTACTTCAAATTCATGAAGCAAAACTTCGAAGTACAGAGTGCGGCATTAGTGCGTCGAAGTACGATATATCCGTTATTAAAGAAGATATCAAAATAAGTTATTTACAAACATTATAGGCAACTTCAAACTTCACATTATAAAATTATTTTCGTATTTACAGGGCGTTACATATTACCAGAGTGAACCAAACATCCTTTTTTTAAATGGGACACCCTACATATTATTTCAAATTTAGATTAAGCTCATCTCTCCCATACTTTCAATATAGGGTTTCATTACATTATACAGGGTATTTCAAAAGTTATGGTCAATTCTCATCCCAACGTCCTGTATACCCTAGACAGAATAACCTAACAATAATTTTTCCCAGGCGTAACTTTTAGACATTGGTACAGTATTACGATAACAGTGCAATTTCTTTATTATTGCACCAATTGAATATAGAGCTAGCCAAAACTCGAACACATGATATTGTCAATTTTTTCAAATTAATCACCCTGTATTTTATTTTAGAAAGTGAAAATACACTGTATGTTCTTTCATTTCTATTAAGCGCATTAAGCATAAATACGAAAATAATTTTATAATGTGAAGTTGCCTATAATTTTTGTCAAGAACTTTTTTTGATATCCCCTTTAATAACGGATATATCGTACTTCGACGCACTAATGTCGCATCCTGTATATGGTAAATAAGTTTGTAGCACTTGCTTTACAACAGTCTTTACAAAAGTCGTTTAAATTTAACTTAAATGTTTTTTACTTAAGGTAAACAAAAGAAACATTCTATGGTAGAGAAGTTCTCACTACCACCGAAGTGCATGGAAACAAGATTAACCAGGCGTTTGCAAAAATTGGGACACATCAAACTGATAGTGCCATATTATCAGTCGAAAATAGACTTATGAAATGTTTAGAGGTTAATGTGGCGCTTATTATAATAAGTGACGTCTCATTTGACTACACATTGACGTTTTCTTTTCAAAAATTTTGACAGATGCTCAAACTACGCCCCATGAACTTCCAAAGGTTTAAAAACTATTTTTAATTGATAATGTGACGTTTTCAATTTGATGTGTCCCAATCTCTGCAAACGCCTGGTTAATCTTCAAGCTCTTCGATGTCATTGATAGCTTCTCCACCAGACTTTTGTTTTATTGTACACCAATGAAAAAATCTAAAGTGGTGTGAGGTCTGGGGGCCATCGATTCTCGAATATATTTGTCAATGTTTCAGAAAAAATACTCATCCAGTTGATTGACACCAATTTTTTTTAAGCTTAGAAACGGCTGCTTTAGGGATAAGGTCACAAGAGTTGTAGATTTTTGAATTCTGAACATGATGCCGTTGACAAAATTTGAGCATTCCATAAGCTAGTTATGGACGTTTGAAATCATGCAAATTCAGAGGGATATTTTGAGGGTTCTGGGAGACTCTTTTAGTATTCAAATAAATCACAACGTTGTTCTTAGAACCCTAAAAGTCGAATTTCTACATTCGTAGCTGTGAGAGCGCAGTGTGGGAGTCTATAACTGTCAAAATTTTCAAATATTTCAAAATAACTCGGAAAAGATAAATTTTAGAGATAAGATACATTACATAACGTGGCCTTGAAATTAAACGGAGAATCCGAGAATGCCAAAAAAACTGAGAGGTTCCATTAAAAATACCGAGGTTGGTAGCTACTACCGGCACAACCGGAAGTGCTACAAAGTTGAAAATATTTTCCAAAGATCGATAAAGATTGCTGTAATTTTTTTCAAATTTTGTATAATCCGTATTTCTCCGGATACCTCTAATGATTAGCTCTCGTTGCAACACCCTTTATGTACAAGCTGTATATATATATATATATATATATATATATATATATATATTTAATTTTCAGGTTTCCGCGAGTGCTGGATATGAAGTTGATGTTCTTCCGGGCTTGGTCTCGCGTAGGTTCTTAAAAGAACCGATGTTGAAATGACGACGTTTCGGCATAATCTCATCTGCCATTTTCAAGTCTTCGTGTAACTGGTAACTCGAACTGAACTGAGCTCCTCGTTGATGGTCGGCGGTATTTGTATGCTGACTTTCTTGGTCGATGCCCTGGTTATTGGTCGTTGTGATGATACTTTCACTTTCACTTTCTCCTTTCTCTAACCGATTTCTCCTTTCCCTTTCGTTCGTGACTGGGTGTTTCCTGAGAATAGGCTTCCAGGTCGAAGGCAATCTCTGAGTGTCGTCTCGTGAATTCAAATTATGTGATCGTTTTTCAATTTCGATAGCTTCTCTGATAATCCGGTGTGATAGATACTGTATGTTTGCTATTATCCTTGTGTTGTCAAAATCTATCGCGTGTGAGGTCTCCTTTACATGTTGGGCAAGTGAAGACGTTTTCTGGTCTTTTTGTACTGCGTTACGATGTTCCTCTCTTCTTACATTAATGCGTCTGTTTGTTTGGCCTATGTATGTTCGTGAACAATCCCGGCATGGAATCTCGTACACTCCTTGATCTTAGAGTGCTATTTTAGTTTTCGGGGTTTGCAGCATGTTCGATAACTTTTTGTTGGTCGTGAAGACAGTTTCGATGTTATGTCTTCGAAGGATCTTTGCGATTCTGCCTGCCGTGCCTTGTACCCTGGTACATATGGTAGACAGGATTTGGCTACTGGTATGTTTGAGTCGCTATCTTTCCGTTGTGTTGGTTTTTCTACTCTATTTATGTTTGTCTTGGAAAATCCATTTTATAATAACGCCGTTCTGATGTTAACTGTTTCTTGATGCATGTTGTTCTTATCTGTTAGCCGTTTCGATCTTGTGATCAGTGTTCTAACCACTGATTGTAGCTGTGCTGGGTGATGGTGAGATTTGGCATTCAGGTACCGGTTGGTATGTGTGCTCTTCCGGTATACAGTATGACCCAATGTTCCATTATCCTTTTTATACACTAGTACATCTAGGAATGGCAGTTTGTTATCCTTTTCCACCTCCATGGTGAACGCGATCTTGTGATGGATGGTGTTGAGATGTTCCAGGAATGCGGTTAGTTTTTCCCTTCCATGTGTCCAATTCACAAATGTGTCATCCATGTAACGCAGCCATAGTTTTGGTTTGTGAGGTGTTGATGTAGTGCTTTGATCTCATCGGTGCTCCTTCTGTTTGTCGGTATCGCTGGTCTTCATAGGTGAAGTATGTGTTCTTCAGACAGTGTTCTATTAGATTAAGAATGTCATTTGAAGGTTGGCACTTTTTTCTGATGATTTCCAATGTTTCGTTAACTGGAACGTTTGTGAACAATGTGGCCACATCAAAACTGACCAGTAGATCCGTAGGTTCCACTACATATTCCTTTAGCATCTCGATAAAGTGGTTCACGTTCTTGATGTTAGATTCGGCTTTCTCGACGTGTGACTGTAGTTGTTTCGCCAAGTATCTTGCCAATTGTTGTAACGGAGATCCCGTGAAGCTCACAATTGGTCGAATTGGCACGCCTTCCTTGTGGATTTTTGGGAGTCCGTAGAATTTTGGGCATTTCGATGATTTTTCTCTCGGTATTATTTGTGTGTCCTTTGGTATTTCGCTGTCCATAATCTTCTTCCTTGTGGTCTTCTCCAGATATGTTGTTGGATCTGTTATTATTGGTGCGTATGTTCCTTCTGATAGTATTCCCCTTATTTTGTTATCGAATTCTGCTTTGTCCATCACTACGGTTGCATTTCCTTTGTCGGCCGGGAGTACTATGATCTGAGTATTCCGTCTCAGGTTTAAGAGAGCTCGTTGTTCCTCACGTGTCAGGTTTGGTTTGGGTGGTTTGGCTGACCTGAGTACCCTCGTTACATCTCGGCGGATTAACTCTGCTGCGTCCGTTAGTAGTTTGGCGATTGCCGCCTCTACGCTGCATATGATGTCCTCAGTGGAAATCTTTGTTGGAGCTATTGCCTAGTTAAATCCTTTCGCTAGTACGGTCTTGGTCGCTTCGTCGAGTTGGTGGGTGGAAATGTTCTTCACTACTATGTCCGTATCCAGTGGTTTGATGTTCTGGTGTGTAGACTTCTGATAATCTCGTAGTCGTTCGAATTTATTCACCTGTTTGGCGGTCGTTAATATTCCATCAGTCTCTGCTCGAAACTCCGCTAAGTTGTCTACGGTTTCCCATAGTGTTGGATGTAGCTTGTTGCTCAATTCCAGATGTAGTTTGTATAGCTGCACATTTACGGTGTTTAACATCCTCCTGGTGTCTTGAATTGATTCCCGTAGTAACGCCTTGCTAGCTCTCCGTAGGATATTTCCAATCTTGTTGTTGTTTTTGTGAAAGCTCAGCTTTACACTCCTTGGAATGACGTCCTCGTTTCAGCATCGTTCCAAAAATGTCAAGTTGCATAATAATTTGGACTTCCTCGTTCATAGTTTCTCCAATCCCTTGGTCTGTTGTTGAACCTCCTCCCAGTAGAGGTGTATGATGTTCATTTTCAGGTTTCCGCGAGTGCTGGATGGCAGATGAGTTTATGCCGAAACGTCGTCATTTCAACATCGGTTCTTTTAAGAACCATGGAGGAGAATCTACGCGAGACCAAGCCCGGAAGAACATAAACTTCATATATATATATATATATATATATATGTATTGAATTACTCAGTGTTTACCTCGAGTAGGAGTTGAACCTACGACCTGTAGTTTGCTAGAGTACCGCGCTAACCAACTGCGCCATCAAGGTTCAAGCCCCAATCGATGTAAATTTTGTCTTTATGTATGTAGAACTGATGTAAATTCTAAATATAATGAGATTACAGTCAAATTACTTATATTAATGGAATGTGAGCCTGCAATATCGCAAGGATTCACACATGCCAAAGCAACTTGACTAATATTAAATTATTATAAGTTTTGTTATGAACGAATAAGTTCAAAGGTTCAAAGGGATGTAATTAAAAATTATTATTAATTTACATCAGTTCTACATACATAAAGACAAAATTTACATCGATTGGGGCTTGAACCTTGATGGCGCAGTTGGTTAGCGCGGTACTCTAGCAAAGTACAGGTCGTAGGTTCAAATCCTACTCGAGGTAAACTTTTTATTTAATAAAATTAATAATAATTTTTAATTACATATTTACCTTTGAACTTATTCGTTCATAACAAAAACTTATAATAATTGTAAGTTGAAGGTTCTAAGCTCGAATCGAATCGAGAGTAAGCAGTTGTAGTGCCTGATAACGTAAGCAGAGTCCGCTGCAGAACGTCGCGTTACAAAATAAAACCTGTGGAAATAGGCCAATGAACTCAACTAATCTGGAAATGACCTGTTTACAGCTGATTAGTGCAGATATAGCCAAAAGCTATAGCAACATTAATTTTCATTTTTGCATGGGTTGAGTAACATTGTGTTTTAAAGAGCGCATTGGCACCACTTTGGGATGAATATTGGAACTTATTGCAACGCGATTCTTGTTTCTAGTTTTCCCGTTATGAATTAATTTGGCATATTACACGGTTTAGTTACTCTAATAAGAGAGAAATTTTGGACAATACCTACGAGCTCTAATTAGCCCATAATTGAATTATTTTGTTTCTTAGAGAGCCTATTTATCCAATTTCAGGATAGATCAGTTTAAAACTAATTCTTTCTGTGTTTTAAATATTATATTCATACCTAAGGAATTTGTGAGAGTGTTTCTGCTCAAGTCAATATCTTTTACTTCTTTTTGATGGTTGGTCACATTCTTTGTATGCACACTTTAACTCAAAATTTTGAATTCACTAACGAAATCCATTGCTGATGTGATTATTCATCAAGTAATTATTTCTCATACATAATGTGTTTCGTGCCTTTTATATTCATTTTCAGTATCGATTTCTCTTCCGGCAGTTAGTTGGAAGTGATTTGTCCATTTTTTTCATTATTTTATAAAAGGATTTTTTTACATATTTCCTATACGTCAACATCAACAGGTGCTCTGAAACCAATTCGAACTACAATAACCCAATAACGTAATGTTTGTAATTAGATCTACAAAAGGGGTGAGATCACTTGTTGATTTAGCAGAAATCAACTGAAGGTTTTCGGTTTAAATGTCACACGTTATTCAACACGTAAACTAATAGTCTGCACTCCAGTATTTTTGCGGTTCTCATTCATTACAGGAATCTTTTTTGTAACACAATACATATGCGATTTTGGGAAGTCTGATTTAACTGGGAAAAAAAGGACTATAGTCTTTCGATAAAAATAGAAACGATATGTGTGTTCTTTCACGTATAAATATAAGGCAGGTGCCTTGCATAAACATTTTTAGCTAAAAGGCAATTTTAGAGTTTCTTATTTGTTTTGTGTATTTATTTGCATACGTTTTCCGTGATTCGCTCGATTAAGCTGGTGTACACGTGTACATCATGTGTTAAGTGCACTGAAGAGTTTTAAACAACAACGTCGTTGTGTTACAACGTTAATAACAATTTCAACGAATTTAGAAAATGGCATTTTAAATATATCAATAAATAAACTGTAATTTAGTTTAGAGTTGGATCGTCGCCAAACAGTCACTGACCTACTGCTTATGTGATGCTTTCAATACTGTTTCATGTGTTTATGGCTGTGCACTCTTTTGACGAGCAAACTGCATCATTATTTATAAGCTGAGAACTTGAGAGATATACTTTTTATTAATAGAAGGAGTAACCTATATTATGCATGTACACGGTGAGTCACCATATTTTGACCCCCCCCCCCCTTCTACCAGGTTTACAAAAAAAGTTTAATACAAAAGTTGTTTGGTCTATACAAGTTTTTTCAAATTTTGTATTATTATTCATACAGGGTGTCCCAGAAGCGGTCCACAGCTCTTGACTTGAAAATTTTAAATGGAACATCCTGTATTTTATTTGATTTTTAGATTCTACGTTGAGTTCCAAGACAAATCTGTATAAGACCTTACCTTTTACCGTTTTCGAGATAAAGGCTGTTGAATTGAGTTAGTCATTATACCGGGTGTTAACGAGGCCATGTATCAGGCCCTCATTTTTTTATGTTGAATAATATTTTATTGAAATTTGAAGCATGTATGTAAGAAAGGCCTGTGGAATTTTTGACTAAATCAAAGTTATAATATTACACCCGGTTCGACCGGAAGTGTCCTTGATTTTATTATTTCAGGTAGCATCCTGTATATTTTTTTCCACACTATAATTTTTCTTGACATTCTGAGTAAAACGATGTATGAAAAGTCCATATTTGATTTAAAAATGGCGGTATATGGGCCATTTTAGAGTTTTCGAAATGTTGGCCATGAAAAATCTAATTTGATTTTTAGATTCTACGTTGAATTCCAGGCAAATCTGTATAAGATACATCTACCTTACCTTTTACCGTTTTCGAGATAAAGGCTGTTGAATTGGGTTAGCCATTATACCGGGTGTCAAGGAGGCCATGTATCAGGCCTTCTTTTTTTTATGTTAAATATTTTATTGAAATTTGAAGCATGTATGTAAGAAAGGGCTGTGGAAGTTTTTACTAAATCAAAGTTATAATATTACACCCGGTTCGACCGGAAGTGTCCTTGTTTTTATTATTTCAGGTAGCATCCTGTATATTTTTTTCCACACTATAATTTTTCTTGACATTCTGAGTAAAACGATGTATGAAAAGTCCATATTTGATTTAAAAATGGCGGTATATGGCCATTTTAGCATTTTCGAAATGTTGGCCATGAAAAATCTAATTTGATTTTTAGATTCTACGTTGAATTCCAAGGCAAATCTGTATAAGATACATCTACCTTACCTTTTACCGTTTTCGAGATAAAGGCTGTTGAATTGGGTTAGCCATTATACCGGGTGTCAAGAAGGCCATGTATCAGGCCCTCATTTTTTTATGTTAAATATTTTATTGAAATTTGAAGCATGTATGTAGGAAAGGGCTGTGGAAGTTTTTACTAAATCAAAGTTATAATATTACACCCGGTTCGACCGGAAGTGTTCTTGATTTTCTTATTTCAGGTAGCATCCTGTATATATTTTTTCCACACTATGATTTTTCTTGACATTCTGAGTAAACCAATGTATGAAAAGTCCATATTTGATTTAAAAATGGCGGTATATGGGCCATTTTAGCATTTTCGAAATGTAGGCGATGAAAAATCTAATTTGATTTTTAGATTCTACGTTGAATTTCAAGACTAATCTGTATAAGATACATCTATCTTACCTTTTACCGTTTTCGAGATAAAGGCTGTTGAATTGGGTTAGTCATAATACCAGGTGTCAACGAGGCCATGTATCAGGCCCTCATTTTTTTATGTTGAATATTTTATTGAAGTTTGAAGCATGTATGTAGGAAAGGGCTGTGGAAGTTTTTACTAAATCAAAGTTATAATATTACACTCGGTTCGACCGGAAGTGTTCTTGATTTTCTTATTTCAGGTAGCATCCTGTATATTTTTTTTCCACACTATGATTTTTCTTGACATTCTGAGTAAACCAATGTATGAAAAGTCCATATTTGATTTAAAAATGGCGGTATATGGGCCATTTTAGCATTTTCGAAATGTAGGCCATGAAAAATCTAATTTGATTTTTAGATTCTACGTTGAATTTCAAGACTAATCTGTATAAGATACATCTATCTTACCTTTTACCGTTTTCGAGATAAAGGCTGTTGAATTGGGTTAGTCATAATACCAGGTGTCAACGAGGCCATGTATCAGGCCCTCATTTTTTTATGTTGAATAATATTTTATTGAAGTTTGAAGCATGTATGTAGGAAAGGGCTGTGGAAGTTTTTACTAAATCAAAGTTATAATATTACACCCGGTTCGACCGGAAGTGTTCTTGATTTTCTTATTTCAGGTAGCATCCTGAATATTTTTTTTCCACACTATGATTTTTCTTGACATTCTGAGTAAACCAATGTATGAAAAGTCCATATTTGATTTAAAAATGGCGGTATATGGGCCATTTTAGCATTTTCGAAATGTAGGCCATGAAAAATCTAATTTGATTTTTAGATTCTACGTTGAATTTCAAGACTAATCTGTATAAGATACATCTATCTTACCTTTTGAATTGGGTTAGTCATAATACCAGGTGTCAACGAGGCCATGTATCAGGCCCTCATTTTTTTATGTTGAATAATATTTTATTGAAGTTTGAAGTATGTATGTAGAAAAGGGCTGTGGAAGTTTTTACTAAATCAAAGTTATAATATTACACCCGGTTCGACCGGAAGTGTTCTTGATTTTCTTATTTCAGGTAGCATCCTGTATATTTTTTTTCCACACTATGATTTTTCTTGACATTCTGAGTAAACCAATGTATGAAAAGTCCATATTTGATTTAATGGCGGTATATGGGCCATTTTAGCATTTTCGAAATGTAGACCGGTTTCAGTGGTCAAAATTTAGGAAAATACACGACAGCCCATTGGCGTCCGTGAGTAAATTATAATCAATAATAACCATTACATATTCAAATATAATAATTAAGGATAAAAACAATACAAAACCGTCTAAGGCTATTCACCACCTCCTTTTATAGATCTTGAGGACTAGACATAGCATAAATTCTTAGGATAAATGCTATATTAATTAAAGATAAAAAAAAATAATAAAAAGTCGTCTTTTCAAAGCCATTTAAGATGTGTTATTCGCCACGATCTATTATAGATCTCGAAGACTAGACATAGTATCAGAATGTAATTCTCTGAATAAATATTACATTAATTAAGAATATCAATAATATAAAAGCCCTTTTTTGCAAACCCGTCGAAGGGTTGTTAATTGCGACCCCCTTGTATATATTTCGAAAACTACATATAGTATCAAAATGAAATTAAGAATTAAAAAAATATTAAGGATAAAAATAATATAAAGCCGTCTAAGGAATGTTATTCACCATCCCCTTTTATAGATCCCGAAGACGAGACGTCGTATGAGGATAAAATTCTCAAGATAAATACTATATTAATTAAAGACTAAAATAATAATAAAAAGTCATTTTTTAAAGCCGTTTAAGGGGAGTTATTCGCCACCCTATAGTATAGATCTCGAAATCTAGACATAGTATCGTGATGGTAGTTCTCTGAATAAATATTATATTAAATAAGAATAACAATAATACAAAAGCATTTTGTTATAAACCCACCTAAGGGTTGTTAATTGCGACCCCCTTTTATATATCTCGAAAACTGGACATACTATGAGAGTAGAATGGGTTGACTTGAGGGCGTGACATCATCAGTGTGGTGAGGGGCGGGGTGGGGGCGGGTGGGGGCGGGTGGCGGTCGAAGTGGGGCTATTAGTGGGGGTGATGGTGGGGTTGACTTCTTTTCGGGGGCAATTTTCAACCCCTTGAGGGAATTTTTGCCCCATGAAGGCATTTTCACCCCTAATTAGGGCCATTTTGGCAGTATGAAGAGCCTTTTTGGCAGTCAACCCTTAGGTTTAGATGCGCGGGGTTGGTCGCGTGACCGAGTGGGGGTGAGGAGTAAGGGCGGTGATCAGGGTGGAGGAAGGAGTGAGGGGGCAAGAGTGGGGTCGGCTTTTTTTCGGGGACCCCTTTTGACCCGTTGATGAAATTTTCAATCGCTCGATTGTATTTTCACCCTAATAAAGATAAACGAGGGAAACGAGAGACGAGGGCGAGGAGCAAAAGGAAAAAGACGAGGGCGAGGAGCGAAACGAAAGAGACGAGGACAAGGAGCGAAACGAAAGAGACGAGCACGATCAACTTCTATTACAGAAAAAAATCGCTAGTTTAAAAATATACCACTAGACGAAACAAACAAATCTGGTTTTAAAAATATACTACTAGGTAGAGCCATGATCAACTTCTATTACAGAAAACTTCGCTAGTTTAAAAATACACCACTAGATGACGTCACAAACTATCAAATCTGCTTTTAAAAATAAGTGTAATTTAATTAGAGGGATTTTTTGTCACGCGCAAAGAACGTGAACACCATATTTCCATTTTCAAAGACAGTGCAACTTTCACGTAATCAGCTAATTTAGGGTTTTTCCAAACACATTAGATGTACTTGAATAGTGAAAACAAAAAACTGCCACTATGAACTCATAATTAAAAACAGAATGAGGACCCCTTATTAGAATACTACTTCAAATTTCCCGCCATGGCCGACAAAACAAAATGGCCGTCACCAATCAGCAAACAGGGAGTGTACGGCGTCCTATACCTGTCTTATGAGATAGTATATGGATCCCTTATTAGAATACTATTTTAAATTTACCGCCATGGCCGTGAAAACAAAATGGCCGACACCAGTCAGAAACCAGGGGGTGTATCTGGGCGGAGTATATGCATCAGTTAGAAACTAGGGGGCGTGGCCTATTCTCAGGCCCTCCAATTAGAACACGATGCGCGCGCAGGTTGACTGCGGTTGGCTACCCTCCCGGGGCTGGACTACCAAAAAGGCTCTTAATATTGCAAAAAGAGAATATGTGGAGAGCAAGAATCGCAAAAAGAAGTACGTCGAATTTGTTGCTACACACTAAACATCATGAATATTTCCACATAATTTAAATAATTCGAATTTGTTGTTCGTTTGAAATAATACAAAATCCATGCTTTGCCTTCGAAGCCCTATTTGGCCTTAAAACACGGTTTAAGTTAACTAAAAAAATATTGCTCTTATGTTTTAAGGACTAAATTTGTTGCTCTTCCTAAGTAAAGGATAGTCCATACTTTGTCCTAGCGGACTCTCAACGCCGCGCTGAAATACATTCCAACTAAAAAATGTGTTGCTCTCGAGGTTTAGCTACTAACATGTTTTTCTTGAAAATGTACTTTCGGTACGTATCAATGACCAAATTTGTTGTTCGCCCTATATAATTAAAAGTCGATACTTTGTCATTGCTCACAAGTTTTAATTATTTAGACAAACAATAAATTTGGTCATTGATACTTCAAAGATACACTAAAGCATAGAAGCAACACATTAGGGTTTCGTGTTTGTGTGTGTATGTTCACGGTTAGGAGATGGAAAAGGGGGCCATGACGGAGCCCTAACTGCCGGAAACAGGGCCTCAGCGTAGCTGAAAGCCAAAATGGTGCACGGAAACAAGTCAGGCGGCCTAGTTGCTAGAAACGGGGCCCAGGGCGGAGCCCCAGCTGGTGGAAATGAAGACCCAGGTGCAACGCTCGGCCGCTGGTTTCTTTTGTTTTGGAGATCTCTTACTATTGTTTATTTATGTTTTACACTTTTAAATCCAATTTTTACAATACAGTTCATTTTTTATTTTAACTAATATTAAATCAACGAAAAACACGTTTACATGCAGCTGTATAAAGTAATATTAAAAATGAATTTAAGACGTTGATGTGAAACTAGTATTTATCAAAACATCTTAGATATAGAAACATGATTCAAGCCTAAGATGTCCATTTGAAGAACAAGATGGCGGAAAGCCAAAAAAGGCACAAGGGAAAAAGAGGGCTGAAGACCAAATACGGAAACACGGTGGAAAAAACAAGATGGCGGAAAACTAAAAACTCATGGAAAAAGGTGGCTGAAAACCAAATACAGAAACAAGATGGCGGAACTCCCAAAAGGCACACGAAAACAGTAAACAATATGGACGAAATCAAAAAACGCATACGGACACAAGATGGTGGAAGGCTACAACGTCACCACGCAAACCGGATGGTACAGACAAAATTGTGGAAAGCTAAAATGACACGGAAAAATGGCGTATGGAGGTTGTTGGCAATGGGTTTGGCATGGACTTACTTTCAAGATGGCAAAAGAACTCGTGACCAAGATGTTGATCAAAATCAGCCAAAGAACCTAGATACGGATGCAACCTCCGAAACACAGATCTGTCTGAGAAAATCTACACTCGCCAATTTTCTCGCATTAATTTTATTAAGGATCTTAGATATACAAATAAGTTTCACGATGCAAAGAAGATGACCGAAAGCCAAAAAGGCACACGGAAACAAGATGTTACAAATAAGATGGCGAAAAGCCAAAAAGGCACACAGAAACAATATGGCTGAAAACCAAATACGGAAACAAGACGGCACAAACAAGTTGGCAGTAAGCCAAAAAGACATACGAAAACAAGATGGCGCAAACAAGATAGTGGAAAGCCAAAATGGCTTCAGAAAGAAGATGGCTAAAACCAGATATGAAAACAAGATGGTGCAGACAACGTGGTGGAAAGCCAAATAGGCACACGGAAACAAGAACACACAACTCTTGAAACATATATCAATCTAAGAAAATCTACATTGCCCCTGTGAAAAGGACCTATATGCGTACGCAAGCCTCGAAACAAATCAATCTGAGGAAATGTACGCTCGCCGATTTAAGTTAAATCAACAAGGTCATTCAACATAGTTTTTTGGTGCTGATTAAGAGTTAACCCGAATCAGCTATGCGCCTATTTGTGTATTTGAATACCACGAGCATTCTTTGTATGAGAATGACACTCTCTTGTACAATGTACTACCCAAGGGAGTCTTTATTGGAAATAGGTGTTCGTTTGTTAATTAAATCCATTAAGCACAAATTGACACCAATATAGCACTAATTGCATCTATTCCGTTAGCACTTTCCATAGAACAGCACAATAGGGTTGGCTTCCTTAGAAAGAAATTTTCGTGGTCATGCAATTTACAGCTTATGCACGAGCACTAACAAAGCACTAATCATAGGCATCGATCCTGTTAGCGCTTTTAATAATTAGTGGTAACCCATACTGTACAGAAAGCATTACTGACGTACCAATGTACCATTTTTACGTCTATCTATGGCATTGGCGCTTCACAGACTTATATCTTAAGTAAATAGGCATTAGAACGCCCCTGTATTTATGTCTGGCATAATAACACCATAACTTTGATTAAAACACCGGCAAAAGTGCATGCCAGTGCTTAACTGACCTTCCTTTTTAATACAGGGCTCCTTTTGTTCAGTTCTTGCTTTTCGCATTATGGTTATACCACTAACTACTGATCTACTGCGCACCATTAATACCTGTTACTGGTTTATCGATACATCCATCCATATTTAACAAAATTGCGCTTGTGTGCTGCTGTCGTTTTGTTGGAATTGTCGGTCTTGCTTATGTAATCTGTGTACCACTTACAGGAATTTAAAAAAACACACACCATTCGTCTCGTTAGTGCTCTTAAGTAGTGTACACGCGAAACATTACTCAAAGGGCGTTGTTTTTAAAATACGCTACAAAACCATCAAAGTAAAAGAGTATAGCTTTCTTGGTGAATTAATTTATAACTAACTAACAGATTCCCGCGTTAATGATTTCAATCAGACTATGCAGCCACCATTACATTAAGGGAATTCATTTCCTTACATTGAAATGGCCGTGTTGATGCCTTGATCCACTAACAAACACTGCGGAAGCACTAACAAGGAGGGTCGGAGGTCAGAATTGCATAAGAGGTTGACGATTTCTCGGAAAGGGTGCGAAGTACTATACGTTATGAAGGTATGTGTTCGTCGTATCGTTAGTACCTCTAATAAGTGTACTATGGACTTTTAAGCAGTATAAGATATTCTGATGAGAAGTGCTAACGGTGAAGCTGTGTTGATTATTAGTGCTTTAGAGCTTGTAAGAGTACTACCGTCATTTTCCAAAAAGTGATATTTTGTGCAGTGTTGCTGCTATCGTCGTTTTATTTAAAAATACCTTGCACAATGCAGACTTTCTGCACTTGTATTGGAAATAGTTTACGTAGTGTCTGTTAGTGCTTTATGGTTTGCATTAACATGACCATTCTTGGAAAAGGCAGCTCCTTATGCAGCGTTATTGTTTTCTTGGATTGGTAACGCTGATATAAGCCATAAATCGCTTACAAACACTAACGTCAGGCTAAAAAATTAAATTTCATTCAGGGTACTACGAAAATGGATGTCATTTCCTGTAAAGATGTGACTTTGACGACGACTTGCCGTATCATTAGTATTACTATTAATCATGGTTACAAGGTTCATTTACTTTACGTACCTAGATCTTTCAACGTTATTTAATTCCAATATTTCCTACATGACATTGTTTTTATCCCATATCTGGAGATAGTGCAGACTGTCGTGATTCAAAACAATAACGATATCGATGCACATTATCTATTAGTGCTTAAATCCATACATCAACGTATTCTTTTTCAGAAAAAAACGACAATGTTGATCAAAAACACTAATAATGGAACTGGTGTACATAGTTAGAACATGTTAGTGCTCTATAGGCATGTATCAATTAAACCCTAATCCGGGAATGAATCGTAAAATCCGAAATTGGAATGATTTAAGGGAAAAATTATTTGGATAATGACCCAAAAATACCAGTTATGAAGAATTCCAGGACGTCATTAAACACTCATCAAGCTAATGACAGAACCTTGGAAAAACCAGGACATTAAAAAGTAATTAAGAATGCAAGATGGCGGAAGGTGTCGGTCTTTTACCTAAATGCTTATCTTTGGGGTTGTTGTGTTTACTAGACGGCACTAGTGAAGTATTAATGATATGCACTGATTTCTTCTTTAGTGCTTTCAATTATAACATAAAACCAGCCTTGTGACAGAACATATCGTTTTCCTAAAATAGGGTTGTCACGCTCATACAAGGTCTAAAGCATTAGTAGGGTACCAACATTGTCGCTAGTGATTTTAATAAAAATAGTACACCCGCTGCACGAGGATGATCGCGTTTATTCAAGCACTTTCATACACATAAAAGGTTGCATTTTGTTTAAACAGGCGAATCGTAGTGATACAAGGTATAAATCACGCACTAACTAAATGCACATGTTTCACTTCATTGGAAAATAATGGTTGTTTATGCAAGGCACTAGGAATCAATAGCAAAGCACTAACCATGCGCACCGTGTTCTGCTTTAGTACTTTTATTAATGACACAGACAATATTCGATGAGAGAGCAACCTCAAAAACGGTCATGCTATACTTGTACAAAGCATTAGTAAGGCACTACATATAACTGTTGTGTGGTAAGTAATTTAAATCTGAATAAGAAGTACAAGAGATTTCCCTGTATGGCAAGCGTTGATCGTATTTATTCAAGCACTAGCAGACGTTGACGAGTCGTTTTCTCCTTGGTGCCTTTAATTAGGATATAAATCCAGTGTTTGACAAAGATGCCATTTATGAAACAGGTGGATCATAATGATTCAATGTACAAATCACTAATTAGGCTCTAAGGAAGTGCAGGCATCAGCGAAGCATTAACGATGTTTACTGGTTTCTTGTTTAGTGATTTTAGTTATGATATAAAGTAAGTGTTGCAGAAAAGCGTAGTTCCTTTTCGATATTTTAATGGCTCCTACAGTCTGCCCTGCGGTACTCCCATGTTGATTGATAGTATTTTTAAAAATTTCGGAAAAACAGAATAATTAGTAACCAAAGGTGGCCCAAATCGACTATCCTCTGGTGCTCCTTTAATTTAATTACATTATCTACACTCTATCGAATCTTTCTCATGCTGATTATGTGTATATCTTACAATGTGTAAACATCGAAACAAACTTATCAAATCAATGTTTACTTTAGCGCATTTCTACTAATTGAAATTATTTGGTGAGTAAATACGTTGCATTCCTTATCTATCTTCTAAAATTATTTTCAATACAAACATTGTGGAGATTAAACCGTTTTTATTTTTCAAATAGGAGAAAGTGAATGCAAACAGCAGTGTTACGTTATCTGGGTCTCACAAATTAAAAGGTTACATAATGCAGAGTAAATTTTAGAGTAAAAAATTAAATCATAACCTAAACCTACTTTCTTGTTAAAAATAATGAGGTTCAATTAACTTTGTTTATATTCCTTTTATAATCCGTTATTTGTACGCATCGTATATATTTTTATGATAAAGATCGGCAATTTGTAGTCATTCGTTAACAAACGGATTTTAATGAATTTTTATAACTGGGTAACAGTATAAACTTGAACTTAAATCCACTATACCTTTTACAGAATGAATATACCTGTCTTATATGAGGTTAGTTAAAACGTGACATTAATTGGGTTATTCGTTAATTAACGATCGATTCATTTCACTTCATGAAAATTTTGATCACTTCACACACTCACATACACAGACCGAATTAAGACATCGCTACAGATTAATCAATAATTTGTTATGCTCCAAATGTATGCATTGTTTGTTTCTAACTGGGTATTTTAGAATGTTTTCGTATAAATTCGTGCGGATTATTTTCCAAATCAGTTGCAAACATTTACTGTTATAAATACACTGTTATACCTTGTATAAATCACTATGGACTATTTTAAGCAAATGGCTCCCTCTTTCTAATAGTGGCTTCACACCTTAATTAAAAGCACTAAGCAATAAACCGGTTATCGTTAGTGCTTTACTAGTGTCTGTTAGTGCCTTTATAAACACGACTCTGATTAAAATCACTAACGACGCAACAGCCGCACATTTTAGTGCGGTACTAGTGATACGTACCTTGTATACGTACAATCCACCTATTTCAAGAAAGCGATAACCTCCTGTGCAATACTAGCTTTACATCCCGAATAAAATGGCTAAATAATGCAACTGTACACATCATTAGTGCTTCGCTAAATACTACCATTCCTTATAGTACTCTACGTAATATCACTAACGATGCGTTGGACGAACACTATTACTTAACACGTTAATCTGCAGTATCTGATTTATTTTCTAATGTAAAGTACTAAAGAAGAAACCGGTTGGCAAGGGTTACGGCTTGACTAGTGTCTGATTTTACCAAAAATTAAAACACCTCTTGCAGTGTCATATTTTTACTCGGATTAAAATCGCGAACGTTACAACATGTGACAGGTGCACATTTTAGTGCGTTACCAATGCTACGTACCTTATATAAATACGAACGACCTATTTCAAAAGGCGATAACCTCCTGTGCAACACTAGCTTTATACCATAAATAAAATGAGTAAATAAGGCAACTATCCACATGGTTAGTACTGCGCTAAACACTATCATTTTAGTAATGTTCATACCTTGTAGAAGCACGATCGACCTGTTTGAAGAAAATGACACACTTTTCTCAAATAATGGCTTCACATCCTAATTAAATGCACTAAAGAAGAAACCGCTAAACATCGTTAGTGCTTTACTACTGTTTGCCAGTACTCTGATTAAAATAACTAACGATACAACAGGTGACAACATTTTTAGTGCGTTACTACTGCTACGCACCTTATATAAGTACAATAGATCTATTTCAAGAAAGCGACATACTCTTGTGCAACACTCGCTTTATATACCCTAAATAAAACGACTAAATAAGGCAAATTTGCACATTCGCTATACACTACCATTCCGTACCGTACTCTGATTAAAATCAGAGTACAAACATGATCAACCAATTTGCAGAAAAAACATCACGGTAATCTGCAGTATCTGATTTATTTTCTAATAAAAAGTACTAAAGAAGAAAGCGGTTGGTATCCTTAGTGCTTTACTAGTGCATTTATAATCACAACCTTCTTTTACAAAAAATTAAAACGGTTTTTACAGTGTCAGATTCTTACTCTGATTAAAATCAGTAACATTACAACAGGTACACACGTTTAGTACGTTACTAGTGCTACGTACCTTACATAAGTACAAACAACGTATTTCAAGAAAGCGATAACCGCCTGTGCAGTACTAGCTTTATATCATAAATAAAATGACTAAATAAGGCAACTGAGCACACAGTTAGAACTGCGCTAAATACTATCATCCTTTACCACATTTTGATTAAAATCGTTACTGTTTTAGTAGTGCTTCGTACTTGTAGAAACCACGATCAACCTATTTCAAGAAAATGCCATTTTTCTCAAATACTGGCTTCACGACTTCATTAAAATCACTAAAGAAGAAACCGGTGAACATCGTTAATGCTTTACTAGTGCCTGCTAGTGCTTTTATAAGCACGGCCAGATCCTTACTCTGATTAAAATCACAAACAATACAACAGATGCACATTTTTAGTCCGTTACTAGTGCTGCGTAGTCTGTACATGTTCAATCGACCTACTTCAACAAAGTAACACCCTGTTGTGCAATACTAGTTTTATACCCTAAATAAAATTACTAAATAAACCAACTGTGCACATCGTTAGTATTTCGTTAAACACTACCATCCTTTACCGTACTCTGATTAAAATCAATAACGATGGAGTAGGTGAACAATCTTACTGCTATACTACTGGTTTGTATAAGTACAAGCATGAACAGCCAATTTCCAGAAAATAGCACACTAATCTGCAGTATTTGAATTATATCCTAATTAAAAGTACTAAAGAAACGAGTGTAAATCGTTAGTACTTCGCTAGTGCTCAATAGTGTTTGAATAGTCTGATAGTGCTTGGATAAACAAGATCATTCTTTTTCAATAAAGTAAAACAATAGGTGCATATAGTTAGCGTTTTATTAGTGCTTTGTCCCTTGCATCAGCACGATCAACATATTTGAAGAAAATGACCACCATTTGTGCAATACTGATTACATCCTAATTATCAGCACAAAAAAACGGACGCACATCACTAATTGTTGAATAAACACGGTCTTTTTTTATAAACTGAAACCACTTGAGCAGTAAAAATCACTAACAATAAAGCAATTGAGCATTATTAGTGCCTTATATCGTGGAAAAGTATACATGCATACATGCACATGCATACGTGCATACGTACATACGTGCACACGTGCATACAGGCATACATGCGTACATGCATACATGCAAACACATGCATACATGCATACATGCATACATGCATACATGCAGACATGCATACATGCATACATGCATACATGCATACATGCATACACGCATACATGCATACATGCATGCATGCATACGTATATACGTGCATACATGCATACATGCATACATGCATACATGCATACATGCATGCATGCATGCATACATATACGTGCATACATGCATACATGCATACATGCATACATGCATACATGCATACATGCATACATGCATACATACATACATGCCTACATGCATACATGCATACATGCATACATGCGTACATGCTACATTATTACATTATTAAGTGTCAGCGTTTTGGGCATTCGACGCTTTGGTCACTATTGGCGTAATGGTCCAAGATTAAAATTCGGCGGAATGGGCGCAATCGGCGTAATGGTCGTCAGCGTTTTGGACCATTAAAATATAAATTTGGCTATTTGGGACCGAGGCGGAATGTACTAGGCCCTACAATACGCGAAAGTAAAGAATTAGTATTCAAATCTTGTCTCTGCATTAGAAAAATATTCATCCCTAATATTCGAAGTGATGGGATTACGTGTAACTTTGGTGCGAAGTAAGGGGGTTGATTATGCTTGAAAAGCATTACTTGTTAATTGTAGTATGACAGTATGATCCAGTTGATGCCGTTTACTATGAAGGATGTCATTATAGTAAGCTGAAATCTATGTATTGAATTTTTTCCTAACTTCGGCATATTTCTTTGAAAATAATATTTACATCGCAAAGAATAATTTTGGTGCAAAATTTTCATCTATCCTCACGCGTTCGTTAGTCCGCAAAAAAAGGATCAGACGCACAACTCTAGTTGATCTGTTCAAAGTATATCTCAAGTATTATAAAACCCATTTTAAATTATACAACAGTAATACATATGAAACATATTTTAATGTTCACTAGACGTCACTGCTAACAAAATTCATTATTATGCAACAGTACCTGTTTACTTAAACTAATTTTAAATTACGTGCTTAAAAAAAATTAGGAAAAATAAACACACACTCGTAGGTAATGAACCATATTCCGCCTACTTCAAACTACAGAGTACAATTTTTTTTTCGACATACCAATTGATGACTAATCGTGTTGAAACAAGCTGTTGCTGACAACATTCATAAACGCACGTTTTTTATTCAACACGGAAATTGCTCAACTTTTAAAATAAATCAAACTTGCCACTTTCCCATTTACTCGTATCAGTACATAAAGCAACTTGTTTAATTCTAAACAAATCTTTTTTTTTTGCCACACACAAACTCGATGATTTTAAGTGCCTTGAAAAATACGAGGGCTATTGAAAAAATCCCCCCCTATTAACCTAATGACAGTATTGTGTAAATTTATCAACTGCTCAAATCAGAACGTCAACAAAAACTGGTAATATCGATAACGTTTAAGTGATTTTCAGTCTTTAGAGATTAAAAGGATCGTATAACACCTTAATAAATGCAAACCTTTCAAACTTTAAACAAAGAAAAGCGCCAGCGGTATCTAAATTCCCAAAGGTAGTGAACGTAACAAAATTTACATCGGTCTATAGACATGCACAAACTAAACCCTATAGAAATACTTCAGGTAAGTGAGCGAAACTACCTGAATAGGCATTAGTATTGATTACTAAAGTATACAGCTCTAAAAATATGTAACAACACGCCTTGAACTAAATTTTAAATTAATTACAAAATAAAATTAATTAATGCTCTCATACCAATTGAGAGTAATTTAAGTTTATTACCAGGAATGAGGAACGAGGGTGTATCTTTACTGTTTTCAGTTATTTTTTTATTTTCAATTCTAAGACAGTTGTATCCGGTATGTAGCTATAAATAATTACAGATTTGTGAGAATTGAGAGCTTGGCGGCAGGGGAAGAAGGGTGAAAATTATACTGCGTTTATTGTTAGGTCGGCTTTCATTTTTACACAGATTTGCGCAAAAAGAATCCTGTCATCACGGTATTTTTCTACATTAATAAGCAATTTCGAGTCTGTCTCAGCAGGAAGTGCTCAGCATTCTTTTACATTTTATAACATACTATTGGCATAAAAAGAAGTAATTTTTTTTCTATTGACCTAATTAATAATTCCCAAGACCGGCCGATAAATACCACCAAAATGTCATAAACACGTTTGATTAGTTCAAATTTAACGTTTAGTGTATATTAACCCGGATATGATTGTCCTATTTCAAGGATTAGTACAGTGACCTTTTATGTAGGTCACGAACAAAAATTTTTCTTTCTCTATTTTAGCACGACGTAATTCACACAGTACACAACAATTTCATTGCGGATTTGCAAATAAACGAGAACTTCCCTACACGCTTGCAATGACACCTTAACTTCATTGGGATTGCCATAAAACTACACACAAACGTGTGTATAAAAAGGTAAATCGACAAACTAAGACGCTGATCCGGCTCGAAGGACCTATTAATTTATTGAATAAACATTTAATATTAGTCAAGTTGCTTTGGTATGTGTGAATCCTTGCGATATTGCAGGCTCACATTCCATTAATATAAGTAATTTGATTGTAATCTCATTACATTTAGAATTTACATCAGTTCTACATACACAAAGACAAAATTTATATTGATTGGGGCTTGAACCTTGATGGCGCAATTGGTTAGCGCGGTACTCTAGCAAAGTACAGGTGGTAGGTTCAAATCCTACTTGAGGTAAACTTTTCATTTAAGTATTTAACAAAATTAATAATAATTTTTAATTAGTGTAATTGAGTTTAAATTAACACAACTATGCGATATACTGGGGTTTAAATTTTTACAATACTGGATTATTAATTTTATGGAAAATGGCCACAACCGCATGATACTAGAAAACCGTGAAACCAAGTTAAAAAATAATGAATGTTAAAATGAAAAGCCAATTGTACTAGTTTGACAAATCATAGAATTATAAGCAACAAAATTTTGGAAATTTGTTAACAGAAAGACTAAAGTCAGGTAAAGCGAATTTTTCTCTCTTACAATTTGGCCCATACTCATGCATTACATCACTTTGTTCTTAGTCATCGAGGGTATTCATTTTGTCGACAAACACTTACAGGTGACCAAATTTAATTCTTAGTCCTTGGGATAATGAATTCTGCCATAACCACAAAAAAATTGGTGTACAAATATAGATTTTGGGCAATATTCGACCTAAACGCCGACCAACACCCATGTACCACGTTCTTGGTCATCATTTTGCCGCATCTCCAATAACCAATCTTCGTGTGCAAACGTAAGATATTGTACAAAATATTGCCCAAATTCTGAGCCACACTCACGGATCACATAATTTGGTTCTTGGCCATCGAATCAACCAGTCTGGTCGACCCCATAATGCAAGTGTACTATAAACACAGACTTTGAGCAATATGTGGACCGAATGCCGATCAACAATAATGGACCATAGAATTTAGTTCTCGGTCATCGCAAAATCAACGAAATTGTGTTATCGACATAGTTATTGAGCAAAAGTTAGCCTAAAAGCTAACCAACATTCATACACATAATTTAGCTTCTTGGTTATCCAAAAAATCAATTTTACCGTATCTTCAACGAAAGCAGTGTATCAATTTAGATTTTGAACGAATTTAGCTCAATGCCTAGCAACACTCATGGGTGGCAGAACTTAGTTCTTGATCCTCGAGGACCCAAAGAAATCGGTGTATAAGTATGGATTTTAGGTAATATTAGGTCTAAATGCTGACCAACACTCATAGACCACAGAATTTAGCTCTTGGCCATCGCGATAATTAATTTTGCCGTGTCTCCAATGGAATTGGTGTATAAAATTTTGTCGCACTTTCAACGAAATTTGGTTATCGACATAGATGTTGGGCAAAATTTATCTTAAAAACTAAGCAACACTAAGAGACTACATTTAGATCTTAGTCATGGCGAAAATTCATTTTGCCGCGTCCTTAACGAAATTAGTGTGTCAACCTAGATTTTGTACAAACTTAGCCCACTTGCCAACCAATACTCATGGATGACAGAATTTAGTTATTGGTCCTAGAGGCAATCGATTTTGCCACGACCCCAAAAAAATTGGCGTATAAATATGAATTTAGGGCAATATTCCGCCTAATGATGACTAACACTCATGAGTTATCTTGGTCATCGAGATAATTCATTTGGCGCATCTCCAATGAAGTTTGTGATAAACAATGATTTTGGTCAAAATTTGGCTCTTGGAAATCAAGTCAATCGGTTTTGTCGAGACCCCAATGCAATTTTGGAGAAATTTAGTCCACTTGCCAACCAACAGTCATGGGTGACAGAAGTTAGTTGTTCTCGAGGCAATTGATTTTACCACGACCCCAAAGAAATTGGTATATAAATATGGATTTTGGGCAATACTCGGTCTAATGCTGACCAACACTCATGAACCATCTTGGTCATCGAGAGATAATTCATTTGCCACATCATGCCCTCGCACAATTTGGCTCTTGGCAATTAAGTCAATCGATTTTGCCGAGATCCCAATGCAATTTTGGAGAAATTTAGTCCACTTGCCAACCAACAGTCATGGGTGACAGAAGTTAGTTGTCCTCGAGGCAATAAATTTTACCACACCACAGAAATTGGTATATAAATATGGATTTTGGGCAATACTCGGTCTAATGGTGACCAACACTCATGAACCATCTTGGTCACCGAGAGATAATTAATTTGCCACATCACAAATGAAATTTGTGATAAACATAGATTTTTGGCAAAATTTTGCCCTCGCACAATTTGGCAATCAAGTCAATCGGTTTTGCCGAGGCCCCAATGCAATTAGCCTATATTTGGCCAAAATAGAGGCATACACTTATGGAGTATAGAATTTTGTTCTCGGAAATCGAAAGAATCCACTTGCCTCGTCCACAACCAAATCAACGAATCAACACGGATTTTGGACAAAATCAACCCAAACGCTTACCAAACTCATGAGTCACAGAATTTAGCCTTTGCTGACCAACTGTTGCGCCTCCAATAAATTGGTGTGTAAACGTAGATATTCGGCAAAAGTTTGGCTAAATTCTGAGCGACATTCACGGGTCACGTAATTCAGCTCTTGGCCATCGAATCAGTCAGTTTGGTTGAGACCATAATGCAAATGTACTATAAAAACACAGGTTTTGAGCAATATTTGGCCGAAATGCCGATTAACACTCATGGACCATAGAATTTAGTTCTTGGTCATCGAGAGAATCCATTTTGTCGCGAAATCAACGAAATTGGGTTATCGGCATAGCTATTAAGCAAAAGTTAGCGTAGAATCTAACAAACACTCATAGACTACATAATTTTGCTTTTGGCATTGCGAAAATCCATTTTGCCGCATCTTCAATAAGTTTGGACAAATTTAGCCCACATGCCTACCAATACTCATGGGTAACAAAATTTAGTTCTTGGTCCTTCAGGCAATCAATTTTGCCGCGATCCCAAAGAAATACTGGCATTCACTTATGGACAATAGAATTTTGTTCTTGGTAATTAAAAGAATCAACTTGCCTGCTCCACAACCACAAACAAATTCAACAAGGGTTTTGGACAAAATCCAACCCAAATGATTATCAACACTCATGGGTTATAGAATTTAGATTCTGCGCATCGAAACGACTAATACTGTCGTGAAATATAGATTATGATCCTGACAAATATTCATGGTCCACGAATTTAGCCCTTGGTTATCCAGAGATTTGATTTGAGACAGATTTTGGCCATTATTGGAATATGAAAAAAAGTTTCTTTTACTTTTGTAGAAACGACGTCATAGAAAATCAATGTTGGCCATGTGTTGACAGAATTCGAGGTATAATTTTCAGACGAAGTACGCAAAGATATTGCAAACGTTTACATTGGTCTTTATAACATAATGTGTAGCAAACTTAATGCAAGAAATCGCATTTTCATATCTTAAGCCGTTTAACAGTAATTACAGGGGAGGACGGACGGACAAAACGCGCACTAGATCGGAGTAATGACATTTACACATCGAGACATTTTTCAGGCATCTATAATTCATGGAGTTGATCGGCCTATTTCCACATTTTTTGCTTTTTGAGCGCGACGCTTCGGAAGCGGACTCTGCTTTCGTCATCAGGATTAGTCCTAAGAAGGACTGTTTTCGAACTTGAGTCGAATTCATATGTTATATATAATTTTTTCCCAAGCACTTGACTACTTTCAGATTCGAACTTGGCACCTTTCACTTACTAGTCTGAAACCTTTACCGCTGAGCCACTGAGTAATCCAATATATATATATATATATATATATATATATATATATATATATATATATATATATACACACATAAAACTTTTTCGTGGTTGCGCAGAAGTTTATTAGACATGTTGGGCGTTGTGATAGTGGGAAACCCATCGCCATCCCAAACTCTTGTTGGTAGAATTTGTCTTCTACCTGGAAATATGTAGTTCTAATGCATATTGTCAGAAGTTCCATTATTGTGTTTACCGAGAGTTGCGTGCGTTCGTCTAACGTTTCATCCTTTTTCAGCTTGTCCCTTACGATAGTTAGTACCTTATCGGTAGGCACATTTGACATTATTAGTCACTTTGGTTTTTTAAATACATCACCCTGTATATGCAGTCATTATTGGAATCTCCTCTTCAATGCGAGTTCAACCATATGTAACACTTATGATTTTATATAGTCAATAATGACTGCAAATGCAGGGTGATGTATTTAAAAAACCAAAGTGACTAATAATATCAGAGAAACGGCAAATTTGGCAACATTGCAAATGTCAAATCTGGTATCTCCGTATTCCAAAATAGGCTTATCCCAAACTTTGTACAATTCGGACTAGCAATTTGCGAGATAATTCCAGACTTTTGGTCCACTCTGTATTATATTTCACTATGTTTTATATTTCATCTGCAGAGAATATATGAATAAATTTAATATTTACCCAATTCCATTATTAATGGATGCATTATGTTATTTCCCTTTAGACTGGCATTCTCCAATTACCCATTGTTAGATTAATCGATTGCTATTGGGCAGGAATTTGTGATCACTAAACTTTCTTTCTATTTCAGATATCCGGGGCAGCATCATCACTATCACCAACTACATCATCCACACGAGGACTTTTTAGAAACCCATCAACATCACGACACGATGTCAACAGGCATCACATATCACATATACTGTTAATTTTTCGAAATCTTTAATAAATTGTTGAATTTAATTTAAATACATGATTAACTGATCATTTGATTATTTAATAACTTGATTAATCGATTATTTCATTTATCGATTGTTTGATTATCGATTAACGAAAGAAAACGATTATTTTCAATATTCGATTATCGACCCCGAACTATAGATAGCGGACAAAAATATTTCATTATTGCAATAGTAACAGAAAATCGTAGTTGTTACCGCGAAAGAATAGGTAGGATAATTAAAGGGTCTGCAATTAAAACCTGAAAAAAAAAGGGCGAAAAAGATGGAATTTAAGCTGTGCACATGTCGGGGTATAAATAACAGATGATCTCTCACACAGTCCGTTATTCAAATTAATCGTGACGGATCACACAAAGATCTGATGCTGACGTAATTTTAAAATATCACCGATTCCCGCGGTGTTTTTTGTTACACCGAAAATTTAACACATATGGGATTTTCTATGGACGAGTGAATATTCTTTTAATGGAAAATGTAAAAAAAAGGGGAGACTTTTTTTGTTATATTTTAATAAACGGTCGTTGATTCAAAAGTTTGTTGGTTAGGCAGTTTAGATGTGGTATGCGAAGCGGGAGTTTTAATTAAAATTTTATTAGACGTTCCTTTATTACATACAATGATTATAAACCGTTTGAAGTCTGAAATACATAATTCTTTCCGTTAAAAAAAATCAAAATCCTGAAATCCTTTTTGTTGGTTTTAATGTAAGTTTCCCATATGATCAAGTGGTGATGTAAACAAACATATCGAAAAATAATCAGCACCGTCTTGGTTTGAATCAACCTACATTAACCCGTAAAGTGTTCGTGCCAGTGACCAAATTAAAACATTAGTATAATCAAGCGTAAGTAGGTACTTTGTAAATGTAAAACCTAAACAAGCAATTCAATAATCTGGTGTACTCTTTAGAAAAGTATGTGATTGAAACCGTTACTATTTAATTAATCAATAAAACCCAAATATCTCAAAATTGTCTCTTGATAGCACTATATCGTAAGAACGATTTATTTTTATAAAAATTGATAATGCACGACGATTATTGCACACGTGACTAGATGGAAAAATTCTTGAATATACACTTTAGACCTGACTCAGTAATAATTACGAGCTTGTTATTTACGGCTTTATTGTTGTTAAATTAACTCTTTATTTTGTTTTAAAAGTAGAGCAATGTACCTCTATTAAGTACTATTAATGTTAGGAAAAGTTACTACTTTGTCGTCAGCAGATCCACCTCTCAGGAGTAAATAACGGCTAAAAATTGGTACTTTTACGGCTCGACTTTAAAAGTGATTTCTCTATTGCGCATTAACAAAATGGCTACTTTGAAAATGAATTACCCAAACCGTTTCGAAAAAATTCAAGCTTCTATTCAGCAGAGGGGCCAACTAACCAAAGTAAATTGTGTTTAAAAAATTAGGTGCTTTTACGGTTTGCCATCAAAATTATTTTTTTATTCATACTTTATTTAAATCTTTTATTGCTCTTACGGTTTCAAATAAGTTGAACTGTCTCGTCAGCCTCTCAAGGGTAAAATATGTTAAAAAAGTTAGCTGCCCGTTTGTCATTTAAAGGATTCCTTTATTTACACTTTACTTAAACATTTAGTTTATTAACTAGGTGTTCTTAGCGTTTCAAAAAAGTCGAGCACTGTCAAGAGTAGATTGTGTTCAAAAAATTAGGTGCTTAGTTCCACTTAATTAGGACCTAATTATAAACTGGGTCTTAATTGTTTATACAGTGTTTAATTAGTAATATATTTCTAATTTTAACCTGTTTCTAATGTCATTATGGTGATCATAAGTATCGGTTAAATTTGAAACATTTTGTATTTAATGAGGATAAAAATGTGAACAATTTTTTATTGCCGTTAAAATATTAGCTAAATTAAACGCTAAATGAGTTAATTATTGATAATTATAAACGCTTATCACGTTGTTGAAATTAAACGATTACTAGTTAATTAATGTGGAATGCTATTGTGGTTTAAATTGTAATTAAAATTAAATTAAACGCTTAAATTAGTAATTTGTTTCTAATTGTTAATGCTCTCTGCTACATTATCGTGAAAATACGTTGGTGGAAAGAAAATTAGCCACACTGCTTTTCCTTTTTGCGGTCACTCGATTTCATAAGTTTGTATGTACTTTAACCTAATTTCATGACATTTGGTTGTATTTGTAAATTACTTATTATTAAAAAACTAGGTTTTCTTGATAATTATTTCCCAGTTTGTAAATAACAGGCTCAATCATCAATGTGTAAAGCTCGTTAATTTTCATTTGAGTAATTTTAATGTTTGCCTGTACCACTATGATGCAACACATAATCTAATTCATTCTTACCTCAAACAATTAACACAGTGTAGCCTACCTCTAGACGGCCAATTAATTTTATCAGATCAGGCAGTAATTTAATATTACTCTTAAATAAACTCTAAGCTCTTAATGCGAGCGAAGTCAATGCTGTGTAATTAGATAATTTTCATAAGCATTTCCATCTTTGCGAATTAGTTAATTAATTAAAGATTAAGGATAGAGTAAATGTCTCTCTCTCGACGTCGGCATCTATTTCTGTCGGTGTCGGCCACTTTGCAGGCGTGGCTTGTCGGCCATTTTGTTTGTCGATCATTTCTAATTTTGGCGGAAAATTTTAAGCTCCTGAACTTGTTCTACGGTCTTCGCCCCCTTGCCGGGTCTTCGCTCCTTGCCAGGCCCTCTGATAGTTTGTGACGCCACCTAGTGGTGTGTTTTTAAAACTAATTAATGTTTTCTGTAATAGATTGATCGTGGCTCCTCCCATGCGGTAAGTACATACAGATCCTTGTAATCGTTAGGGCGGGAAATTTAAAATGGTATTATAAGTAGGGGCCCTCATAGGCCACTGGAACTTGCTCTTGAGCGAGATTAATTATCGATAATAAAAAGATTAAGAGGTTTTCAATAATTTATTACACGTAATACTAATTTTAAGACGTTCAGACTTGTTTATAAATCTAAGCGCTTTTTGACCGAGGTGTTTCCGATAAGACTGATCTTGTATGTAAATTATTTGAATTATCATTTTTTCCATTTTCAATAACGACTTATGACGTTCAGGCCTATTTTTGTCATGTCTAAAACAACTGTTGCTGCACAAATAGACCAATTACTGTTAAAGTTAAAAAGATGCAAATGGGATCTGGAAATTTATGATGTTCAAAGAAAACTACAATAGATGGATCCGAATAAACGCAACAGTAGACGAATTAAGATGTTGATGTAACCAATAAAATAAGGGTAAGTGATTGTTTCTGTTTTTAAATCCTATTTTATTTACTTTATGTAATTAATTACCTGTAGAGATTTTTTAATGTTATGTTATAATTACAGATAAGGATTTGTCAACTCTAAATGCATGCGAGAGGGATCAAAGCTAATATCAACGCAGCCGCCGAGAAGTTAGATGAAAAGAAGATCTAACAGATCAGAAGGATGATGATAATGATGATGCAGGTGCTGATGCTGGTGATACAGGGTGGCGCATTAGTGTGACAAAGTCCCATATCTCCTTTATTTAAAGAGATACAAAAAAAAAATTAAATACAAAAGTTGTAAGATATGTTCTGGTGCATATTCCAAAAATATTTTTAATTATTCAGAGTAGATGATAAAAGCTTAGTAGTAATTTTAATTTTTTTTTTTTTAAATAGAAAACCCTATATATTATTACATATTTAGATTCTACATACAATTTTAGACACATTTTATGTATAATGTCCTATACCTATGTCGAACCGTTTTTGACAAATTTCAAATTTTTTGTCAAAAATGACGTTTGCAGGCCAAAACAGGTGGAAATCTTTTCTAAACAAAGCCTTTATCAATTAGTTATGATTGGTTTCCTTGGAAATGGGGACCTACTCAAATGGGCTGTATTGATATTTTTGCAATACATTCATACAGGGTGATCAAAAATGGACAACAAAAAGTAGATTAAAAAAACCTATAGTCATTTTTTTTTAATGGAAACCCCCTATTTATTTAGAATTAAAAATAAGGGCGACTTTGTATAAGAGTGTATATTCCAAAAAAATGTAGTTTTTGAAATAATGACAATTTAACATTTTTTTATTGTAAAAAGGCTATACGGCTTTCAAGTTTTGTTGTTAGTTGGCCGTGACGGCGAGACGTGGCATATAAAAATAATAAGAGATCATCAGAAATGTCATTATTTATTGTCAGTTGATAATTTGTGTGATACATTAGTGTATTTTATAGCAAATTGATTTAAAACTTGAATTAAAATTGTAAATAATGAATTTTTCGTAAGCCGAGATGGTTGATATGATTTTTGTTTTGGGAGCTAGTGATAAGAATACGCTCTTAGCAAGAAGACTGTATCACCAACGGTTTCCAGAGAGACGGCAACCTGAAAGAAGGGCATTTGAAAAGCTTTTGGAGTGTTTTGAAAGAACTGGCAATGCGTTATATGAAAAAAATACTAGGGAAAAACGTGCACAGACTGAGGAAAATCAATTAAATGTACTATTAACAGTTACCGAAAATCCATATATTGGACAACGACCCATTTCTCAGCAGGTTGGTGTTGAACGACGTACGGTACAGTGGATATTGAAGTCTCAAAAAATGTATCCCTATCACATTAAACTACTTCAAGACTTGGTTACTGAAGATTATCAAAGACGACTGGAATTTTTTACATGGGCTCAAAACAAAATAAACCAATAAAGAAATTTTGTTCATTTGATTTTATTTACAGATGAGGCCACATTTCACAGAAACGGAAGTGTAAACAGACACAATTTTCATTACTATTCTACCGAAAATCCACATTTTGTAAGTTATACTTCTCAAACTAGATGGTCTTTAAATGTTTGGGGAGGTGTTGTCGGTAATCATGTAATTGGACCATATTTTTTTGATCGACGAGTAACAGGGGAAGTATACCTAGACTTTCTGCAAAACCATCTACCTAATTTGTTGCGTCAAGTGCCACAGGATACGCAACAAGAAATGTGGTTTCTTCATGATGGGGCCCCAGTACATCATACAGGTCCGATAATAACTTTTTTAAACGCTAGAAATCCAGAATGTTGGATTGGGAGGGGAGGGCCTGTTGCTCGGCCTGCTAGATCCCCAGATCTTACTAAAATGGACTTTAGTATACGTCAAAGAGCAGGTTTATAAAATACCGCCTACAACAAAGGAAGACATGAAGATTAGGATTAGAAACTGTTTTCAAAACATTAGTGTTGAAATGTGTAGAAATTTAAGCAGCGAATTTGAAAGACGTTTTGAATTGTGTATTCAAGAAAGAGGCGGACATTTCGAACAACTTATTAGGTAGTACGCATTTGACGTGTTTCTAGTACTTTCATCTGTTTAATTAGTTACAGGTTTAGTTACATTAGAGGTGTTAAGTTTATGATTAGGATTAAGACATAATATGTTGAATCAAAAAAATATTGTATTTACGTTCGTTTAATAAAATAATTATTTATATGGGGTTCAATAAATTGTAATATTTCGATCTGAAGTGCTCGATTTTTTTGTTTCGCCGCGCCCCGCCCTCACGGCCAACTAACAACAAAACTTGAAAGCCGGTATAGCCTTTTTACAATAAAAAAATGTTAAATTGCCATTATTTCAAAAACTGCAATTTTTTGGAATATACACTCTTATACAAAGTCACCCTTATTTTTAATGCTAAATAAGATAGAATTAAAAAAATTTGGGGTTTCCATTAAAAAAATGACTTTATAGGTTTTTTTGAATCTACTTTTTATTGTCCATTTTTGATCACCCTGTATGAATGTATTACAAAAATATCAATACAATACAATTAGAGTAGATCCCCATTTCCAATGAAATCAACCATAACTAATTGATAAAGGCTTCGTTTAGAAAAGATTTCCACCTATGCTTTGGCCTGCAAACGTTATTTTTGACAAAAAATTTGAAATTTGCCAAAAACGGTTAGACTTAGGTATCATTATACATAAAATGTGCCTAAAATTGTATGTAGAATCTAAATATGTAATAATATATAGTTTTCTATTTAAAAAAAAATTTTAAATTACTTCTAAGCTTTTATGATCTACCCTGTATAATTAAAAACATTTTTGGAATATGCACCAGAACATATCTTACAACTTTTGTATTCAATTTTTTGTTGTATCTCTTTACTTAAAGGAGATATGGGACTTTGTCACACTAATGCGCCACCCTGTATATGAGATGTAATCATAAAATTAGTATTATGTGTAATAAATTATTGAAAACCTCTATCTTTTTATTATCGATAATCAATCTCTATTACAGAAAACATTTATTAGTTTTAAAAATACACCCGTAGATGAGGTCAGAAACAATCGGGGGGCCAAAGGGAGCTAACGCCCAAGAGATAGTTCCAGTTGCCTATACCGGTCTTATCAGCTAGTATGAGGGCCCCCTTTTTAGAATGCCATTTTAAATTTCCCGTCCTAACGATTACAGGAATGTGCATGTACTTACCGCTAGGTGGAGCCACGATCAATTTCTATTACAGAAAACATTCATTAGTTTTAAAAATATACCGCTAGATGGCGTCACAATCAGGGGGCCTGGCAAGGGGTGAAGACCCCAGAACAAGTTCAAGAAGCCAATAATTTCCCGCCCAAATCAGAAATTGCCACCAAGATGGCCAACAAAAAAAATGGCCGGGCATCGTTGTTCCTCACCGGAGCCCATTCTACTCACGTGGCTCACCAGTGGGTCACAAATGTATTTTTAACGTATAAGCGTGACCAAACGGTCACCAGTAAGGGGGTTAATAAAGCATTTACTATCGACACATCTTTTGTGTACGAGTGAATTTATAGTGGATTAAGAGGAGTATTATTTATTTTTTTAACGAGGAAGAAATAAATAAAAAATTACTTATTAGTCCTACAATACGAAAGAAACAAAAAAGGTTTACCTATTTAAATAATATTTCAAGTACTCCACGACCTAAGCTTTCTTGGACAAATACCTAGTATGTTTGTGTCAGCTTTGTGATAAAGCTAACAAATGCTCAGTCCAAAAAAAAAAAGAAGAGGATACATTAATTTATTGGGCATTTCAAAAACTAGACGAATCGGGAAAAAATTAATTCTTGAAGCTTTTCCAAGATTTCGACTAGCTTCACCGAGCTGGAAATTAAGACGATTTAATGCCTTATTTCTATACTTGTTTTAAAAATACTATGGAATTTAAAAGTAGCTTGTTATCATTATTGGACCAACCTGTACTTTTTGGTGAAATGTGAAAAAACTAAAAAATAGCGTTATTTCCTAACCTAAGACAAACAGTTCTTTTGTTTGCCCTTAAAATGAATACTAGATTATCTTGTGTTATTGGAAAGGGTAAACATTGTAAAATATCGAGTTATTTACGTTTAAAGCCGAAGTTTAGAGAATTGGCTTTTTGAGCAAGCAGCATTACACAAATGATTTAATGTGTTTTACTTGCTGAAAAAAAAAAACGAATAGTGTTGCTTAACCAGATATTGTTAATCACACCTTACAAATACACACGCCCCTATACCAAATCAATACTGGAGATACAGAAATTGGTCTATTCATACATTTTGGATAATGGAAAGCGAATAATAAAGCAGAAATATCGGGCTTTTATGCGAGAAATTCCATTTTCTAACCGCAATTCAAATTAAACATTTAGAAGCAAACTTTTTTTATATACCTTAACGAAAGTAGTTCACAAAAGACGTTCCCGAAGCAATAGCGCATAAGTTTCCGCCAGTTTTCCAAATATAAGAGGGGGTTCTATTTTAACACGTTTCCTCTATAAATTCACCTGACAACAAACATAGGCCGCCTTGTGTTGCTACAAGTTGTACAAACAAATCATCGACATTATTTAATGATAATCTTGCACAATAACGATTTGGTAAACAAGGGGAAAATCTAAAGACGCTATACACAATTATTTTCTATTAAGTTTACTCAGCTTTTAATTCTATCCTTATTTATTCTTAAATAAATGCTCGCCCCTATTATTTTATTAAACATATTTGTAATTATAATGACCCGCAAACGTGAAAATTCGATTTCGAAATAACAGATGAAGAAGCTTCCAGAATAATAAATTTGTTTGAGTTTTCCTAATTTAATTTCTTTACTGGTATTTTTTTTTCTTGGAAAAAAGTTAAGAAATTTTCTCAAATAAAATACAACGGGAACAAAAAAGTTTGTCAGTTGTGTAAGAAAAACGAGAATAAATTAATTTTACCTTCTGTTTTTCTCTGTGTTACAATGAGGTTATCAATAAGTTCTTATAAACTTTCTGTCTGAAATATGCATACAGGGTGTTTCAAAAAATGTTCCGCTAATTTCTAGGGTAAATAGAATATTAAAAAATAAGGTTCGTTTGGTTAATACACGTGTCCGAAAATGTGACCCTAATAATGCTTTTTTTTATTATCTCTGAAACGGTTTAAGATACCTAAATAAACTTTAGACCACAAATACCTTTGATTAGGTGATAAAAAGATAGTGTTGACAAATTTTTAATATTTTGTATAGGAGCGTTGCTAGGGGGGAGGCACTCATTTTGCCCCCAAACTTTTTTTTATGGGAATATTTTTTGGGCAAAAATAGTATTATTTAAACAATTTCCCACAAAAAAAGATACTGTTGTTGAAAGTCAGAAAAATTACTGGTTCTGGAGTTATTTGAAGTTTTAGCAAGTAATGCTGACTGAATTAATAAATTATTTTAAAATAAAACAATTAATACTTTTCATGCGCGAAAACGAACCACCTCAGGGAATAATTATTGATTCAGAAACAACTATGTGGTAAAATATTGTAAATGATTTAGAACTTAAAAAAGGTTTTAATTGTATGGCATTAACACAGAACAGACAAAGGAAACAATTAAAAAAAAAAACAACGAATAACACAGAACAAACAGAAAAATAAATTGAATAAGTAGGTACGGGTTTTTACATTAAATGTTTGAAATGATCACCATTTTCACGAATTCATAATCGTAAACGTTTTTCTAGTGAAAACATAATCCTTGCTCGCTTGACGTTCTTCAATGGAGTTTATTTCACTTGAATATACTTTTTCTTTAACTAAACTCCACACATCAAACGGATTTAGGTCAGGGGACCTTGGTGGCCAGTAGATAGGAGCATCAGCACCTCAACCAATCCAACGATTTGGAAACTGATCGTTGAGCCATCTTCTAGCTTGTCTACTGAAATGAGGTGGAACACCATCATGCATAAAAGCCATATTTCTTCGTAGATCAAGAGGCAAATCTTCTAATAGCGGAAATAAACGATTACCCATTTTTTTTGTGTTAGTATGCTCATGCTTATGGTTAGTAATCAATTATTTATAGCTTAAATGTATATCTTAACCGTAGACTGTTCAGGAGTCCTTCTCCTCTTCCGCCCTGGTCAATCTATGTTTGTTGGTGTTATTGTAAAGTTTACAATCATCAGATGTTGTTATTTTTGGTGTAAAAAAAAAAAAGATTGAGATTTATTTGAATATTTAATAATGGGTGAATTGGTTTAAGTGTGTGTTGTTTAGTAGGGTGTAACGTGCTTAGTGTGTTTCATGCTAGGTCGTCATCGAATAGACGGGGGGATGCAGAGGGCATATGGGATGTTATCTAGGGATCCTTCTATCTGCTCGTGGAGGTAGTCAAGAAGTTGTGTAAGGATCACGGGGGGATGCTTGAATTTTAATCTAACGATTTCTTTGGTTGGGATAGTATCGCCAAAATTGTATTATGCGCGAAGTGTTTGGATTCTGTGTGTGATTGGTGGTATGTGTTGAGTTGTGAGGTCACTAGGGTACCTGAGGGGTAACCTATGTATGCGTCTAAAAATTCGGCGTTCACATGAGGCAATGGAGGAAAGGTGATTGGGGTTTATATTAGTGTATATGGGTGCTCGGAAATCCATAACAGGGCGAATGTATGTTTTGTAGGAGTATTGAAGTGTTTTAGAGTGGCAACCCCTGATTCTACCCCGGATGGCGCCCAGTAGGTTTGCGCGGTTTCTAATCCTATTGAGTGTTTTTTTTTAACATCGGGGAGCCAATTGAGAGTTCTAGGTAGGTGACTTCATCTTGGAGTGTAAGTCTTTATTGGTTTAGGGCGAGTGAACCATTTCTGGAGGCAAGCTTTGGGAACTTGTCTTCGGTGTAATAAGGCTGTCGGAAGAGGATTGTTTGGATTTTGGTGGGATTGACGGAGACTCTCCACCGGTTCGCCCAGTTGGAGAAGTTCCGGAAGGCTGGGTCGGATAAATGACGGAGGATTTTTCGATTTATACCGTCATGACCTGAGGCAGAATTTTTTTCTTTTTTCAAATAAGTGTGGCCCTGATCGGGCGTGATGGGAGCATAAAAGGGAATCTCGTTGTCGAGTTGGATTTCAGGAAGGTTAAGGTTGCGGAATTCTTCGAGGCGACTCTCAAGGAGTGCCTTGAACCGGTTCTCGAATTGGGGATCATCTAGGAATCGGAAAGTGTATTGGAGGTGGTGACCAAAGAAATCGACCTTTCCTTAGTCAGAGGAGATTAGGTTGCTCTGAAGGTCGGTTAGGTGGGATTTAGGGTTAATTTTTCTTCTGGTTAGTCTATCGAACTGTTGCCAGAAGAGTTTACCATTTCTATAATCTAGTCTGGGAGGTGGCTTTGGTCCAGGGGTCTTCGGCGTGTCTGTTTGCTTCTCGCCTGATTAAGACGTTAAGGCGATTGTATTAAGTCTTGAGAGCCGGATCCCTGGATCGCAAGAATTGACGATAGATTCGTCTTTTCTCTTTGATCCAGTTCACAATGTGCTGTAGGAGCGGTTTACGGAAAATGGCGATGTGTTTTAATGGTACAGATATCGACCGCTTCCGTAATTACGGAAGTTAGGTCTCTAATGACGCTCTCGATATCTTGGGTCGTTTGAAGATTGGGTGTAGGAAGGTTGTTGGAGATGTGTTCCGAGAACACATTCCAGTCTGATTTTGAAACATCTTTAATGACGGTGTATTGAGAGGTATAAGGGGAGCTTGACAAAATGAAGTTTTGACCAGTACTGGTATGTGATCTAATGTGATCGTGGTACCTAGAAAGCACTCACGATCGACATAGTGAACTATGGGTTCGGAAACTATGATATGATCTATTATTGAGGCACCTAAATGTTCGAAGTATGTTGGCTGTGTGTTGGCGATTCGCAAGAACGGCAACTGCAACAGAGCAGATGATAGTCTGCTACCATTGCCATTACTTTCGGTGTAACCGAATTGAATGTGGCGGGCATTGAAATCACCTAGGATAATTGCATTAGGGACGCTAGAAGCGTAGATTAAAAGGTCATCTGATAGGGTGTTGTAGTCGGGCGGGTTGTAGTATGAAATAAATACTATAGGAGTGGGAAAGTGCACCGTCGCAGCAACGCATTCGAGATGCTGTAGGTGCGCAGGAAGTTTAAAAGGAATGGATGGGAAGTAATTTTTAATTAAGAGGGCGGTTCCGTGTTGACTATTGTTTACATAGGTGTGAAATGTGTTGAAATTATGTGTGCATCTGGGTATGAGTTTTGTTTCCGTGATGGCAAGGATGTGTATATTGTGTATGTGTAAAAAGTGTTTAAGGGGCGTTTCCGACGAACGCCCCTAGCATTAACGGTCCCTGCCAGGATGTCCATTAGGAGAGAGTTAAGGATTGGGTTGGCGGATTACGGCGACCTTCATCCGCGTACCGGATATGCAGATGTTGATCCTCCGTTGGAAGAAGTTCCGGGATAGCGAATCTAGGGTGCGGACAACCCTATCTCGCCGGTCGGGGAACATCTGGAAGAGGGAGTGAATGAGGATTTGTAGGAAGTCTTTGATGGATAGGGTGTAGGTGTCGGGAGAGGGTTTAAGGTGGGCTCTGTCTTCCGAGTAGGACTCTTTGGTAGACAGGATAGGTTCGAGGGATTCCATCTTCGACAGAGAACTAAGAGGTTCCCGCCGCTTCCGGCAATTGAAGGTATACGAAGGGTGAGCTTCCCCGCAGTCGTTACACTTCGGGTTAGCAGAGGATTTGCAGGAGGAGGATCTGTGACTTTCGCCACAGTTGAAACAACGGATAGCACGGGTTGGACACTACTCAGCGGTATGCCCCACCTGCATGCAGGTGGAACAATACTTGGGGAGAGGTTGAGGGATAAGGGAGGGTTCGCAACTGTAGTGTTGCCCGAACATGACAACACCGCGTGCGAGGAGGTACTCAAGGGTGGTTTGGGAAGAGGTTATGATCCGAATAAGAGATGTGGGGGTGTTAGTCGCCTTAGCGGTGATGCGAACGGCCTTCCTCACGTGTGGAAGATCGATCGCACCGAGAATCTCGGGTTCTAGGATGTCCTTATCTACGTGACGAATCACGCAGGAAAATGAGGGCGCTCTAGGAGTGGAGTTGAAGGGACGGGGACCGGATAGTTGGATCAAGGTTACTGTGGCAGCCTAAGCTGTGTACCATCCAACAACAATGTGTCAAACAAATCTACCAAACAAAAAAATCGCGATTCTGCAGCCTACTTAATTCAAGTATATTAAATTAATATTTCTTTTGTTTTCTTATTTTGGGTAAAACATGTTAAAACCTCAAATAACTCCAAAACCAGTAATTTTTTTGACTTTCAACAAGTACTTTTTTGTGGTGATTTGTTTAGCGACGCTCCTGTACAAAATATTAAAAATTCTCAACACTATCTTTTATGACCTAATCAAAGGTATTTGTGATCTAAATTTCATTTAGGTACCTTAAACCGTTTCAGAGATAATTAAAAAAAGGATTTTTGAGGCAACTTTTACAGGGCCGTATCTTCTTAAGGAGGCATTTTCGAACACATGTTTATTCAGCAAACTAACGTTATTTTTTAATGTTCTATTTACCCTAGCAATTAGCGGAAAGTTTGTTGAAACACCCAGTGTAGAGTCGATTGCGCTTTTATCAGTGGCGACTCGTTGGTGACAATTAGCTTTTAATTGTAGTTATACACAGTAAAGCGCAAATCCTTTTAATTTTGTTGCATACCTTTTTTTAATATTTAGAGGCAGGTCACACTGTTTCATGAAAGAAGTCTTCTGGGCGAAAAGGTACTTCAGGACCGCCTTTTGCATGTTAGCTGTGACACCGAGCTAGTAGGTCAGTGGTAACACCATCAGCTTAGCTTTCTGGAGGTAATGGGTTTGAGTCCCGTTACCGTCTACCCTGTAATGTGTTTTTTTAGGGGGTTTTGCCTCATACACATGTAGCAGCATGATCACTGCTTTTCTTTTTGTTAGTATGTTCATGTTTATGGTTAGTATTTACTTATTTTAGCTTATGTAGATCGTTCGTAGACTATTCAGGAGTCCTTCACTTCAGCCCTGGTCATTCTTTTCTTGTTGGTGTTGCGCTGTGGCGAATTTTAGTTTGGGTTTTTACGTGGGAATCGGTAGTTGTAGGGAATGGTAAAGATCTTTCTGGTTGGAATAATGATACCGAAACAAAGATTCTTTGTAATGTCTGTATTCTGTGTGTGATGGATGGTATGTTTGCGTGCTGTATTGTGAGGTCGTTAGGGTACCTGAAAGGTAACCTGTGTATGGGCGTTCACAGAAAGGACGAATCGATAGAGAAGAGGTGATTAGGGTTTATGTTAGTGTTGTAGTGTTTGAGGGTGGCAACCTCTGAGTCTACCCCTGAGGGCGCCTAGTAGGTTTGCTCGGTTTTGTACATCGGGGAGCCAATTAAGGGTTTTAGTGAAGAGGATTCCCAAGCATTGGCATCTCTCGAGCTCTAGCTTCTTTTAAAAATTTTGGTAAGAGGTAAAATATTTTTCGACTATTTTCTGTTTGTGTGCTGTGACGTCATCATGACGTCACGATATTCGTCGCGTACAAGGTATCAATAACAATAACACAAAGCAATTGTTTAAAATAAAATATTTAAAACAGTGGGCGACTGTATTTTACAGTCCAGACAGTCAAACTGGATATCTAAAATTGACTTTCGTAACCTTTAAACAGTACAGCAGCAAATTAGTTAAGACGCTCTTTTTAATGTTCATTTCCGGACGAAAAAGTATTTTTCAACCGTCTTGAGTTTGTCAGGTGTGCCGTCAGCATGATTTTATTCAATGTCCTTGATTTTGTTGTACATTACACAAGTAAGAATAAGATGCAACAAAAATATTTGTTGTGAACAATGCATGAATCATAAAAAGACAATACAAATTCCCCGTTACGTTTAAAACAGTGCGCTACTGAGATTTACCTGTCAACAAGGCTATGATCGATTTTATATGTAACATGCCTTTACCTTGCGAGTTGTGGCGTCATTATTTTTTTAAATGACTGTCTCGATATTTTTATACATATATGACGTTTTCTTAATTTTAGGCAAAATCCAAAGAAAATATTGCGAAAAAAGTACGATGACAAAACACAATATAATCACGTCGTTATGTTTAAAACAGTTGGCCTAGCGACTGGGATTTGTCTGTCAAAATGTTTATTACTTAATCGACATCTGAAGTGACCTGAGTAACATTTACACTAGCCGAAGTTTTCGATTTTAGACTAAAGCAATACAACAAATTAGTTATGACGCCTTTTGGATGAAAAAGATTTTTCGACCCTTTTGAGTTTGTGAGCTGTGACGTCATCATTTATATATCAACCACAAAAAGACAATACAAACTCCTCGTTACGTTTAAGTGTACTACTGGAATCTACTTGTAAACAAGTTTATGACTTATTGTGTATCTGAAATGGAGTGTAGATAGCTTTATACAAGGGGAACACCCAAGTTATACGACGTTTTTTTTTTTCATATTGACTTCTAGACGAAAAAAATATTTTTCGTGGGTTGTGATATAATCATTATTTGTAACAATATAAATGCGCCCTTATGTTCAAAATTGTGCTCCACTAAAATTTACCTGCCAACATTATTAATTAATCGATATCTAAAATGAAGTTTATACACCTTTAAATAGTGATAGCTCTCAAGCGTCGACTAAAGTAAGAATGATAAGGAGCTTTTCCGATCCTCTTTTGTTTCTGAACTGAGAGATAATCATGATTCTTAATGAGAGTTTCGATTTTGTTCTACATGACAAAATTAAGGGCAAAATGCAAAAAAAGTACCAATAACGAAAATACAACATGACCCCATTGTTATGTTTATAATAGTGCACGATTGGAAGTTTCCTGTCAAGAAGTTTATTTTTACTAGACATCTGAAATGGACTTTAGTAACCTTTAAACAGTGCAGCGGCTGCCGGTTGTGGATTAAAACAATACAGAAAATTAGTATTGTCATTTTTGTTAAAAAGGTATCAGTTACAAGAGCAATATAAATTCGTCCTTATGTTTAAAATTCTATGCCACGTCAAAGTGTTTAATAATTACTGGATATCTGAAATTGAGTTTACAATCGTATAAACAGTGGCGTGTTTCTGGGCAAAAAATATTTTTCCACCGGGTCTTGTTTGTGAGCTGTGACGTTATAATGACTTTTGAATGACACTTTCCATTTTATTGCACATTACATATTTAAGGGCAAACACGAAGAAAATATTCGTTGCGAAAAACATATCAATAACAAAACCACAAACTAAGCCCTTGTCATGTTTAAATCGACAATATGCAAACAAAATAATCATTGTTAGGGAGTTAATAACAAAAACACTATAAATCCGGTCTTACGATCAAAATTGTGCGCTACTAGAATTTAGTTGTCAACATGCTTATCTGAAACGGGTCGTTAAAACCTTTAAACAGTGGCGGCGCTCTCGAAGTTGAACAAATTAATTATATCGCCATCTCCTGTTGGTGAGCTGTGACGTGATCATGATTTTTAAATGACACGCTCTTTTTTGGTGTGCATTACATAACTAAAGACAAAATACATAAAAATATTCGTCGTTAAGAAAGTAATAGTTAACAAAAAGCATATAAATTTTGGGCTATATATCAAATAGCGCGCCACTGGAATTTACATGTCCACTAACTTTAAAACTTTAAAAACCCTTACACTGCTCTCAGGTTGGAACTAAAGCAATCAAATTAGATGTTCACTTCTGGCCGAAAAACCATTTCTAGACCGGTCTTTATTTGTAGATTGTGACGTCATAATAATATTTTTACATATAATGAAGGACTGATAGTAAAGAAAATATTCATAGCGAAAAGGTGTCAATAACAAAAACACAATCTCTTAATATAATTAAAACGACGCGCCACTGGAATTTAAATGCCCACAGGTTCACTTTCACTGAATATCTGAAATCGACTTTAGAAGCCCTTATACAGCTCTCGACTTGGGACTAAAGCACTCAAATTAGTTTTTTTTTTGGTAGAAACTCACTTCGGGCCGAAAAACCATTTCTACGACGGTTTTTGTTTGTGGATTGGGACGCCATCATATTTTTTTATATACACTGTGTTCATTTAAAAACGATTCACCTTCAATAAGCCGAGACAGGTCGATTTCTGAAAGGAGGGGGACATCTTTTGGCAGTCGTGAAGTGAATGTCACATTAACCCCCTCCCCCCGGGGGCCATACCCAGATTTTTTTGAAATGGGACGGGCCATCGAATGATATATCATTTAAAAGGTCTTTCAAATCTCTATCCAACCATACCTTGTTTGCCTAAAGAGAATGTACAGTTTTAGCGTAAACATCGTTTAAAATGAACTACCTAAGCTTTCCGAACCCCCGTATTAGCTGTGGTTAATAGTAGGTAGCAGGAAAAAAGTAATTAGGTTATGACAACGTAAATCTATCATTTATTTGGCAAAAACACACTTTTAAAACCGACAAAAATGAAGGAACAAAAGATTATTCAATTTAGTATGTTATGAGCTGCGCTGAATTTTTTACGGGGATTTGTTGGTAAAGGTCAAATAATACGTTTTCAGATTTTCGCTTATCAACGTTTCGGCGGGTATTCAGCCATTTTCGGGGCTTACATAATTACATAAATAGAATATTTTATTGCGAGACCATAGAACGTCAATTGAACATTGTAATAAAAATTTTTCCTACATATTGTTTCTTTTAGTTTTATTTGACTTTCATCAACAAATTTCCGGAAAAAATAAACCATTATTTAATAAGTTGTTCAAAATGACCACCATTAACTTCCATACAATAATAAAGTCTGTTTTCAAATATCTGTCGAATTTTTTGAAATGTTTCAGGGCTAATTTCCCTACTAGTTTCAATAATACGCTGCCTTAAATCATCGAGACTTGTTAGTTGTGTTTTATACACTACAGATTTTAAATATCTCCAGAAAAAAAATCCATGGGAGTTGAGTCTGAAGATCGAGGTGGCCATTCTATAATTCCTCTTCGCCCAATCCACATGCCTGGGTACCTTTCGTTTAACCATTCTCTCACAGGGCGATAATGTGCAGGAACACCGTCTTGTTGAAAATGTAAGTTATTTTCATGGATTAACTGATTCCGTTGTTCATCAACCTGATTTTCTAAGCTCTCAACAGTTAAAGATTCAATGACATTCTCTAATAGGTTGAGATATGTTTCACCAGTCAAATCTCAATCAATGGACACTGGCCCAATAACAGCGTTTCCTAAAATTCCAGCCCAAACATTTAGCTTTTATGGTGTCTCGAAAAACCTATGGAAAGATGTGTTAGAGATCTGCTACAAAATTTTCCAACTATTTCGATCTGTGTGTGTTCGCCTAGAATTATTTTCCCTTCACGTTTCTTATTCGAGACAGAACTTGTTTCTAAGAATTTGCGCACTAATTCAATCACATACTTATGTTCTACGTGTTTTTCATTCAAGGTATTAGTCGTTTTTCTAGTATTTTGATCACATTTACCATAAAGAAGAATAATTTAGGTTCTTTCGGCTAATGTGTAAACCATTTTTCTCTTTCAATAGCAATAACAATATTCACCGAAAATTTCTGTCCCCGTCTCTGTGACATTAACTGCCAATAACATTAATCAATAAAGTGTCAAATTTAATTTTTTGTCACTGTCAGTGTGACTTTATAATTTAAAAAGAAGAAAACCTAGTTGTTTTAAATTATCTAGTAGCTTTATCGATCGAGACGAGGGGCATTCGAAAAGTTTAGGTAGTTTATTTTAAAAGATGTTTACACGCTAAAACAGTAAAATTTACGTAGCCAACCAACGTATGGTTGGAGAGAAATTTACAAGACCTTTTAAATGATGTATCATTTGATAGCCCGTCCCATTTAAAAATAATCTGGGTATGGCCTCCGAGGGGAGAGGGTTAATGTGACATTCACTTCACGACTGCCGAAAGATGTCCCCCTCCATTCAGAAATCGACCTGTCTCAGCTTTTTGTTTACTTCAATGGGTTATCAAGATATTGAGGGTGGATCGTTTTTAAATGAACACATTGTATATTTAAGGGCAGATTGTAAAGAAAATATTCGTAGTGAAAAGGTGTCAATAACAAATCTCTCAATCTCTCGATATGATTAAAACAGCGCGCCACTGTAATTGAAATGTCCACAGGTCAATTTTTACTTAATATCTGAAATGGACTTTAGAAACCCTTACAGTTCTCGACTTGGGACTAATTCACTTTTGGTCGAAAAACTTATTTTTAGACCGGTTTTTTTTGTAGATTGTGACATAATAATTTTCTTACATAAAATTAAGGACAGACTGTAAAGAAAATGTTCGTAGCGAAAAGGTATCAATAACTAAAACACAATATAAACCTCTCGATATGATTTAAATAGGGCGCCACTGGAATTTACATGTCTACATGTTCATGTTTACTGAATATCTGAAATGTACTTTAAAAACTCTTACACGATTCTTGCTTTAGGACTAAAGCAACTAAATCAGTTTTTTTGTAGGTATTCACTTCTGGTCGAAAAACTATTTCTATAGTCTGCCCAGAAACGAAGCGAAGGAATAAATTAAAATGGTTCATTTATTTTACATATAAGCGGTATTAAGTACTTAATAGATTTCTTAAACTAGCTTTAGGATATACCGCTTCCATACTATAGCGTTACAACGTAAGTTATTTATCAATAGCTGCTAATTTTTAACAATGGGGCGTACCTTTTGTTGAGTTCTAAAGTAAATATCATAGGCGGGTACGATTGCAATGTTTTATTGAAAACTTAACTATAAAAAGTGATTTTAAAGATATCATTGTAATATACCATTTAATTATAAAACACTTCGTTTGTTAGAAATCATTTTATAGAGTTTGTAAATTTAAGATAAGGCAACAATTATTATATACTATACTCGTACATATCGCAAAACAACCCAACGCCACTGGAATCTGCCCCACATGTTGATCTATACCTTCGGTTCGCTTCTGGACAGATTATAGTTCGGTTTTTGTTTGTGGATTGTGACGTCGTAACATTTTTTTTACATATAAATAAGGACAGAATGTAAAGAAAATAAGACATACATAACAAAAACTCTCGATATGATCAAAATAGCGCGCCACTGAAATTTATATGCCCACATATTCTTTTTACTGAATATCTGAAATGGATTTTAGAAACCCTTACACAGTTCTCGACTTGGGACTAAAGCAGTCGAATTAGATATTCACTTATGGTTAAAAAACTATTTCTAGACCGGTTTTTGTTTGTGGCTTGTGCCGTCATAATAATTTTTTTACACATAATTAAGGACATATTGTAAAGAAAATATTCGTAGCGAAAAGGTATCAATAACAAAAACACAATACAAACCCCTGGATGTGAATAAAACAGCGCGCCGCTGGAATTTTACATGTCCACATATTTATTTTTACTGAATATCTGAAATGGACTATAGAAACCCTTACACAACTCGCGGCTGGGGAGTAAAGCAATCAAATTAGTTCTTTGTAGATATTCACTTCTGCTCGACAAATTATTTCTTTGTGTGTGGGTTGTGAGGTCATAATATTTTTTTTAAATATAATTAAGGACAGATTATAAGAAAATATTCGTGGCGAAAAGGTAACAATATTAACAAAAACACATTATAAAGCTCTCGATTTGATTAAAATAGCGCGCCACTGGAATTTTAACTGTCAAGATGTTCATTACTTATTGCATATCTGAAATGGAGTTTGGAAACGTTTAAACAGTGATGGCTCTAGAGGTTCGACGTGCGTCTTCCCTCTTCCTTAACTAATAAACATTTCTAGTATTTGAGCAATTAATTTTTAACATATATTAGATATTGATATATTTTTGGGGGAAAAGGCGATAAAAAAACCTCAGTATGTTACTATTTTAGTGTACTTTTTTGGCATTTTCTTATTAACCCTTTTTTTAATAAGGAGGTTAAATGCGCGTTAGAGAACTGTTTATTCTCTAACCTTAATTAATTGTACCTCTCCGTGGTTACAAAGCTGATATTGAATACCAGCTTTCTCAATAAGTCTTTCGAAGATAAATGATCAAATCTGTTTACATAACCTCACATTCTACTCTTGCTATCTATTCTATGTAAAATTGTTCATAACACAATAATCAATTTGCAACGTAATAGTGATTAAATCTCTTGTTAACTAAAATATGAAACGTTAATCCCTTTTCAAACACAATTTCAATTTGTTGTTCAATTACGTTCAGAATTAGTAATGAGTTTTTTTACGTGCAGAAGAATAATGAAAATAAACCGTCACATGAGACAGGAAAACTACTTTGTATTTGTCCTCACATGCTAATTGATTAAAACCTACTTTTTATATGGTAAACATAACCTAGTTAATCTTTGTATATTTAATAGGACATGATGACGACTTGTAAACTTGTCTAGCAATAATATTAACATGTTCATAGTTTAAATGGAACGCGCAAAATTAAATTGGAAAATAATATTTTTTTAATTAACAAAAAAATTATTTTATACAAATATTAACCTAAAAATTAAATTTTTTAATAGGAAATTGCAGTGTGCGTTGGTAAAAGCAAACGGTGAAATAAAAAATTAAAATTATACTTGATTCTGCAATTTTATATGTATTAAGCTAGTGATTTTTGATTTTAAACCATTTTCAAACCAATTACATGTAATTGTGATTGGTTTAAACTAATTCTGTCTAGTTTTAATAAGGATTCTTAACACTTTAAAATTATTAAATATCAATTACTTCCAAACAAAATACATTTCTCATAGTTTTTATACTCAGTAGTTTGCTACAAATTTAATCCATATTGTTAAACGTCCTTGAAATTAAACTTAGTTATTAAGTAATTACTTAATACAAACTACACGCAATCATCATCAATTAATTTTGCGTAATTTTATATCAAATTTTGATAAAATGGTCAGATTTATTAAAATTGTAGTAACAGGTATAACATTAAAATTATTTTAAATCATTTCCAAAAACATTCGCCGCTTGTTTATCATATTAAATTATCATTAAGGTATAAAACATTTATTCAAAAATTAAATTACTAGTTTTTTGGATTTAAAATCCAAAAAAGGCAGTATTTGTAATTGATTACAAATTCAAAATAATATAAACGGAAGTAACATAATTTATATCATGTAAGTATTACTAAATTTCGATTAACCGTAATTAAAGAATAAGTAAATTTATCCGTAATTGAAAATAATTAAAAAAGAAGTTATGCAACTTGCTGAGTGCGTATAATTATCACAATTCAATCAACAGCGATTAAATATGAATAAAACTATTTAAAATATCTTTAATAGCAAATTAACGGTGATTGAAATATAATGAAATATGTCAATAACTAAAAAATTAAAAATAATCTAAAGTTGATTAACACTTTAAATTATTATTAAAGCTACTAAAAAATGTATCACTGATTAAAAATAATATAAGTTGTATAATTTTTTAAAACATTACTATAACCTAATGACCGGATATTACAAATTAAGATATATTTATTAGTGATTAATTAAAAAAGGCAGTTCCATAATTAATTTAGTGGTAATAATAATTACCAAAATTCAATAAACGGTGACTAAAAATGAATAAAACTATTTAAAATTATGATTAATTATGATTAAGAACTAAGTAAATATATCAGTCATTAAAAAATTGAAAAATAATCCAAAGTTAATTAACACTTTAAATTATTATTAAGGCCCAAAATAGCTACCAAAAGAATGTATCATTGCTTAAAGACAGTATAAGTTGCATAATATTTAAAAAAATTACTATAACCTAATGACCGGTAATTACAAATTATATATATATATATATATATACATATATACATATATTTATCAGTGAATAATTAAACAGGTAGTTCCATTATTAATTTAGTGCTAATTATAATTATCACAATTCGATCAACGATATTTCAATAAAACTATTTAAACATATCTTTAATAGCAAATGAACGGCGATTGAAATATAATTAAATATACATATCAATAATTAAAAAATTGAAAATAATCTAAAGTTGATTAACACTTTATATTATTATTAAGGCTCCTCAAAAATATATCACTGATTAAAAATTATATAAGTGGTATAACATTTAAAAACATTACTATAACCTAATGACCGGTGATTACAAATTAAATATATTTAAAAGTGATTAATTAAAAAGGTAGTTCCATAATTAATTTAATGCTAATCATAATTACCACAATTCAATGAACAGTATTAAACGGTAACTAAATATGAATAAAACTATTTAAAACTATCTCTAACAGCAAATGAACCGCGATTAGAAAAAATAATTAAATATATTTCATTAAAAAATAATTTAAAGTCAGTTAACACTTTAAATTATTATTAAGGCCCAAATTAGCTACTAAAAAAATGTATCATTGATTAAAGATAATATAAGTTGTATAATATTTAAAAACATTACTATAACCTAATGACCGGTGATTACACAATAAATAAAGGATATTTCAAAAAACCTTCCGCTAATTTCTAGGGTAAATAGAATATTAAAAAATAACGTTAGTTTGGTTAATAAGCATGTATTCGAAACTGCCTCCTTAAGAAGATACGCCCTGTAAAAGTGGCCCGGTAATTTTTTTGACTTTAAAATGTTGTGACAAATTGTTTAAAAAAATTATTTTTTCCCAAAAAAAAAATATCACCGTAAATAAAGTTTTGGGGCAAACGCTCCTGTACAAAATATTAAAAATTTGTGATCTAAATATCATTTAGGTATCATAGACCGTTTCAGAGATAAAAAAAGGATTTTTCTTCTTAAGGAGGCATTTTCGGACATATTTTTATTAACCAAACTAACGTTACTTTTTTGAAACACCCAGTATATATATATATATATATATATATATATATATATATATATTTGCGATTAATTAAAAAGGCGATTCGATAATTAATTTAGTGCCAAGTAAAGATGATTAACACTTTAACTTATTATTAAAGCTGCTATGTTTCACTAATTAAAAATAATATAAGTTGCATAATATTTAATAACATTACTATAACCTAATGCCCGGTGAGTACAAATTAAATATATTTATCAGTGATTAAGTAAAAAGGCAGTTCTATAATTAATTTAGTGCTAAGAATAATTACCACAATTCAATCAACGGTGAACATGAATAAAACTGTTTAAAACTATCTTTAAAAGCAAATGAACGGCGATTAAAATATTAAATAAAAATATAAAGTTGATTAACACTTCCAATTATTATTAAGGCCCCAAATAGCTACTAAAAAATGTATCATTGATTTAAAATAATTAAATTGTATAATATTTAAAAAAATTACTATAACCTAATGACCGGTGATTACAAATTAAATATAAATATCAATGCTTAATTAAAAAGGTATTTCCATAATTAATTTAGTGCTAAGAAGTTAACGAAGAGTGATTAAAAATAATCAAAGGCATCAATGGTTAAAATTAAATCAAACGGAACTGATACAGGTAAGTTAATAAATATTTAAAGTTTAAAAGCCAATGATCGGCGATTGGAAATTGATTAAGTATATCAATAAATAACAAAAGTTCCATATCGAATCCAAGCGAATAAAACAGTAGGTTCTGTGAACCCTAAACAAGAAGAATTATCGATATTAGGCCTTATTTGCTAGTAATAAGATTGTAATTTTCTCAGATTTCTCATTAGCTACAGCATTGTGCCGTTGATCCAGCAAGTTGCATGTGGTGTATCGATCAACTTTGGTTTCTTCAGACAGATTATACGGAACCAAAACACCTACCTACTTCAATTTTCTGCAAATGTTTTTGGGGTGGCAGACCAAAGTTGGTTAAGAGAGTCTGACAGCTCCTCGATTGTCTTGTCATAGATTTGCTTCCACTTCCTCCCTTAGCACGTCATTGTCAAGTGGCTGAATATGTACCACCCATTCTTTCTACAAATCTCAACGGTTAATTCCACCTCATCACATTGAATATATGGAATTTGATTTAAATGGGCAAGCTATTGCCCTCAATATACATCGAATGTATGGCATCGAATTAAGGCCGGATAAAAACCTTGTCTTAATTTTAGACTTACTTATTAGACTTTTAGACATTTGAAAACCTGATTTTAGACTGTTTATTTTAAATACAATAGATTTTTTCTATCTACCCCTAATGAGTCAATTCAACTCTCCCGTATATCAAATATGAGATCGGATTAAAATTGCCATAATTTTGGACTATTTTTCTGTCAGCCACCAATAAATTAAATTCCACCCCCTTCATACATCGAATATGTAGAATCGTATTGAAACCGAATAAAATGGGAGCTTTAATTTTAGAAACTAGATAAATGAATTTTAAACCAATTTTAGACTAATCGTTTAACATAATCGATTTCTTCTATCAACCCCCATCATATATAGAATATATCAAATATAAGGAACTGGCTTAAGCACAGATGAAAACGCAATCTCAATTTTAAATTTATTTTAGACTTCATGCGAAGGACAATAGATTTTACACCCCTACTGAGTTAATCAAATACTCTACATGCCAACTATAAGAAATCATATTAAAACCGGAAAAAATATTGACATAATTTTAGACTAATTATTTAACAGCTTGTAATGGACTAATTTTTCTTATTTTAGACTTATTTTAGTTATTCATTTGAAACAGTCTTTTTTTCTATCAACCCTTTAATTCAGCATTTGCATATAGGGAATATATGAAACCGTACTAAAATTGGGGAAATGATTGATATAATTTTACGCTAATTTTAAAATAATAGAACAACATACAGTGTAGTATATCCCACCATTGCGTATTATTTTGCACCTGCAAAGTGTTTCATGAAATTAGTAAACTTTCAATTAATCTATTTGAGAGTCAATTGTACAGCTTAGACCTGAGTGAATAGTTGCATTCTTGCTAACGCAGCAATCGTGTTCATGACATGTCTTGTATAAATTTCAAGTAGGTGGCGCCAAAGTGACATTGTAGGTACCGATTTTGACGTTTTATTGAACAACAATGTGTTCCTTGTCTTGTGCGTTGTTTTAAGTAAGAATCACAGCCCTTCGCATTGAGATACTTGCAACCATGGACTTTCTATAGGGCGATGTGCTGCTACTGACATTTTGTCCATAACAATTGAATTCAATACCTGCTACGCTTAATGCAAAATAGTTATTTATTCTATTTATTGGATAATGAAAGTAGAATTAATATCAATAATTAAACTTTTTCAATGTCGAGGACCAAACATCCTTCCTTAAAACATTTTTACTTCAGTAACAATAAACGCACTAATAAAATAACGTTATTACAAACAAATAGGGCTGAATTATGTGTTTAGTAACAGTGGCGTACACTAGTTGATGGGTCTATTTGCACAGTTATTGTGTAATTTTTGTGCAGCGCGAAGTTTCAAAAGCGGACTGTGCTTTCGTCATCAGACGTATACCTGAAAAGGACTGTTTTGCGCTTGAGTCGAATTCATTTTTACTCTGACTTTTTCCTAAGTACTTGACTACTCTCCGATTTGAACTAGGCATCTTTCTCTTACAATTCTGACACTTTTACCACTAAGTCACTAAGTAATTATATATATATATATATATATATATATATATATATATATATATATATATATATATATATATATATATATATATATTCAGTCTCCATGTGTTATCATAGGTGCCTCTTACCACAGCGAGTATGATTTCTACTTTTCTGACTATTAATATGTTGGTTACAGGTACGCTTGGAGTGGATAACGACTACCAAGTATTTTGCTTCCCCCGACAAGTTGATAAGTTTCCCGCCAAGAAGAAGAGGACCGAGGTTCTCTATTTATTTTTTACGCATGAACGGTATTATTGTTGACTGACTTCGGCATTTCTTTTGAGACCATTTAAACGTTACATTCAGGGCGGTTTGCATACGATTCTTTACTGTATTTAGAAATTTTCCTTCTGCCAATATGACCAGGTCATCAACATAGGCTAGAGGCGCATAAAACCTTCGCAGTTGAGTTCTCTCAGTAGCCCTACCATGACGATGCTCCACAATAAGGGCTCCCTTGCGGACATTACCTGTCTCCTAGGACGCCAAGGTCTCCCTCTGCATTGCCGTACGCACCACTCGACTCTTTAGCATGCAGTCTATCCTCCTACAATAGGTCTCCTTTAGGCTACGACTTCGCAGGCCCGAGGTAATCGAGTTAAATGAAGTGTTATCAAAGGTCTCTTTTTTGTACAAAAATGCCCCTAAAAGGATCTTGTACTGTAAGGTATTGGCATAACCCCTATTCAGCAGCCCCCGTTTCAGCGGTCCCGTTTCAGCGGTTCCCGTTTCGGCGGTGCCCCGTTTGGGCGGTGCCTTGTTTCAGTGTCCCCTGTTCCAGCGAACCCCGTTTCTGCAGGAAAATGGACCTAGTTGCGTTAGCATAACGTCGATCAAAAAATGAATTAACTTATCAGGTACTTTGGTTGTTCAGAAAAAAAAATATATAAAATACAGTTGTCACATTGTTATATTCGATATGAATAAATTAATTTTAATTAATAGTTCACATTTTAATATTTTCAAATTGCTAATAATGAATTGATTGAAATCAACTTTTTGATGGGATCAGCCGCGTCCTTAGAAAATCAACAATTCCTAGCGCTATGTATCTATTTCACTACCAACTTAAAGTAAATTATAAAAACGAGAAAAACCAAATAGTGCAAAGGGGCTCCGGAAAAGCTATACCGCCGAAACGCGGGCCGCTGAAGCAGATCACCGCTAAAACGGGTCTCCGCTGAAACAGGGTCTGCTGAAACTGGACCGCTGAACCAGGGTGTAACCAAGGTATTGTGCTCCCTCTGTTGACAGACCGGCTCTATAGACAAATTGGTTCTGGTGAAGTGGATTACTTACTAATAATCCCTTTCTAATATGTCATCGAGTAGTTTTTCTATTGCCTTAAGTAGGAATGACGTAAGGCAAATGGGACGAGATGTTCTTGCCTGGGAGTAGTCGCATTGGCTTGTCTTTGGAATGAAGACTACTCTAGCAACTACCCATCTCCGAGGAAGGTACTGTATTGCTAGACTGGCTCTTAGAAAAGAGCAGAGTATAGTAATTAGAAGTTCTCGTCCCTTCTGTAGCTTCGCCGGGAAGGTTTTGTCAGGTCCCGGTGATTTGTATGGCTTGAACGAGCCTATTCGTTTCTATTTGATTCTATCTAAGGTAAAATTTCTAGCTATTAGCCAGTCAGCGTTTGATGCCCTGAAACTTATGATACCCAGTCCCCCGGTTTTGTAGCTCCTCAAGCGATAGATTTAATAGTAGTTCCAAAGCAGGAAGGTGTACCTGAAGTAGTTTGGTCATAGGCTCCTCTCCTGTTTTCGCGTATTCACCGTTGTCTAGCTGGATGTCACTTATCGAGCACTGAGTTTCTTTGGACAAAATCATGTACAGTCTAGCACTCTCCGGAGTCTTTTCGATCTCTTAGAGGTGCCTCCTCCAGGACGCCCTTTTAGCCTTTCTCAGTGCTCTATTGTATTCAGTGAAGGATATCATGTAGATCTCCCAATCTCCTGCACTTTTCGCCCTATTAAACAGTCTTCTCTGCTCCGTGATTCTTGGGTCCACCAAGGGACTCTTCTGTTTCAAACCCTCACGGTTGGACAACAGTTCTCTTCAAAGATAGATACAATCGTGCCTGTCTGTGATTCCACGGCTGTGTCTAAATCTGAGTCGTTGCGAATCGAAGTGTTGATACTCGGCAAGTAACGATTTAGGTCTTCCTTATAAGACGCCAAATTCGTTTTATGTATCATAGGGAATTGTAAAATCGACTCATCCCTTGTTATTGGTGTTGCTGCTACCTCATACAACATTATGTAAATTTGCGCCGCATCCTATAAATAGCTGTGACGGAAGTACGCCGATGCGAGTATAGTCTAAAACTCATCCTTGGTTTTCTTGAATTCGGATATCGCTTGGTTTTCGAAGTCTTCCACGTATATACTACTCACTATGGATAATAGCGGGAACCCTTCGCCATCCCCAACTCTTCTTGGTAGAATTTGTTTCCTACATAAAATTATGTTACGCATACTCTCTGAAATTACCCATAATAAGCAATATATACATGGAAGACTTCGAAGACCAAGCAATCCAAATTCATCGAAATACGAAGTATGTGGCTTAGACACGTGGACGATACTTTCGCAGTTTGGCAACACAATATGCACGACGGGTGCATACAGTAAATTTACCCACACGATGAGGTACCTACACTACAACTCCAATCACCATAAAAGGGTGAAGTTAGGCGTGGATATATGCTTATGCGGTAGAGCTGAAACAATGGTCTCGAAACAAGACGGCCGGAAGAAAGAAAAATAAAATATCGCTAAGCCACTTAAAGAAAATGACTACCCCCATCTAACAGCCAACCTAAATAGGGAAAGAGTAACCGAAAAAGAAGAATTTAAATACACAGCTGGTAATACCATATATACCAGGTACCTCGAAGAAAATACGAAGAATAGGCCGCAAATACAAGATACGAATTGCCTTCAAATCCACAATAACGGTCAAGGGAATACTCACCAAAACCAAACCACACACTGAAGACCAGAATTCCAAAAGTTATGTGTACAACCCACTATGCGGATGAGGCAGATCATACATAGGAGAGAGCACACAGTTAGAACACAGCAATAAAAATAACATCCTCAAGGGCAAGACAAGAAAGATCTAGAATTGCGGAACACGTGTAGAACGAATGCCACCGAAACCAATGTTATAACATACAGATAGTGGCAAAGGATGAGAATACAACTCGCCGAAAACTAAAGAAGCCACTTGCATAGCATCAGCAAAAAATACGATAAGCCAGACTAGTGTATAAAAAAAACCACCTGCGCAATAGGATAGGATACTAGGCAACATGCGCAATAAACTACTGCGCAACCACGAAATAAATAAATAAATAAATACAGGTACTTACATATTTATTCATTATCACGCATGACTATCGACAAATATTTACTTTTAGGTTTTTACCTATTAACAAGTAATACTAGTTACAATTATGATATCATTAGAAATCTTATTAAATAAGATTTAATATCATGTATTTATATACAGGGTGTCCTATTTGAAAAAAAAAAGTTTCAGCTATTTGAAAATGACGCATTTGGATGATCTGTTCTGGACACCCTGTATATTTTTTATAAACTTAAAACTTATAACAGTTTTAGTTAAGATTTTGTCTACTAGACTGGTAATTTTTGTCGTTCTGATTATAAAAACAAAGAAACGCTGATATTCTTTTTACCAATATGATTTTCCCGTAAATTTTACTAAAACGTGAATAACTTAGCAACGCTGCATACGATGACTAAAAACGTGTTATCAACGAAAAAAATTGAACAAACTTAAATATCTCTGAAACTATTAGAGATAGGTATAGAACATATTTAATAAAAATTAAATCCGGCTAATAGACGAAGACAAGGCGTTAAAAAATATAGGGTGTGCCAATTAAAAAAAGGAAGATATAGCATTTTCAAATTTACGTTGTTGAATTAATTTTTGTGATCACCCGTTTATTCAAAGACTTCATGTTTGCCAGCAACAAAATGGTGGTCACATTGATCATTTATCATAATTTTAAGTGTTTGTATTTCAGTTAATATGTTTTTTAGTTTCTTATGTATTCATAGCTTGCTTTGACCGACTAATTTTACTCTTCTTCAGTGTTATCAACGAAAAAAATTGAACAAACTTAAATATCTCCGAAACTATTAGAGATAGGTATAGAACATATTTAATAGAAATGAAAGCCGATTAATAGACGAAGACAAGGCATTAAAAAAATATAGGGTGTGCCATTTAAAAAAATGAAGATATATCATTTTCAAATTTGTTATTGAATTAATTTTTGTGATCACCGTGTATATTAAAATCCAATTTTGACAATAGATTAAAGTAAGCTCATGTATGAATAAATTCTATACCAAAGATTATTTTTTTATGTTTAAAAATAACTGAGATACGCCTACTTGAATTACTACATAAAAATGTCAGTTTTTAGTTAACTTGCAAATATATCAAAAACTGTAAGATTTAGCTTGTAAATAATTCTTATAAAAAAGATGTAAAATTATAAGGAGAATTGAAAAATACAATAATATATAGGGTGTTCTATTTAAAAATCAAAAGTTCTATATTGTACCGCTTTTATATTACACCCTGTAGAAACCAAACTATTTTTAGATTATGCAGCTTATAAAAATAGACAACTTTCGTATTTAAACGTATCTTCTAAGTTTAATGGATAAGGAGCTATCGACCGAATACGCACTATTGAGACACCCTATATATACATATATATATATATATATATATATATATATATATATATATATATATATATATATATTAAACAAAAACTGTGGAAAGATTTCTGTTTTGCATATTTATTATTGCGAAATTATTGCTAACTTCACATCGGTATAATTATGAAGTATTTAAATTTAAATTTCTCAAATTAGTTTTGTATGGTAATTTGAAACAATAAATTAGCTTAAAAGCTTATGTTTTCGCCTGTAAAATGCATATAAGTAGGTTAACTAAATCAATATGTTAGCTAAGGTGAGAAAATTTGCATTTTGTTATCGTATTGTGTAACTTAACACAATTTTTGAACGAAATTCAGGTGTTGTAATACAAGATTGTATCTTCGACTAGTCATTACCGAAATTAGCATTTCTTTTAAAACGAGATCAAGCGTGAAATTACAAATCTAACTATTTTAAAAACGGGTAATTTACAACCCTTCCTTTAAGGGTTATTTTTAATAACATAATCACACAGACATCCAGGAAAAGACCACCCGTTATGAAAACCTTTACTTTATCGAGAATTACTCAATCGTGATTTTTTGACTCCTTGAACTTAAAACAGCGCACTTCCACATTCCACATACTTAAAATAGTATACAATGTACTTTTTGTTCTTGTGTGATACTTCCTTATGCGAGTAATAAATAAATGCACCCATTCAATACACTTTCATTGATGCATTTGAAACACAAAACGAAAACAAATCTTATCGTTTGACCGATTTATTACAAAACGGATAAAATTGGGTAAGTTGAACCGGAACGCATCCAAAAAAAAAACAAGATTTCACAAACAAGGAAAACAAAACAAGTTCGTAAATCTGAAAGTTTCGTTGAAAACTTACCCCCTAAAGCTGTAGACTAACAAATTATTTTGTGTCATCGAGAGCTATTATAGAAAAAGGGGAATGTGTACATTTACGATCTTTTGCTATAGGGGAGGTATTATCATACACATACATATGGCCGATACAAAAGAATTTTTGTTAATTACAATTTAGTGGTAACGGAATGATATGTTGTAAAACGAAATTTAATTTTCATGTTTGTTGAATGCAAATTTCATTAGGTACGAAATTAAATCCTTTTTCGCTCCGGCTTTAATTAAAAATATTTTCTATTTTAGAATGTGAGTATAACATAAAAATAGAATATTAGAATGGTCCAATGATGTTGTAAGCTAAGTGCATTTAATTGTTTATTTTCAGAGTATAAATTATTACGATTTCGTGTTAATAATAAATAAAATATATTTTTTGTATTTTACATATGAGTCTATAGTACCTACATATTTATTTTTTTGTAAAGCAGCTAATCAAAAAATGTAAGATTTGTATTTTTAATTTAAAATATTTTGTAACTGGATACTTAAGACTTAGGACTTTCAGGTAACCCTTGTAATCTGCATTATGAAGGTTTCTCCATTACAAGCCGGTAAACTTCCAATACAATAATAAATATATAATTACGTTATTATTTACATGCAAAGACTACAGATTTATTTTAATAAGGAAACATCAGAACCCGCTTATCAACCAAAAGTAATAATACACTGAAATATGAAAATGCAAACTTTCACGATCATCGCTCATAATTGAAATACTTATGTTGCAGGTATGTCATCATGTATTTTTATTAATTTTGCACACAAACTTGAAAAACCAATTAATTTATTAAAACTATTATTAATCACTGACGATGACAACTGTAATTGATACCAAAACGTTTAAATTTGTATGAAAAAGTAATAAAAATACACGATTTAATTCTTTTTTTTAATTATTATTCACGGACGACGATCACTGTAATTTTCTCAGAAACGTTTAAATTTGTATGAAAATTTAATAGAAAAGCACGATTCAATTAATTATTTTAAATTATTGTTATTCGCTGACAATGGTTAACTGTAATTACATTTAACATTTAAATTTGTATTAAAAATTAATAACGAAACACGATTAATTATTTTTTTTAAATTATTATTATCATTCTCTAACGACGATAGCTGTAATTGTTATCGAGACGTTTCAATTTGTATGAAAATTAATCAAATAACAGGATTTAATTAATTTTTAAAATTATTATTCACTGACGACGATAACTGCAATACATTGTTATCAGAACGTTTAAATTTGTATGAAAAATTCAATTAATTATTTTAAATTATCATTATTCACTGACGAAGGTAACTGTAATTGTTACCAGAATGTTTAAATTTGTACGAAAATTAATAAAACAGGCGATTTAATTCATTTTTTTTTAATTATTATTTTTTCACTAGCAATGATAAATGTTATCGAAACATTTAAATCTGTATGAAAAAAATAATAAAAATACACGATTTAACAAATTTTCTAAATTATTTTTAGTCACTGACGACGATAACTGTAATTGTTATGAAAATGTTTAAATTTGAATGAAAAATTACGCTTTAAACGTTTAAATTTGTATGAAATATGAATAAAAAAAAGGAACTAATTAATTTTTTTTAAATTATAATTATACATAATTGTAATTGTTATCAAAACGTTTAAATTTGTATCAAACACTAATAAAAATACACGATTTAATTAATTTTTTAAATTATTATTTACGGACGACGATCACTGTAATTTTCTCAGAAACGTTCAAAATTTGTATGAAAAATTAATAGAAAAGCACGATTCAATTAATTATTTTAAATTATTATTATTCGCTGACGATGGTTAACTGTAATTACATTTAACATTTAAATTTGTATTAAAAATTAATAACGAAAAACGATTAATTATTTTTTTAAAATTATTATTATCATTAACTAACGACGATAACTGTAATTGTTATCGAGACGTTTAAATTTGTATGAAAAATTAATCAAACAACACTGACGACGATAACTGTAATACGTTGTTATCAGAACGTTTAAATTTGTATGAAAAATTCAATTAATTATTTTAAATTACAATTATTCAATGACGAAGGTAACTGTAATTGTTATCAGAATTTTTAATTTGTATAAAAATTAATAAAACAGACGATTTAATTCATTTTTTTAAATTATTTTTTCACTGACAACGATAAATATTATCGAGACATTTAAATCTGTATGAAAAAAATAATAAAAATACACGATTTAACAAATTTTCAAAATTATTTTTAGTCACTGACGACGATAACTATAATTGTTATGAAAATGTTTAAATTTGAATGAAAAATTACGCTTTAATAAATTTTTTTTTTAAATTGTTTTTCACAGACGTTAACTTTAATTGTTATCAAAACGTTTAAATTTGTATGAAATATGAATAAAAACACAGGATCTAAATAATTTTTTTTAAATTATAATTACATACTGACAATGATAATTGTAATTGTTATCAAAACGTTTAAATTTGTATGAAACATTAATAAAAATACACGATTTAATTAATGATTTAAAGTTATTAACTGACGACGATAACTGTAATTGAAACGTTTAAATTTATATGAAAAATTATTAAAAATACACAATTTAAATAATTTTTTTAATTCTTATTGTTATTCACTGACGACGGTAATATTAATTGTTATCAAAACATTTAAATTTGTATGAAAAATTAATAAAAACACACGATTTAATTGATTATTTAAAATTATTGTTATTAACTGACGACGATAACTGTAGTTGTTATCGAAACGTTTAAATTTGTATGAAAAATTATGATTTAATTATTTTTCACAGACGACGATAATTGTAATTGTTTTCGAAACGTTTAAATTTGTATGAAAAATGAATTTAAAAAAACACGATTTAATTAATCTTTGAAACTGTTATTATTATTCATTGACGACGATCACTGTAATTATCTTAGAAACGTTTAAATTTCTATGAAAATAAATAGAAAAGCACGATTCAATTAATTATTTTAAGTTATTATTATTCACACACTATGGTAACTGTAATTGATACCGAAACGTTTCAATTTGATCAAACAATGTATAAAAAACACGATTTAGTTAATTTTTTCTAATTATTATTAATCATTAACGAAGATAACTGTAAATTTAAACAAAATGTTCAAATTTGTATATTTTCATAAAATTATTCATTCTCTGACGACGATAACTGTAATTGTTATCGAAATTTTTTTAAATTGTTATGATACACTGACGATAATAATTGTAATTGTTTTCAAAACGAATACATTTGTATGAAAAATTATTAAAAATACACGATTTAATACATTTTTAAAATTAATATTATTCACTGATGGCCATAACCGTAATTGTAATCGTAACGTTTAAATTTATATGAAAAATGATTAAAAATACACGATTTAACTAATTTTTTAATTATTACTATTCACTGACGTGTAATTGTTATCAAAACGTTTAAATTTGTATGCAAAATTAATAACAATAAACGATTTAATTTATGTTTTAAATTATTACTATTCACTGATGACAGTATAAAAAATTAATAACAATATAGATTTAATTCATTTTTTTTTATTATTATTATTCACTGACGACGATAACTGTAACTGTTATCGAAACGTTTAAATTTATATGCAAACTTAATAAAAAAGCACGATTTACTTCATTATTTTAAAATATTATTCACTGACGATGGTAACTGTAACTGTTATCAAAACGTTTAAATTTCAATAAAACATTATTAAAAAACACAATTTAATTAATTTAAAATTATTATTATTTACTGACGACCATGACTGTAATTGTTATCGAAACGTTTAAATCCGTATGAAAAATGAATAAAAATACAGGTTTTTATTGGCTTTTTTACAACTGTTATTATTTACTGATGACCATAACTGTAATTGTACCAAACGTTTAAATATGTACGAAAAATGAATAAAAATACATGATTTAATTAATTTTTTTAATTACTGTAATTGTTACCAGAACGTTTAAATTTGTATGAAAAATTAATAAAAACACCATCTTTAATTATTTTCATAAAATTATTCATTCTCTGACGACGATAACTGTGATTATTATAGAAACGTTTAAATTAACAAAAATACACGATTAGATACCCAAAAGATACGTAAGAATACATTGTGGTTTTTTTGTGTTATTTGATTTATTAATGTACTTGTGCAATTTTTTTTTTTTAATAAATAAGGCTTCGACTGCTAAGGTCATTTCGCCTATGTAGCATATTAGTCTTATTGACTTTATTCATCACATTATATTTCTTGGAACAGATTGATTGCTCTTAAAAGTTTATTGTATTTTTATACTTTCACTTGTTTGCAGGCTTCCTCTTACAGTAATTAGTCCATAGTTTAACCGCAGAGCATTGTACATAGGACAATCGCAGATGACATGCCTAACAGTTATCTGTACGTTACACTCGGTGCATATCGGTGCATTTTGACCCGTCAGAAGATGCTTATGCGTTAAAGCCGTGTGACCAATACGCAGCCGATGCGTCTTGGTCAGACTTTCTCGATCCGCTTTGAATGACAAATACTCCATTCTAACGGATCTCTTCACCTGGTACAGATGGGTATTTTGGTTCTGCCATCGTATTTGCCACCCGTTCACAACTCTTTCTTTCAAACTGCTCACTAAGTCCGCCGGTCTTACAAATGGCACATCTGCCTGCTTCTTCCGAGCAGCGTTCCGGGCAGCTGCATCGCTTGGTCATTTCCATGCACACCTATATGGCTGGGCATCCATAAAAGGGTTACCTGGCAATGTCGTGTTGTTAGGTGTGCACTAGGCAACGTACCCTTTGCACAAACGGTTCCGTAGAGAACGTGTCTCGCAAACTTTCCAGAGCGCTTCGAGAATCACACACTATGAGGCAAGTCGCGCAAGTCTGTGGGGTAAAGAGAACATACAAAGAGCTTGCCATATCGCGTACTGCTCTGCGAGGTAAATTGACGCGTTTTTATTGAGGGACCAGGAATGCACCTCCTCCTCTACAACAAACGCAGATCCCACACCTTCATTGGATTTCGAACCATCCGTGAATATGATTTTTTCACAAGCATTTTTGTTCACAGCTTGGAAAAACTTTTGCCGCCAGGCGTGATTGGACAGTTCATGTTTTAAGTTTCCCGCAAGTTCGAAGTCCACCTTAATTGGGCGCAACCCCCAAGGCGGCAGTTCAAAGGTACATGTACTTATCAATTCGGGAGGATCAAACCTCTCTGTGTGCAGAAAATTTCTGAATCTCCAAAAACAGACTTCCGACGGTGACATTTGCATCTTCTGTAGTAAACTTGTACAGAGGGTGACTCGTATTCCCATGATTTTTGAAATGTATTTTATAAGTAGCATGTTCCTTCTATCTGCTAGTGAGCAGAGGCCCGATTCACAATATAAGCTCGGCAGGCTTGTAGGAAAGCACCCAAACAATAACGTATACCTACATTGTGTATTGTATTCAATGCTCCGAGGGTTGTTTTGGTGGCTGACCCATAAGCAATGCAGCCATAATCAATTTGCGATAGCACAAGGGTCCGATACAAATAAATCATGGTTTTGGGTTCCGCACCCCATCTGGTGCGTGCCAATACTTTAAATAAATTAAGTGTTTTGGTACACTTCCGCTTTAGGTATTGGATATGACTTTTCCAGGTTAATTTGGAGTCGAAGGTCAGACCCAGAAATCGGACAGTTTCGGCACATCTTATTGGCATGTCATCCAGATATAATAATGGATCGTAATGAGGTCTGCGCAGTCTACAGAAATGTATACACTTTGTTTTCTCAGGGGAGAAAACAAATCCTACTGACTGGGCCTGTTTGTGTACCGAATTCACCGAGGGTTGCAACTTACGCTGGATCTCTCCAATGGTCTTACCACGGCAGAATAAGGTGAGATCGTCGACGTACAATAGACTTTCCACACCAGGTTGTAATTGTGTGGCAATCTCATTGATTGCCAAAGCAAAAAGCGTACAGCTGAGTGCGGAACCTTGCGGTACTCCATTTTGTAAAGATCTGGACGAAGACAGGACATTACCAACACGAACATAAAACAGTCGATTAGACAAAAAGGACATCACTAACTTGGGTAAGTTGCCGCGCAAGCCATATTTGTGCATTTTTTGCAGTATTCCATGTCTCCAGGTCATGTCATAAGCACCTTTCAGGTCAAAAAAAATTGCGACGAGATGTTGTCGCCTCTTAAACGCCTCTTGAACTTGAAAGTCCAAGTAAGCTAGGTGGTCGGTTGTAGACCTGTGCGGACGAAAACCTGCTTGCTGTGGTACAAGAAAGCTGTTATTTTCCAGCCACCACATCAGTCTGCTGTTCACCATTCTCTCCAGTAGTTTGCCCAGGCAAGAGGTTAAACTAATTGGTCTATAGCTGCTAGGTTGTGATGTATCCTTTCCCGGTTTCAGGATTGGAACAATAATCGCCTTTTTCCATTGTGCCGGGTAGAGGCCATCCGTCCAGATCTTATTAAACAAAGCAAGAAGACCGACCAAAAAAATCAGGTAAGTTTTTCAGCATGTCATTTTTTATTTTATCTATTCCAGGTGATGTGTTTTGGGTTTGCCGAATTGCACTTTTCATTTCAATCATTGTGAAAGGTAAGTTATATTCGTGCTGTTGTAGGCACTCAAAATTTAGATTAACCTCCTGTCTTCCTTGGTTTCAGCGAACGCTTGTTCATAGTTGCTGGTACTGCTGATACGCTCAAAGTGATCCGCCAGCATATCAGCAATCTCTTCTTTGTCCTCTGCTATGGTGGCATTGTCTTTGAAGAGATACGCGATGCTCTTGAAAGAGCTTTTGCCAGCTATGGCTTTGGCCTTTCTCCAAACATCGCTAATGGTAGCATCTGAATTAATCGACGATGTGTAGTCATTCCAACTCCGTCTCTGGCTTTCCAGTATGACACGTCGACTAAAAGCACGAGCACGTTTAAAATCAATCAGATTTTGTACGTTCATGGCTCTTTTATACTTTCTCAGCGCTTTCTTTTTTTCTTTAATTGCAGATTTCACCTCAGGATTCCACCATGGTACGTATCTTTTAACGGGACGGATATTCGACCGAGGATACTCAACAGTGCCGCGTCATAGACAGCACCAGTAATGGAGTCCACATCTAGGATGTTTGGTAGTTTGAGGCTCTGCTGAAACAACCCCAATCAGCCTTTGTCGAAATCCAGCGTTCTGAGGTGAGCTGACATTTCTGCGGAGTGATTGTACTTATAATGATTGGAAGATGATCACTATTATGTAGATCATTTTCCGTTTTCCAGTCCAACGATAAAGCTAGTTCGCTGGAGCAGATGCTTAAATCAATTGCGGCGAAACTGTTCGAACGCATGTTGAAATAGGTTGGGGCGCCATTGTTGAGTAGAAATAGATCATCCCGATTGAACAATTCTTCAAGGTCTCGCCCTTTTGCATCGGTAAACTCACACCCCCACAAAATATTGTGGACGTTGAAGTCACCTAACAGTAAGAAGGGCGCGGGAAGCTGATCAAGTAGTCGGTTTAATTCATCTGAAGTCCATCGTTGGTCCGGTAAGTAAATACTACAGATTGCGGTTTTGATTGAGCTTTAATTGTAATCGCTACTGCTTGTATATTGGTCTGCAGATGAACATTTGTGTACGGAATGTCTTCTCTAATTATTATTGCAACTCCACCATGTGCACGCTGATCGGGTACCACATCCCTACGGACAATGCTATATCCGCGCAAAGAATACGGTTGGCCGGGCCGTAGGTGGGTTTCCTGTATACAAACACACACAGGATTATGCTTTTGTATCAGTAAACGGACATCACAATATTTTAGAATAACGCCACGACAATTCCATTGAAGAAAATTGTTCATAAATAGATGTATAGGTAAGTAGTAATAAACAGGAAATGTCACACAAAAGCATAGATAGTGTAAAATGAATAAATATATGGAATTTACTTATAATCTACTTTATAGACAATCACAGGAATAAATTAACATATATGGATAAAATATCACAGAAATATAGTGTATATAGGGACATGCACAGGACATTAAATATAACATGTAAATAAATACGTAGTATACAAACACAAATATCACAGTTCAGAGGTATCACAAATTAAGTGGTACAGGGATCTTTGCCTTTACTTACTTATGAATAAAGAGGGTTTTATTTGTGGTTCTTTCCCACAGTAGTACATTAACGGGTTGAACCATCATTGCGCAAAGCTTGTTAATTTTAATTGGATTAGTTTCATTTTTTTACCTGCCCCACATGATACAAGACTTAACCTCATCCAGCCTATCTAATTCGAATAGAACAGCGTACCTATCACTAGACGGCCACTTCGTTTGATCTGATTTGAGATTTGTGAGTAATTAAATATCAGACTTGCAAATAAATTATTATCTTTTAATTACTGTCAGGAAAGTCCATCTAAGACAAGCCATTAATTTGAGTAATAGTAAAATTATCGTCAGTGAAGTCAAGATAAATCACTTAACGATTGTTTTCTTCTGGAATTTGCATTATTGCAAATAGGTTAAAATTACACTTTTCCAGATAGGGTATCTGGGGGACGGTACAGTCCTAATAAAAAATGTAATGCTAGTTTCATAAAAATTACTTAACTTAACTTAACCTTCACGCCATTCTCTTGCGGGGCAGGAAAAACAATCCTTGCCTCTTATTTATTTTTCATTCACAATCTTTCTCCATGCTTTCCTATCTCCGCATTCCTCCCTAGCTTCCGCCAGATTCATACATAGTCTCTGACATGCCCTTTTGTTTTTAAAACTCCTTATCTTTCTTTCCTTTATCATAGATTCCACTACAAACAGCCAAGTTTTACGCGGCCTACCAGGCCCGGCCTTTCCCCGAACCTCACCCACATATATTTGTTTCGTTAATCTTGCGTTGTTCATTCTCTCAATGTGACCAAACCAACGTAAAGTACAACTTTTACATCTATCCATCATCGTCTTTTCCTCACCACACTCCGTCATTATGCAATCATTTTTTGTCTTGTCCCTTCTCGTTTTACCACATACGCTTCTCAGGAATCTCATGCCCACGGCATTTATTTTGCTTTCGTGCTTTTTTTGACATACCCATGTCTCACTTCCATACAGTATCGACGGGACGAATACGCCATTATAGATTGCTCGTTTCGCAGCTAGTCTCATGCTTTCATTTCTCATTATCGTCCACATACTTCCAGCATTGACCCTTCGTCCAATCTCGCTATCAACTGTACCATCTGCAGTAAACATTCTACCAAGATATACCAGCTCGTCCACTTGCTCCACAATTTCATCTTGCAGAGTAAATACTCTACTCTCCTTTCCACCTTCCCGATTGAACACCAAAATCTTAAGTTTTGTTCACGTTTACATTCAGGCCCATGCTCTCACAGACTGTATCAAACTTCATCAGAGCGGTTTGCAGCTCATCCGCACTGTCACTTAATAAGACTGTGTCATCTGCATACACCAGAAGTCGTACATTTACGTCACCAACCATTACACCATTTGTATCGGTACATGCTTGCCTAAGACATTTATCCATGTATACATTGAACAACCACGGTGACATCACACAGCCTTGTCGTACTCCTTGCTCAATATTAAAGTATTCACTCACACCTCCTCTCACCCTAACACATGCCTGACTACCGTTGTATACTGCCCTTATTCCATTTATTAGACCTTTATTTACGCCATATTCATTTAATATTTCCCACAGCTTCTCCCTATTCACTCTGTCATATGCTTTCTCCAGATCTACAAACGCACAATACAACTTCCTTTTTACCTTTAAACACTTTCCGATCACCTGCAGGACAGCAACCATCTGATCGACACATCCTCTCCCTGGCATGAAGCCACCTTTCACATCCCACATCTTAGGTTGTGTAGCTTCTCGTACTCTATCAATCAGTATTATTCCAAATACGTTACCAGGCACGCTGAGCAATCTTATTCCTCTGTAGTTCTTACAATCACTCTTGTTCCCCTTACCCTTATACAACGGTACAATGACCGCGCACTTCCAATCCCTCGTCACTTTTCCACACATAAGGCATACATTGAATAATTCACACAATCTTCGTATAAGCTTTGCACCACCATACTTGAGCATTTCACCAGTGATTTCATCTACGCCTGCTCCCTTGCCATTTTTCAACCTTCCTACCGTTTTCTCTACCTCATTTATTCCAATATCTTTCTCAGTTTCATTCATCATTTCTTCTATATTCTCCTTATTTAACCCTTCAATCTTACTTTCCTCACTACTGTACAGCTTTCCGAAATATTCTTGCCAGCATTTCCTCACTTCACAATCGCCCCATACTATTTCGTTTCTAGTATTCATCACTGCTGCAGCGTTCTGTTTTGGGCCACGTTCTGTATTTTTGACCCATTTCCAGAAGAGTTTTTTGTTTCCCTCAAAATCATTCTGCATTTTCTCTCCTTCCACAGCCATCACTTTCTCTTTACTTATTCTCGCTGCCTCCTTCGCTTCTTTGTTTCTTAATCACCTCATACAATCGCTTCTTCTCAGTCTCATTTTTTGCAGCAATCATTGCCATGTACGCATCTTTTTTTTCACATACTGCCTTTTTTACCGACTCATTCCACCAAGCACATTTTTTCTGTCTACCTACAGTCACTCTTCCACATATTCGCACGGCACAATTGACAAGAGTTTTTCAAGCTTATCCATGCACTTTCAACGTCAGTGTCTTTTATTTGTTCGTTCCACACTGTTTCATTTAGATTCAACTCTTTACTCACAGCATGTGCGTATTTCATTCTCGCACCATTATTATCCACTAGTTTGTCAACCCTAATTCTGGACGTTCGCACTACGTTTGCTTTCCTTCTCCAGACCCACTTTTGCCCTAAACACCTCTCGATACAACCAAAAAGTGATCCGATCCACACTCCGATCCGCGCATTACTTTTGTGTCTTTCACCAGGTTTCTAAGCCGTTCATCATACACAATCAAGTCTATCATACTTTTAGATTCACCTCTTTGCCATGTATACATATGCACATTTTTGTTTAAATCACGTATTCGATACAAACAGGCTTCTCTCCACACAGATGTTCAGCAGGTGTTCACCGTTCTCATCGACTCTTTGGTCTCCGAACTTTCCTAGAACTCGTTCTCTATGTTCTCTCTGTACACCCACCCATCCGTTCATATATCCCACTATAATCACTCTTTCGTTTGGCTTACATACGTTCAACACGTTCTCTACTTCATTCCAGAAGTTCTCACGCTCCTGGTCTCTTTCTCCATTCACCGGTGCATAGCATACAATAAGAAAAATTCTTCGAAACTCCACTTTCATTCTAACCCATATTACCCGGAGAGATACCAATTCGTACTGTTTAACACATCTTTTCGCTCGTTCACTTATGATCATCCCAACTCCTTTTGCGCCATGCACTTCCGTCTCAATTCCTGACCATAGTGCCAGGCTGCCATCCTCCATATCCACAGCATTCTTTCCTTTGCGCTTTGTCTCCGATACACACAGAATATCAAGGTGCCTTTCGTATATTACATTCGCAATTTCAAATTCTTTACCATGCATACCTCTAGCATTCCACGTACCGACTCGTCATTCATTCCTTGCACAGTCGTCAGCAACGGGGCCTGTCTATTTCGACCTTGACCGCCCCTTGTTGCCAGGCCGATCCGAGGCAATTGTATTGTTTTCTTGAGTAATACCATAGCGAGCAGACCGGTTACTGGCCAAATCATGCCCCGGATGATGTAGCATTCCCTACTAACGGTATTGTCCTACTACCGGACAGTTATTTGTCTACATAATAGATAGATATAAATAATAGATCGTATACTTCCTGGTTCTGCGCCCCTCACCGGACTTGCTGGTATTTATTAGCGATCAAATGATTCAATTATTACTTATTTATTTATTTTATTTTTTTTTAGCTTTTCGAGTTATAGTTATTTCAATGTCATTTAATATTTACTTATCGAATCAGTTTTATTATTGTCGCGAGTCGTGACAACTTAAATAAATATTTTATTAATTTGTCAATTAATAAAAATTAAATAGAATTCATATAATTACAAGCACTATTTAAAACTTAATGTTCTATTGTGTCATTTCACTTGCTACCTCTAGAAAAAAATTCACAGAATAATGGTTTGTAGTTTGAAAATTGTTAGGTATAAAATAGGCAAGTGTTCACCGAATAAAAATAGTTTGGTCTTTTTTTTTAAGAAGGAAATTTATTAATTCAAGTTACAAATTGTTTACTGTTAAATTTAATGAACTATTAATGACAGTCAATGCATTTAATTATTTACATGTCTATTTTGATCAAACATCATACAGATATTTTTTTCTAAAACGTCAAAAAGTAAATTAAAAAAAAAGAGGACATCATTTTTGATTATGAAATAATAGATAAACAGCAATATCAGGAAGTCAAAATTCTTATAACGTTAGAGCTACAAATGTGAAAATATACTTTATTAAAAAAAACGTTACAATGTATCCTATTGTAATTTGAGCACCTTGGGGAGGAAGTGGTGTATTTACAAGTTCGAGCGTTACAATAGAGCATTGTATATGTTTTCTTCAGTGCTTTACCAGAAATTAAGTAGTTGTTTCAATTTTCTTACGTTGGCTGCATTGTCAATGTTGGTAGTCAACATTTTTTAACTCAAGTATCACAGTGTAAAATTGCAACAAAAAGGCGCCGTGTTTTCAATTCAGTGTTGCAATCTTAAGATTTGTCAAAAATACCACGAACTGTTAATAATTTAAATCGAAAGAACTACAACGTTTCAGCGTCATAAAGTCGGTCATTGTAATACTGTTTTAATTAATATAGTTGTATAAAACGACACATAAGCACAATGAAGCTTTTGAGAATTGATTTTTACTTAATTACTGAATCAAAAAAATTTTGATACATTACTCAAAGAGAATGACAAAATTTAAACACCAGCATGTATCTACAAATATTCCAAAAGTCTCTATTTAAACATCTCCCTTGGAATTCGACCCGGATAAAATTAGATCGAAAATACCATTACTACGAGACATATTTTCAACCCGCATAGCACACAAAATAAATGTCTTACCCTTAAAATTTGAACTTGAACCGCCAAAAGGAATACATACCTAAAACAAAGAAAATTCATTAAGAATATGGCATATTTTTTTAGGTCAGTTAAATATATTTCAAGGCTCATAATAGACCACCCCTACTTAATCAAGAGCTGGCATAAAGAAAAGCTTTTATTTTTATCTAAACCAAAATTACATCATACACTTTAATAATTATAAAGCATATTTTACACTTTACGTACACCCCTCTACCCAACATCCGTTGCTCTATATTTACAGCGCCATGTAATTATGGGTGCCTTGAATGTACGTACGTTAAGATTAGTTTAAATTTAAACATGAAACATTATGCGTTGTGGTATAATTATATTGTTTAGTGTAAAGTACTCGAGGAAATAAATGCATTTGATTAAAATTTAAGGAGTTTGACCCTTTCGGGGGGGTTTAGAAAGCATAAATTACTCTTTAAATGTGACAGTTTATTATTTTTAACAGCAATTAGTAAATATGTGAAAATTCTTTCTAAATGGTAGGGTGTATATTGTAATTAAGCACCAATTAATTTCAATTTAAAAAATAATCAAAGCAAAAGTTTTAATTGATTCATTTCTTTGTGTGATTGAACGACATACACATAGTTCACACATAGTTGGATTGTGATTGTGATTGGTGAAATGCAAGTCAAATTATTTTTACTACAATCACAAAAGACAATACTTCATATACCGTTAGCATATATGCAGTTATGAATAGCATTAGCTAAAATATGCTTTAATATCCCAATTAGAAGTCCGTCCACAATGTACATGCAGGGTTAATCCTTAACGATCCCAAACTTAGAAATTAGAGAAAGAGCTTGCGACTTTTAAAAACACGTCAAATTTGTGAGTAAGTTTTTGTTGTGTAATCCTCACACAACAAAAAAGGACAAACTAAACCATACCTATAGACTTAGGGGTTGGAACCGTAGTGTGAGAAGTCTGTACAGTAAAAAGAGAAGTCTTAAGAGCAGCACTTTGTTGGTAGAGAACATTCCGTGCAACATGGGCCTTATCGACTCCAACCGCTATCGTTTTTGTAATAAACTTCACAAAACACAAAAGGAATTCCTATAAACACTAGTATCGATTGGAACTCTACAGTTACATTATTGCGGAACAAGGTGAACTCCCTAGAACGTATATTATCAAGTGCAAAAAGTAATCGCAAACGGTTTACGTATAGTGCGTTTCAGTCAATTTCGCTATGGAAGGCGCACAGTAGGCACACGGGGCGGGGGGAGAAATTACATCTTTCATTATACAATCAAAGCTACACGTTTTCATTCGTCACTATGCACCTTTTAAAATAAAAACAAAATTATTTTCGCCACCCTTTAGGGGGCAGTGGTTCTGGGTCGAGATGTTGCTTTTCATTTGACACCAAAACCTGCGCTGGTGCTTAATTATTATTCCTAGGTTGCCACCTTTGGAAGACAACTATAGGAGGGTAGGAACGATCAGAAGAGGTTTACCTTCTGACATTAAATACTTTCATTTAAGATCTTTCAAAAGGACAAAGTCAACTTTAAAGTTGTTCGAGTTCCGTCGAGGACGAATTCAAGTCCCACGTTTCCAAGGAGATTCGTAAATTATATGTAGAATCCAAATATCTCAAACATAATCAAAAGTTTTGCCATTTAAGGCAAGAAATTGTACATTAACACTTTTCGAAGTTAAAAATTTGAAAAATTTTAAAATATTCAAAATTTTGGCTACCGTTTTGATTTCGAAGAAATAAAAAAATAATCACAACAATCACAAAAATCACAATATACAAATAATCACTAATCACAAGTCAAAATCTCCAATAATCACAAGGATTAAATAATCAAACTAATCGCTATAATCAGATATATAACAACACTCTCCATAGTCCCAATAAGCTTACAAATCTCAATAATGGCAATGCCAATAATGTTAATGCTTATTTATCTAAATGTGCCTACTGGGGGTCCAGCCAAATTAATAAAACGGCTGGTACCCTTAATTACAATGGCATTTTTTGCTTATTTAAAGGGTATTTTGTAACAACCCATTTTGAGTTGTATTAAATATACCGTAATTTAGGTTCTTCGGTTAGTTGTAAATTTAAGAAAAAATTTTTTAATTATTGAAATATAGGTATGTGGTCGGCAACTTAATTTGCATTTTGGTGTAACTGAAGTGCATATCTTCTTAAGGGTATATACTTCTTAATGGTCTATACTCTCACTTTAAATTGTTCTGCATATATTTTCGCGCAGTCGTTATTATACAACTTCCAAAGCATCCATTTTTTCACTTCCTGATGAAAGTTGTGTTATTAGGAAGCTTTTTTTGGTTTTCCACCTAAATTTAGTGAAAGTGCCATTGATTTGATGGTAAGATATTTTAACGCATTATACTAAAAATTAAAACATTTGCTCTTTTCAGGCACTTTTACTTTTACCTTTACTTTCCTTTCTTTTATTTTTACTTTGATTTACACTTTAATTACATTTTAAGTACGCATTTAATTTTACTGTTGCGTACGCTTTCATTTGATGATTGCAATTTTTATTTGAAAATTTCAAGAAAATGCATTAAACAGATTATTCAATTTCAAGAAGACAAATTTGTAAGAAATAAAATTCCAGTTTGGGTGTGGTTGACAACATAAAAGCATTGTTATTGCAATATATTGCGCAACATTGACCCAAGGATTACATCATCTTGATTTGCATTTCTGCATTATTTTTTATAACACCAGGAATTCTCAAGAAGATTTTGTATATTTTGTACAGGTATTTATTTTTAATGATTATTAGTAATTTAAGGTTTGTTTTAAGATATATTTTATATAACCCTAATTTAACTGTTAATAAACATAGTCTGTATATTCTTTTATTTCTTAAATTTTGATAAAATTTTTATTGTAAAACTCGGTTTAGTTATTCCGAGCATTATTAAAAAATAACTTCGCGTCCGAGATCATTTTATTAGTGTTGCATTGCAGCATTTTTATTATTTATGTCAAGTGGAAATAATCGAGCAGAGTTTGGGGTAATCAAGCAAATTAAAAGATTGAACCCCCCACTTTAAACTACCTACTGGGACAAAGGCATTATTTTTCGTGAATGGTTTGTATCTTCAGTTAGTTTAACGATTTGTTTTTGGAGAATTTTTACACTTATTTATTTATTATATTATATTAAAACACTTTTTATAACTTATACGATTACTATCACCACTATTTTATAATTTTACAAATAATATCTTTGATTTATTAGCCCGTCGCTATAATCGTTGTATAACACTAAAATACAGATCATAAACCATAATCCATTTTATCATATACCTTATTTCTGTTCCATACCATTGGCCGCCATATTTCGTATTCCATGAATTCGTAATCCATACTTTTCGTTTTCTATACATTCGGATTTCAAAGCCACGTTTCATGTTTCTTTTTTTGTTTTCGGTTTCGACATAGTTTGTATTTTTTAAATATTTTTCTTCCATGTCAATTTCCATGCTACCACACTACCATTTTCCATACTTTCGATGTCGTTATGTCCATAATTTCATGTTCTATAAATTCGAATTCCATAATCATATTTCATTTTTTCAATCTCCATCTTTTCCTTTTCATTTTTCCAAGTTTTTTCCATATTACGGGGTTCTATATTCGTGTACCATACTTTCATACTCCTTACTTTCGTTTTTCCTTAATTTATAATTTTATTTATCTGTTTTTTGTTTTGCTGTTTCTCATATTCAATTTTTTCTCTCTCGACAATCTCGATAATCTCAATCTCCTCGATAATCTCAACTCAATAATCTCGATAATCTCGATAATCTTAATAGCCTCAATAATCTCAATATCAGTTTCTCAAAAATCACAGAAATCTCAAAATCACAGTGATCTCAGTAATCTCGATAATCCCGATAATCACGATAATCTCGACAATCTCGGTAATCTCGATAATCTCAATCTCCTTGATAATCTCAATCTCAATAATCTCGATAATCTCGGTAACCGCGATAATCTTAATAGCCTCAATAATCTCAATATCAGTTTCTCAAAAATCACAAAACTCTCAAAATCACAATGATCTCAGTAATCTCGATAATCTCGACAATCTCGGTAATCTCGATAATCTCAATCTCCTTGATAATCTCAAACTCAATAATTTCGATAATCTTAATAGCCTCAATAATCTCAATATCAGTTTCTCAAAAATCACAAAAATCTCAAAATCACAATGATCTCAGTAATCTCGATAATCCCGATAATCACGATAATCTCGACAATCTCGGTAATCTCGATAATCTCAATCTCCTCGATAATCTCAATCTCAATAATCTCGATAATCTCGGTAACCTCGATAATCTTAATAGCCTCAATAAATAAGCACAGAAGGTATTCACGCACCTAATTTTCTCTGTTTACGCATTAACAGAATGATCAGTTTTCGAATGAAGTACTCATACCATTTTGTAGAGTTGAAGTATCTGCTTAGCAGAGAGCCTACTAAAGAAAGTAACTGTTAAAAAAAATTAGGTGTCCGTTTGGTTTGCCATTAAAATGATTCTAGTATTTACACTTTATCTAAATAGCCTGTTCCCGAATTAGGAGCTCTTATCATTAAAAAAAAACATTGTGGTTAGCAGGGGGTCACCTCCCAAGAGTAAACTATGTTCGAAAAATTAGGCAAACCGAAAAAACACCTAATTTTTTTAAACATAGTTTACTCTTGCGAGGTTTGCCCCTCCTACTGACGACAATGTTCAACTTTTTCGAAACGGTAGGAGTACTTAATTCGGAAACTAGACACTTAAAGGATACACAAATGAATAACTTTAATGGCAAACCAAAAAAGCACCTAATTTTTCGAGCATAGTTTACTCTTGAGAGGTGGATCCTATGCTCACAACAATGTTTAACTTTTTCTAACTGGTAAGAGCTTCAAATTCTGGTGTAGGCTATTTAGATAAAGTCTAAATAACAAAATCATTTTTATAGCAATAAAAACTAGATATTTAAGTAAAGGGATTATTTAATGGCAAACTGAAAAACCACCTAATTATTTGAACATAAATTACCTTGGATAGCGGAACTCTCTGGTAACAAAATCTCCATTCTTAATTCTGAAATAGCTTAATGTTATGTTAGCGTCACCTAAAACACCCATTTTTGTGCCAAACGGCTAAAGCACATAATTTTTGCCACTAGTACTTAATTAGCATCTAATTATGAATTGAGTAACAAGAAACTGCAAAATGGTGAAGAGGGGACTAACTTAATGAGCGTACTGAATAGATCGGGAGCAATTCTGATTGAAAATAAAGAATAATACAATACGATTGAGTAGACGTTATGCTTTTTTAATTTACCTTAAGTAGTGGACCTCTTTGGTAACAGAATCTCTATTCTTAATTACATTCATTTTTGCGCCAAACGGTTAAAGCACAAAATTAGCACCTAATTATGAATTGAGTCCAAAAAAATTCAAAATGATGAATAGGGGACTAACTTAATGATCGTACTGAATAGATCGGGAGCAATTGCGATTGAAAATGAAGAATGATACAATACGAACGAGGCTGCTTCATTTAAGGCTAGTTATGATCTTTTAATTTACTTTGGGCAATAGGCCTCTCTGGTAACTTAATCTCCATTCTTAATTCTGAAACAGTTTAATGTTAAGTTAGCGCCATACAATTACATTCATTTTTATGCCAAACGGCCAAAGCACGAAATTTTTACCATTAGCATTTAATTAGCACCAGATGATGAATTGAGTTACAAGATCCAAAATGGTGAAGAGAACAACTTAATGAGCGTACTGAACAGATCGGGAGCAAATTTACGATTGAGGCTGCAATAATGACTCATTTAAGGCTCGTTAAATATTTTTTATTTTACCTTAAACAGTGGGCCATTTTGGTAACAGAATCTCCATTCTTAATTACATCTATCTTTGTGCCAAACGACTAAGCACAACATTTTTACCATTAGCACCTAATTACCAATTGAGTTACAAGATAATGCAAAATGGTGAAAGAGAACTAACTTAAACAGCGTACTGAATAGATCGTGAGTAATTGCGATTAAAAATAAAGAATAATACAGTACGATTGGGATTGCAATAATTATTCATTTAAGGCTCGCTGTGCTATTTCATTTATTATATACACGATACACATGTAAAACGTATTTTTAAACAAATATCGAATGGTTTTTGGCCATAACAGCCTACAAACAAAGTGTTCATGCACTTAAATTACGGACCTAATTGAATAATTGGGTGACCCGACAAAACAGCGCCGACGAAACAGCGCCCGACAACATAGCCCCGACAAAACAGCCCCCGTCAAAACAGTCCGCCGACAAAATAGCCCAAGTCAAAATAAATATTTATAGAATTTATAAGTATTATACTTATACAGTAGGCGATAATTATTGAAAACTTTTTTCTTCTTGAGCTTCCTTTTTTTCTCTTTGCGTTTTTTGTCTTTAAAAAGTTATATTTTTGTTCTTTTTTAACTGTTTTTTTTAACTTTTGTTTCATTGTTATATTTTTTTTTATTATATTTATTTTTTGCTTAATTTTTATTTTCTTTATTTTTTATTTCAGTTTTCAACAAAACCGTTGCATTTCTTTTATTTACTTACACACGAAACAAAAACAAAAATAAATGTAAGTATAAAGTTTTATTATAATGTATATCTACAAACAAAATTCTACGAACTATATTAACACAATAATTACTAATGAATAGATTGTTGGCAATTCCATGGAGATACAGTATAAGGTCGTCAGCGTTATAATTATTATTACATTTAGGTTATTTGTATTGTTGCAATTATTAAACTAAATTTAAAGTGAAATAAAAAATTCCAGAATATGTTGACAGAAATAATTTAATAATGTACAATTCGCCACCTGAGACTCGTATTTTTTCTATTTTCTATAAATTTTATACCAACCTTTACCCTTTATACGTCAAATGTATGTGTGTGGTATAACCCAAACACCATTAAAATTCGATCTATCGGAGGCTGTTTTGTCGGGGTTGTTTTGACGGGGGCTGTTTTGTCGGTGGGCTGTTTTTGTCGGGGCTGTTTTGTCCGGGGCTATTTTGATGAGGTACCGCGTAATTATAATTAAAAAATAATGGGTAATGTAACAATATGATTAAGGTCCCAATAATTATTTATATATTTGAATAAGACCCAATTTGACCACAATTACCTAAGAAATGTATTTATGCACCTATAAGCGCTGTTATTAGTTGTGACTAAAAATCTCATTAATTATTTTCATCAAGATCAAAATTTGTTATTTTATTTAATAAATTTACACATTTATGCCTACCAAAAGTATTTAAACTGATTAAAAAATTAAGGTTAATACAATACGATTAATAGAATAATAATTATTTATTAGCGGAGGGATTTTGTACAATTGCCCACAAATAATAAATATGCACATAAAGCAATTAGGTGACAGTATTTTTTTTTTCAGTTTCTTCAAGAAGTTTGTTATTGAATGTACTACATCTAGTGTGAAAAAGAATACTTTTGCACCTAATCACAAAATAGATGGTCACGCATAATATTGTGGTTAAAATACTCGAGTTATTTATATAAAATCGACTGTAATTGTTTAAGTGGCCATATGTTTATCAACATAATGGAGCACTACCTCATAATTTCAAGACAACAATGAATATACATCCGTAACTCATTTATCAACATGAATGGGGTATTTGTTACAGACAGACTAAGTGTATCTACGGTACAGCCCAAGACATGGTACAAGTATTATTAAATTTACGTATTACCGCATATGGAAATACAAGGCTAGTAATAATTACGTACATAAAAAAACACTATATAAATTCTGTTGCCTCACATAGAAGCCAATTCACAATCGTTTACAGAGTGGTCGTATCCACAAGCTCTTTCCTTATTTTACGTTACGATAGAGTTACGTTAGAAACCGCAAACTTTCTAAGATCATTTACGTATATATTGTAATAAAATTCTTAAAAATACAATTTCATTAGCAATTTCTCTACGTGATGTATATGATTTAATTATTATTAATTATTTATGCAAATATTTAGTAATAATCGTGATAAACATTATGCCTTCAACGTAATCTACATCTACATTAATTTTACACAAATTAACATGAGTGTATAGTCTGAAGGTGGTAAAGATGTAATGGTTATTAATGTTTAATAATAGTAAAGATTTCCATTTTTGCTTTACATTTGCATTAAAATGTTTATCGCATTATAATTTAGTTTTCAACAAACCGGAGCATCTTCGCATAATCGTTGTTTTTAGATCGGTGAAAATTTTAGGTCAATCACACCAACGGACTAATACTATGAATTATAATTCTATTAAAATTTAGGCGGAGAAAAAGGATGCGTTACCATAATAACCACTAAGTACTGATAATTGACGCCAAAGCACTATCATTAACATGCATATTTAGACTTTCAAGAAATGTGAAATGTGGTTTTATTGTAAGGATTAAAAAAAAAAACGGTTTTTTTTATAATCATTTGCAAGAATTGCATAAATAGGCCATCGAAGTAGGTAATAACTTTTCTCTTGATGACTATAACTCTTAATTAAAAGAAATCTTTTCATGCAAGAGTGCCTTTAAAATTAAAAACTTTATGTCCTATTGTAATAGCTAAAAGTATCTAACGAATTCCAAACAGATAGGATCAGTGTTGAAGGTCAAAGAGATTACAAATTTGCTCGTGCAAAACACAATGAATGAAAGAATTGAATGGCGACGTATGGGCGTCATTGCTTCCATTTTATTTTGAGCGCAAACTAAATTTCGACATCTAATAAATACTTCGTCTTTAGCGAGTAATGATCTGTGTTACTGAATCGTATTCCACAATCAATTTTCAATAGATTTTATTCATATATGAAGGTATGCGCCTGATGAGCAGTTGATCGACTCATCGATAAAACTTTTCCGTGATGTTATGCACATCATTTTATCTGTTTGTAATTCTAGACATTTTGTGGGTTTGCGGTGAAATGTGATTCATATTGAAAGTTGCCAATAAGGCTAATTTTAATTCTTACCAGTAGACATTTTTTTTGTCTACTCACAGAGAGACTGATTGACGACGATACAAACGTGCTTTATTTATGAATGTATCTAATCTTAATACTAAATATAAATCAATGATCACCAACCAGGCCATTCACCTAGAGATTTGTGATATTCGTGTATATAAACAATTATGTAATTGAAGACTCAGTCGCGTGCATTTCCTATTTCTCACATTTTCGGAGTATAGAAATGAATTGTGGATTCATATGTGAAAATGTGTTCGTATTATTATTAATTACATACGTTTAAGATTGTCTTAATGGCCTATACTTTCATTTATAATGTGCCAAGGTAACCCTGTAATTAAAAGTGTAATTCGAAGTTACAAAAAAATATTACGCTATAAGTATTTGATAAGAAAAACTTATTTAACTTTTTTTTTGTATATTGTACAGGGTGGTTATTTACGACGTTTTCTTATGGGAAGTACCCTTTCTATTATAGATAGACAAAAAGTAATATGGGGTCCTTGTGCTTGATTTTGGTGTTAATTAAGATCCAATAGTCATAATCAAGATATCTCTGACCGTTATTTCGCAATTAGCCAAAATTGAAAAAATGGCGATTTTGAAAAACTTGAATAACTTTTTTATTTCTAAATGTATCGACAAACTGTAAAAACATTCTTAAGGCACTTTTTTAAGTAAAATCCGTTAGTGCATTCACATTTATAATAACTCCTTAATTTAAAAATATATGACATACAGTTGTATTTTTTGATATGGAAACCATAGTTGGCTATGACATTTTTAAATGACATTTTTTTTGTGCTTTTTAAAAATATATAACACCTCTAGACTATTTTAATAATTAATTCATTTTTTGAAGTTTTTGTTAACTGGTATATTTATAAAGGATAACGTGCTAAAAGCACTCAGGAACACTTAGGAAGATGAATAGAGGGATAATAAATTGTCAATAGATGCCTATGAACAGCTACCTTAAATTTTCTCATATCATAAGTGAGAGGAAAGCAGGAACTAGGGAGATCATTCCAGAGTTTAGAAGCCGTGTAGAAAAATGTGGATTGCGCCCGTTTGGCACGATAAGTGGAGATTTGTACTGCATACTGATGATGTGAATGAGCAAACCGAGTGTTTCTCGCAAAGATAGCCCGAGATGGTATCAAAGAATATAATTCAGCAGCACAATAGCCGTTGTAATAACGATAATACAAAGAAAGAACTGAAACCATCCTTCTATGCTCAAGGGACTATATGTGAGAAGTTAAGGACGGGTCATTTATAAGCCTAATCGCTCTCTTTTGAATACGATCAACGATATCGAGAGCGTATTGGGGAGCACTAACCCAGAGGTGAGAATTATATTCCAGATGAGGCCGAATTTGAGCCTTATACAGCAGAAAGAGTTGTCGAGAGGTAAAGTACTGCTTAGATCTGACCAAAAAGCCTATTTTACGAGCAGCTGTTTTGGTAGCTGACAGAAGATGGTCAACCCATGAGAGACTTGAAGCTACAGTCATACCCAACAGAGTAATAGAGTCTGAAAACTTAAGAACTGAGCCATTCATACTTACAACAGGAAATGATCTATCTTTTTTGACGAACACAAGGCAACACTGAGTTTTGTTAGCATTAAATTTAACTAGATTATTGCTTTCCCATTCGAGAATACGTTGAATGCCTTTGTTGATTGAATTTGCCATTTCAGCTTTAATTTCTTGATTTGACATAGAAGGTGGATTATCACTATGAGTAGACTGAGATGAACTACAGTGAAGAGTGCTATCATCCGCAAAGCAATGGATGGGGTTAGTTGTTGAAGAAATAAGGTCATTTATGTACAGCAGAAAAAGTGTAGGCGCTATAACGGATCCCTGTGGCACGCCCGCGTTAATGCTAACTTCTTTTGAGAAAAAAAACCATCAATTACGACACGTATTCGTCTTTTATCAAGGAAACTAGAAACCCAGTTGACGAGCGTATCATTTAACCCAAACGAGGTGAATTTGGCAAGTAAACACTTATGCCAAACTTGGTCAAATGCCTTTGAGATATCTAAAGTGACTACAACTGTTTCACCGGACTGCTATACTGCATTGTTCCAAACTTGGGTCACATATGAAAGAAGAAGATCACCTGTTGAACGACTTTGCCTAAACCCATATTGGTGGTCACTAAGGAGTTTGTTAGTTTCAAGGAACGTGAGGAGTTGCTGATCGATGGCTTTTCTATGATTTTAGACAAAATGGAAGTGATGGCAATTGGTCGGTAGTTTGAGGAATCGGTCTTATCGCCTTTTTGGGAGTAGGTTGGACATTTGCTAACTTCCATGATGAAGAGAATTCCCCAGAAGACATAGAGATCGTATAGAGCTTAGATAGGACTGGTACTAGTTCGGGGAACATTTCTTTAAGACAATAGCTGGGATATTGTCTGGCCCAGTCGCCTTATTGAGATCAAGCCTACTGATGATCGATTCCAAGAGGTTGTACCGAAAATGAATTGGTTTCATAGCGTATGAAGAAGAGTTGACTAGGGCACATCTTTTCCAGAATCATTGAGACATGAGTTTGATGCAAACAAATCCACAAAAACATTGGATTTGTCTACAGAATCAGCAACTACCGATCCGTCAATAGATGTGAGGGAAATGAAGATGTTTCAAAGTTTTTACTAATGGTTTTAGCTAAAGACCAAAATTTACGACTGCCTAAAGGAGATGTAGCTAGTTCATTGCATTTTCGTTGTTCGAACAACTTTTTAGTTTTAGTGATGACACTTTTGCAGATATTTCTAGCACCAAGTATTCTACATGACTGTCGACCGATTTATTAGATTTCCATTTAACGTAATATTTATTTTTAAAGATGTTGCATCAGCACAAGCCTTATTGAACCAGGGTTGGGAACGTGAATGACCTATACGGTACTGTTTTTGGGAATGTATAACTCCATTCCCATGAGGGTGACTTCAGATACTGAAAGAGCGATGTCCGAAGAAGAAGATGACTTAAAACAATATTCACGCCATGGAAAGGTTGCAAAGAAATCCGTAAATTACTCCATCGAGCTAACTTAACACACTACAAGGTTCTATCGGTTTTGCGAACAACAGTGGAATTAGATACAGTAGAAATGATTTCTATTAAACAATGGTCGGAAAGGCCTAAAGGCGAAAGAACGGAGGTTTTATAAACAAGAGGGTTTGATGTAAGAGGGAGATCTAGAAGATGTGAAGTATGGTTAGGGTTATCAGGGATTCTTGTGAGTTCAGAAATCATTTGTGTGAGATCACTTGAAATAGCAAATGTTTCTGCACTATCACCAGCAGGATTTGTAGTACATGAAAACTGAAGCCAATTAGAGTTATGAACATTGAAATCCCTACAATTGAGATATCGCAAGATGGAAACTGAGACAGGAGATAGTGAACTTTCATACTAAGGTAATCGAAGAAGTCTTGAAAGTTACTGTCATTAGGAGACCTATAAATGCAACAGTAGAATTTCACAAAATTAGGGCCAGAATGTTTAAACCAAATCACGTCAAAATTTTTATTTTCTAAGGAAAAACCCTCTTGCGAGCAATTCTGCCCTTGATGTAGGCACATACGCCTCCTTCATATCGAAAGTTAGAGTGAAGGTGGTATTGAGGAAATTGCAAGTCGGGTGACTCAGAGCTTTCAGAGGAGACGTGTTTCAGATAGAAACAAAATATCAGGTTGTAATTGTTGGTGAATAGCATTATAATTAGACCTGATACCGCAGATGTTGCAGTAGTGAATCAGAAAGTTGATACTTTCGATGACCGTGGTCGCTGGGACCTGCCCTCCCAGACATCCGAATGGGGCAGGATATTACGTCCGGAATTTATTACCCTAGAAACCACAGCCATCTTATTTTTAATTTGGGACTTTAATCCGATAGGAAGACAGTGAGGGCGAGAAGGAAGAATAAGGATGAGAATAGATTAAGGATGAAGGAAAAGGTAACCGGCAGACCTTACCGAGCTCAAAAATCGGAGACCCAATATTAAGGACTCCATGGTAAGGGTGGTGGTACCTACCGGCTGGCATGGAGTATTTTATTATTAGACAACCAGATATGAAATTGAATGAAGATGTTCTACTCAAAAGAAATTTCACCTTCAGTAAAATATTTTAGAGACATTTCGTTATTCAAATAAGTTTACTTGTAATGTTGTTCTCGTAGAATGGTAACAAATTATAAAATCTAAAGATTGAATATAAAATTATCAAAAAAAACACCATCAGAAATTATGAAAAGCTAACAGCAAATCAATTTTTATACGTATGTAAACATTTAATTCTATACACGAACAAAAATATGAATAAATTGAATTTATAAAATTATATAAAGCTAATGTTGTTAATTGTGTTTAATTGTGTAAAAGCCACACAAACACTTTCTTTTAACTCATTCACAGTATTATTAGTTCTTTTGTATATAATGTTTTCAAAAACCCCATAAAAGAAATTTAGAAGCGAAAGATCGGCCACAAAATTGGTGCTGTCGTTCCCATCCAGCTATTAGGAAAACGTAAATTTAAGTAGTCACTAACTACATGCGGGAGCTCCGTCTTGCTGAAATATGACATTGCAATATTGTGCCAAAGGAAGATTTTCTAGAAATCCTTGAAATGGATTCAATATCGAGATATTTCATTGAGTTTAATGTTCCTTCATACATGTGATAATAAAACCGTCCGTTTTAATACAGCACCACACATTTATTCCAAATTTCCCTTGCTTCCTGCGGACAACACTGACATGAGCGTTAGTATCTGCCCAGTAAGGTAAATTGTGATTATTAAAATACCATCACTACTGATATGCGCCTCGTCTGACCATGCAATAGAGTTTGAAAAATTAGGTATATTTTGGCATTGGCTTATATACCAGTTACAAAACTCAGAGTACGCCGCCTTCTGTCGTCTATAGTCAAAAATGTTCTTTCCGAAATCTATAGCAATGGTATTTGTGTTTCTTTAAAATTCCAAGGGCTTTACATAGAGACACGCCTAGATTAACCATATGTCTAGATGAAGTTGTTGGCTCTGCTTCGACTTGTCCTAAGACGACCAATGAATTTTCTTTAGAATTTCGTTTAAAGTAAGTTTTGGCCTGGAATTTTTAAAAGAACCGAATTCAATAAAATTTTTCTGTAACCTAAAATTAATTAAGATATTGTTTTGAGCTAGCAAAAATTTTAATTTCTACTAACTATACCATTCAAAAATATGTTTATTTGGCTGCTGCCTTTCAGGAAAATTTTGTAAATATAATTCCGATGGCACATTCTTACCACCTTCGGATAATATAAAATAGTAGTGCTCCGGCACCTTCCACATCTTGGATTTTGACGTAACAAGATCGCCCACGTGGGAGACCATTTTTGTCACTCTTATTTTTATGGTTTCTTTTCGATGGAATTTTCAACCCTTTTTGTTGTACTAAGAGCCTTTTTGACAGCAATTTTTTCTACTTGCTCACGTTGGTCTTGGGCTTGGTCCAGGCGTTGGTCTTGGATTTGGGGTCTGGAGCTGGATGACGGCTTCTTTTCGTGGGGCCTTTTTCAACTGTAATTAAGGTCCTTTTGGTAATATTAAGGGCAGTACAACCCCTGGAGGTTCGACAATTGCACGTGTTCTGATTGAAAAAGATTTTTATTTAAGCTGTGTTTATTAATATGTATTAGGACCCATTTTTACTTTATCAAATGAGATTGCATAATTGTATTTCTTTTAATTCCTATCTACAGATCGTGATCTTTGACCTATACGAACATTTATTTATACATTGGGGTTGTATTCTAATAATTAAATTTCACTGTCATTTTAAATTAATCTCAACACGCAATACAAAAAATTAGTTAAAAGTTAATTACACGACACAGTAATCAGAATATTGTTTTTCTAAACGAATATTAAAACTGGTTGCTTACCTTTGAAATATCTTTAATCACCATCCTCTCGTTAAAATTGTTGGGGTTTTTTCCTGGCTTATCATAAGTCAGACCCGCAATAATGTTTTTCCACATCTGTATATATAGAGTTGCTTGGTCTGGTATCAGGCAAATCCAGGGAGATACCAGGTTTTTGCACTGAACTAAATTTGTGATAGTGGGGGGGTTTGTCTGATTTGTCTTAAGTCGTCGCATAGCATGGGAGTTTAGTACGCATATGATAGCGTTACTAGAAGGTTGTTCGCAATCTAGGAGGGTACTTTACGCGCCAAAATGTCGGCGTCAGAAGAAGTACCTTTTCAATCGTCAAAAAGTGAATGTATACCGAGTGATGATAACCCTGGGCCTAGTGGTGTCATTAGGCGTGTTATATTGAACTCTAAATCGAAAACCAAAAAAGTGTTGAAGAAAAAAAGAAAAGATAATCCTCCTACAAAAGGAAAAAAAAACGCATTAGCTGTCCCGAGAAGTGGGAACGAAACATAAGAAAAAGTAAAAAAGCAGAAGGAGAAACGTATACGTAAGTTTAATATTTCAACCGCGTAAACATCTGATATAGATATCGAAACCACAACAAAAAGTTTTTTTATTTAATATTATTATAGGTCTGTCAAAGGAACTCTAGTACCGTCCAGACGTATTTGAACTAAATGTATGTAGCGTTTAAAATGTTTTGAGTTCATTGGGGTTGATAAAATTAAAAAATTTTTTGAAGAATTTAATAAAATCGGTGACAAGCAAAACCAAGATATCTATTTGTCTGGACTTGTTATTCCTCATATCGTTGTCAGGAGAAGGGGCAAGACGGGAAAAGAAAAAGAAATTTATTTCAAGTATAAAGTAAGTCATATGTACTATAACATAAACTCTCAAATTAGGGATTTCGAAACTTGCTCCCTACCCCTTTGCACACGTCCTGCGTGCGACGATCTGCCTTATTTGACTTATTTCTCATAGGGAATTGGCGATTTTTCGTACACCACCTAAGTTTGGGAAGAGCGATCGATATAAATAGGACGAGACGTTTCGCCTCGACGACTACGACCATCTTCAGGACAAATTGTGCGTTATGGTGTGTAGAAATGTTAATTTTTTAAATAAATGCTCGTATCTCGCGAACCTTACAGGATAGGGTACCAGTGGGAGTCGACAGACCACCGACCTTGTCATGCGCCGTTCGTCAGCACTAACCGCAAACAGACCCAACACGGTCTTCGTGGAGATGTCGATACGGCCGATGCAGATTTTTTGCAGTTTTTCGTACATTACGAATCCTATCGTCGCGCAATTTGTCACTTGGACGTTGCGCCAAGGCGTGACGTTTCGTCTCAACCACTACCATCACAATCAGAACAAGTTTTGAGTTATGGTGACTCTAGCATAATTTTAAATGCGTGGCATTTACATGTCTATTGTCCACGGTACGACAATCTCCACCTAATCTTCAAAAAAAAAAAAAATGCAAAATTTTTTCAACGACTAAAAATTTCGTTTTTATAAAAATTGATGATTATAATGTATCTTTTTCAACTTTCTAATTTACTATTTTTTTTTTAATTTCGAATAAATGGACAAGAATATCCTTATAGGCGTCCATATAAGAAGTTTCCCCAGACGCTCTTCCCATTATAGCAGGAAAAAAAAACGAAGGACGATCTTACTTGTCACTTGAATGTAACCAAAATGCACAAATTATTTTTAGAAAAATATGACCCTCAAGTATTTGCAAAAGTGCAAGAGGATAAAGAAACCAAACCACAGGTAACTTACGATTTTTATTACCGTTACTTTTTATACAACTTTAACATAAGCTTTGGGTCACCGAGATCAGATACTTTACAGACATGCGATCGACTACAAAACACAATAAATGCAAAGCAGAACACCGAAAATAAGACCTCTTTTCAAACAGAGAAAAAATTACACCTACGCAATTCAGAAGTTTTTTACAAGTCGTGAAAAAGAAATCGCAACTCGCCTTAAATGACACCTCCATTGAAGTACTCTGTTTTGACTATGAACAGAATTTGCCACTGCCCCGTATTCCTGATGGCGATGTCTTTTATAAGCGACAAGTGTGGGTGTACAACTTTTGTGTACACTCCGCTAAAACTGATAATTCCGTTTTCTATATGTATGATGAGTTAACTTCAAAAGAGGGCAGCAACGAAGTTATTAGCTTTTTGGATCATTATTTGAATACTTATCTACCAGATACGGTAAAAATATTATATCTCTTTTCCGATAATGCCACCGCGCAGAATAAGAATCAAACATTGATAAAATACTTATATACATTCACTAACATCAACCATAAGGGCATTTTGAAGACTATCCACCAGTATCCAGAGCCAGGTCATAGTATAAACCTATCCTTTGCCTCTTAAGGAGAAAAAAGCTGCTGATGCGAAAGTGCTGTCATTAAAATAAGTACCAGCCACCGATCTATGGTACTATCGAATGATCTTCGGAGAACCCGAAAATAGTGAGGTTCCAGAAGAAGGTAATAATCCAGTAGAGGACGTTTATGACTCGGATTCTTTATTTATGTAAGACAGTCGATTTATAGTTTAGTTTATATGTTTACTAAGTGTCCATTTCATTACTTTTTTTTAATAAAACTGTTTATAGAATGATCACACATTTTTTTAAATACGTTTCGGGCCAAAACCAGGTAAGTGCAAATTTTCAAAATTAAAAAAAAAATATGATTTCGTTAATTTTTCTACGTACTACTATTTTATTTCAAGTTGTTATTGTTTTTTTCTATATGTATAAAAAAATCATCTCTTTGCCACTTTCCTTATATCAAACAAAAAGTTTTTTTGCATTACGCACAACTTTATAAAATGTGGTTTTTGCACCAAAATCTGCAATTGCAGCAAGGGGCCCATGATATTCAATGTGCCGCAATTTTCTTCTAACATGCAACATAAGCCTTTGGATGGTGGCGAGGGTAGCTTTTCGTATCTTCTGATATATTCGTCAATGTAAGATTGAGAGAGGCCGAAGAAATTGCACATCACACAAGAACTTTATCAGAGAATTTGCCCTTTGCCTTATATGTCACATTATATATATATATATATATATATATATATATATATATATATATATATATATATATATATATATATACCATGAGTGCGACAACGGAGGATATCTCCTTACACAATAGGGATAGAAAAAAGTTTAAATACAAAAGTTTTTCAGTAATCAAATTCGCATTTAAAGAAAATATTTTCGTTCATACAGGGTGTCTCATATGAACTGGAGAACATGCAACTTCATTTTTTTAAATAGGACACCCTGTATTTTATTACATTTTCTATAAATTCTGAATCGGTTTTATTAAGGTCTATTATCATCTAAATGTTCACGTGTCATTGACAAAGGGCATACTTCTTTATTTGGTATCCCCAAAGGAAAATATTTCGCAGGTTACTAGTGCATAGACACACTTACTTTGTGTTCCAATAAAAATTTGAAAATATTATACAAGGTGTTGCTAAAACTATTCACAAAATCATAATCTTCAAAACACAAAATCTCAATTTTTTTAAATAGAATGACATGTTTTTTTTTGCGGAAAAATATTGTTTAAGTAATAAGCTAACTTTTTTATAAAACATGTCCTATACCTAGCTTTTATAGTTATTGAGTTATTTTAGTTTGTAAAATCTATTTTTTAAAATACACACCTCAACTTCAAAAATTTATATTAGTTGGCCATGGTTGTCATGGAAACATTAATAAACAAATGTTTGTTTGACACTGACAGTTTAAAAATTCACTTTAAACAATACTGAAAAATGTGAAAAATAATTTTATTGGCGTAAAACTTCGTTAACTCAATCTAATAATACTAATAACAAGTAAACAAAAGATGCAAAAAACAATTTAAGTTAGATATTTTTAAAACAATATAACTAAAAATTATAAAAAATCATAAAATAACTAAAAATATTGTTATATGTGTCTGCCCTGATGTTTCTCACACAAACGAATTATTTTAACAAAAGAATTGCCTACTTTTTGACGAACTTCTCTATTTATGCCTTGAAAAACATTTATTATTCTTTCTTTAATGTTTTCCTTTGTTGTGGGAGGTATTTGGTAAACTTGATTTTTTACAAATCCCCACAAAAAAAAATCAAGTTTTGTAAGATCCGGGGATCTAGATGGTCAAGAAATTGGCCCTCTCCTGCCAATCCATTTATTTGGAAATTGCAAATTTAGATGATTACGCACAATACCACTAAAATGGGCAGGCGCTCCATCCAATTGAATCCACAGTTGCCGTACAACTTGAAGCGGTAAATTATCAAGGTAATCTTGTAAATCGTTTTCCAAAAAGTTTAAAAAGGTTTCACCATAAACTGTATAATCCAAATTCTTGTTCCAATAATACCGGCCCATACGTTAAGTGTCCATCTATGTTGATGGTCTAATGGCATCACATATCTTGGATTTGTATCACTATAATAATGGAAATTATGACGATTTACAAATCCATTTTTGTGGAAGGTAGCTTCGTCAGTAAACAATACGTAATCAAAGAAGTCCTGTTTTTCCTCTATTTTATTTAATGCCCAAAGGCAGAAGTTTCTCTTATTTATGAAATCCTGATCCGTTAATTATTGTACTACTTGGATGTGGTATCGATGAAACTTATGCTTGCGAATTATTTTATTTATCGTTGATTTTCCGATATTGTTGTTCAGTGCGAATTGCTTGCAAGAATCTTGCGGATTTTCCACAACGGCTTGCATGACATGTAACTGAGTTTCCTGGTTTGATTCAGTAGTTGGTCGTTCGCCATTTGATTCATAATTGATGTTTCCATTCCTTTCAAACCTCTCCTTGAGCCTTTCAAATGCCAGGCGATTTAGATGTCTCTGTATTTGAGCGTAAATTCTACTCGCTAATAAACAATTTCCGTCAGATGCGCCAATGCAATAAATCATTTGATCAATTCCTCTTTTGAAAAATTCATTTTGGTATTTAAATATTGTTTCAATTGAATTTTTAAACTGTCAATGTCAAACAAACATTCGTTTATTAATGTTTCCATGAAAACCGTGGCCAACTAATATAAATTTTTGAAATTGAGGTGTGTATTTTAAAAAATCGGAACTGTGGTTACCTAGACTTTCTCGTATACTAACGCAATTATAGTAGAGTGAAATAAAGATGGGTGTCTGTTAAAACACTTTTAAATAAGGGAAAATGAAAATCAAGACGTCGGTGCTCAATCGTATAAGCGATTGTTAAAACCAATAGAATATTTCACAAGATTTGTTTGCGTGACACAAATCGGTTAAGGTAAAGTACCACTTCCGGTACACTAATTTTGTTCAAACATCATATAACTTACCCGTGCCAAATTCGAAATAAATACGTTCATATTTTAGAGTAGTTTATTTGAAGTGTGATGTGGTGAAACGTTATATTTAGATGTGTCGCCTAATATAACTTACCTCTGCCAAATTTGAAACAGATACGTTGATATTTTGGAGTAGTTTATTTGAAGTGTGACACAAATGTGTAAAGGTAAAGTGCCACTTCCGGTCCCCGGATCTACCCCAAAAGGCCTCCATACCGAACTTCAATTGTCTAGCTCAAAGCGTACGAGCGCTATCGTGTTTACATTCAGACACACATACACGCACATACACACACACACACAGCATTTTTCCAAAAATGCTTTTTCGGACTCGAAAATGTCCAGAACCATCAAAATCTCGAGGTCGATTTTTTCACGATTACAATACCTTCTCTACACTACGTATACGAGAAAGTAAAAATAGATTTTAAAAACTAAAATAACTCAATAACTATGAAAGATAGGTATAGGACATGATTTATAAAAAAGTTAGCTTATTACTTAATCAACATTTTTCCGTAAAAAACATGTCATTCCATTTAAAAAAATTGAAGATTTCTTGTTTTGAAGATTATGATTGTGTGAATTAGTTTTGGCAACACCCTGCATAATATTTTCAAATTTTTATAGGAACACAAAGTAAGTGTGTCTATGCACTAGTAACCTGCAAAATATTTTGCTTTAAGGATATGAATTAAAAAAAGTATGCCCTTTTAGATGATAATAGACCTTAATAAAACCGATTCAGAATTTATAGAAAAATCAGAATGTAATAAAATACTGGGTGTCCTATTTAAAAAATAAAGTTGCATGCTCTCCAGTTCATATGAGACACCCTGTATAAATGAAAATATTTTCTTTAAATGCGGATTTGATTACTGAAACACTTTTTTTCTATCCCTATTGTGTAAGGAGATATCCTCCGTTGTCTCTCTCCGCGGACACCCTATATATATATATATATATATATATACGTGTGTATTGAGATGATTAAAAGTAGGAATAATAAAGGGGCTAGAGTTTATTGAGTTTGAAATCTTCAATAGTAGGCAAGTTAGATAACTTTGTGGAAGTTTACAGTTCGTTTTCAATGAGAATATAGTTACGAGTGCAAAATTATAGTTTTATTGTGACAAAACAGGCTCTGTGGGATTTGCACATGGTTGTTATTTTCATAAAAGCATTGAGCTATACCAGTAGCATGTGAGAAAGGTCAACATGATTAATATTAATGGGTTTGATTAGTTTCGTGTAACATATTTATGTAATTTCGCAGTTTATTCAATGAACACATATTAGATATTGATTACATGGAGTATGATAATTATAAAATGTAGAATGTATAGTATTAGGTACAATGCATAAACTATTCAAAATATGAAAGAAAGGGTATGACACGAATATAGTATTTTGGTAATTCAAAGACAAAGTATATAAAACATGCATAAGAAGTGATAGTGACTTATAAACATAATTAAGTGTGATATTTAATATAAAATTGCAAATTCTATACAAAAATTTACAAAATAGTTAAACAATGTGAAAATGTGAATTGACAAAATTAAGAATTATGGAGTACAAGTGAACAGTATTGGTGTTAGAGACAGATATAAGAACACATCTTATTAACATTTCAAGTGTTATAAACAGTTATTACACAAATTAAAAGTAAAAGTATTTTAAATTAGGATAAGTATTATTTGTAAGAATTTCACAAAATTATAGTTTTTATTGGGTAAGATAAGTCTAAAATAAATTATAAAAACATTTAATAGGAGGTTTCCCTCATTTCAACTAGGAATTTAATTATAAATATGTAATATAAACATAAAGTTAGGTTAACTACCTAAATTGTAGATGTGAAGGTGGAAATTTTATAAAATTTAAATAAAATGGGTTGATATAAATGTATTCTGATACAGTTTTTTATGAGGAATTTGAATATGTAATTAGTTTAGTTGTAGGATGTAAAATTTTTTTGATACTAGTAAATTTAGATTATAAATTGTCAGAATGAAAATTATCGAAGCAAAATAGGGCTTGTGCTGAATTTTGCCCTGATTCCAAATCTGTAATTAAAAATCAAATCCGGATTGTATTAAAGAAGATATAGCATAATTTATGTTTTAGTTAAGTTTACAATTTTGTTTAGACCAATCAGAAGCTAGAATCTTTTGTGTGTAATGTAGAGAAAAAATTGAAAATTTGGTAACTAGGAGAAATCTATAAAAGGAATTACTCCTGATTTCTCACTCTCTTACTTTTTACCACTCTTGCAAATTGTGAACTCTTGCTCTTGCCTTTGTGACTAACAAGTCATAGTGTTATTTGTGTTAACATGTAAGTAACAATTCTCGTAAACATTATCGGAATTGAAACGCGATCAACGTAGAGTTAAGTTATCAGAAACAATTGTTTTAACCTACAACTAAAGTTAAAAAATAAGGTTACCGATCACAATCGTTTGATAAAATTGTAATTGCTTCGTTTTTTTTTAAGATCATGTGTATACATCGGGTGATGTGCAATTCTTTTTTGTATGTTAATAAATTCTTCAATTATCTTGGATTCGATGTTTATTTTGTTGATAGTGATTAAGATCATAAAATAAATTTTCACTTCATAACGGAATCTAAAAATAAAAGTGCAAGTGAATACAAAAATCTATATGAACTTAAAATACAAAATTAAATCCGAGAAATTAGTAAATAAATAATACGACATTTTGAAAAACAAAAATAAAATAAAGTGCTTGCCTATAAGTATTTGAGGATTGTAAGTACATCGTTTTTACCACATAAAGAACAGCCAACAGTTATTTGATTTGGATGAAATAATGGAATGGTAAGCAGCAAGGCAGTATCACCGATTATGGAAGGAAGTCTACGTCGAACGTTTAATGTGGACCTACTCGACATGAAGATTATTTGGAATTGGTAGCAACACATGTGAGTTTATAACCCTATTGCATTGTTTATTTTTTTGTCCTGTATTTAATTTTTCTAAAATAATGTATAAATGTTTGTGCGAATTCACGTGTCAATATCTGAAAAGTAAATGATTCAGTGTTGTTATAAAATTAATAAGTTTACCTCAAACAAAATTAAAATTGTGCTCAATAATTTAGATCAATTGCAGAAATTTTTGACAGGCTACATTTATTTCAGTATTACGTGCGCAACGCATGCGTATTTTGTCCAGATCTCAACAAAGTTGGTTTCACATTGTAACTGTTTATTATAAAATACAATTGGATCATTTACATCAATATTCGCATATTTAATTTATTTTTCCAACAACCTATGTTTAATACAATTGAACCCTATCCCCGAATGAGATTACTGAGCTAGTACGGCGCATTATATATTTGTTTGTTAATATTATAATATAGAACCTTAATTTAACATTACATATAATAAGAACTCATATTCCCCATTTAGTAGAAATTTAATTTATAGATTAAATATAAATAATTTAGCCACATATTGTTACACACCTGCTCGCCATTTAAAAAATAAACATAACAATATATATATATATATATATATATATATATATATATATATATACGTATAGTGTGGCGCATTAGTGTGACAAAGTCCCATATTTCCTTTATTTAGAGAGAAACAAAAAAAAATTTAATACAGAAGTTGTAAGATATGTTCTGGTGCATATTCCAAAAATATTTTTAATTATACAGGGTAGATCATAAAAGCAAATTTCAAAATTTTTGGCAAAAATGACGTTTGCAGGCCAAAACATAGATGGAAATCTTTTCTAAACGAAGCCTTTAACTAATTAGTTATGGTTGGTTTCCTTGGAAATGGGGACCTACTCTAATAGGCTGTATTAATATTTTTGTAATACATTCATACAGGGTGATCAAAAATGGACAATAAAAAGTATATACCTATAAAGTCATTTTTTTTTAATGGAAACCCAACCCCCTATTTATTTTATTCTATCTTATTTAGCATTAAAAATAAGGGTGACTTTGTATAAGAGTGCATATTCCAAAAAATTGTAGTTTTTGAAATAATGACAATTTAACATTTTTTTATTGTAAAAAGGCTTTAAAGTTTTGTTGTTAGTTGGCCGTGACGGCGAGGCGTGGCATATAAAAATAATAGAGAACATCAAAATTGTAAATAATGAATTTTTCGCAAGCCGAGATGGTTGATATGATTTTTGTTTTGGGAGTTAGTGATAAGAATACGCTCTTAGCAAGAAGACTGTATCAACAACGGTTTCCAGAGAGACAGCAACCTGAAAGAAGGGCATTTGAAAAGCTTTTGGAGCGTTTTGAAAGAAGTCGCAATGTGTTATATGAAAAAAATACTAGGGAAAAACGTGCACAGACTGAGGAAAATCAATTAGATGTACTATTAACAGTAACCGAAAATCCAAATATTGGACAATGACCCATTTCTCAGCAGGTTGGTGTTGAACGACGTATGGTACAGCGGATGTTGAAGTCTCAAAAAATGCACCCCTATCACATTCAACTACTTCAAGAGTTGGTTCCTAAAGATTATCAAAGACGACTGGAATTTTGTCAATGGGCTCAAAACAAAATAAACCAACAAAGAAATTTTGTTCATTTGATTTTATTTACAGATGAGGCCACATTTCACAGAAACGGAAGTGTAAACAGACACAATTTTCATTACTATTCTACCGAAAATGCACATTTTGTAAGACATACTTCTCAAACTCAAACGGTAATCATGTTTTGGACCATATTTTTTTTATCAACGAGTAACAGGGGAAGTATACTTAGACTTTCTGCAAAACCATCTACCTAATTTGTTGCCACAGGAGACGCAACAAAAAATGTGGTTTCTTCATGATGGGGCCCCAGTACATCATACAGGTCCGATAATAACTTTTTTCAATGCTAGATATCCAGAATGTTGGATTGGGAGGGGAGGGCCTGTTGCTTGGCCTGCTAGATCCCCAGCTCTTACTAAAATGGACTTTAGCATATGGGGGTACGTCAAAGAGCAGGTTTATAAAATACCGCCTACAACAAAGGAAGACATGAAGATTAGGATTAGAAACTGTTTTCAAAACATTAGTGTTGAAATGTGTTGAAATTTAAGCAGAGAATTTGAGAGACGTATTGCATTGTGTATTCAAGAAAGAGGCGGACATTTCGAACAACTTATTAGGTAGTACGTATTTGACGTGTTTCTAGTACTTTTATCTGTATAATTAGTTACAGGTTTAGTTACACTAGAGGTGTTAAGTTTATGATTAGGATTAGGACATAATTTGTTGAATCAAAAAAATATAGTCTTTACTTTAAGTTCGTTTAATAAAATAATTATTTATATAGGGTTCAATAAATTGTAATATTTCGATCTGAAGTGCTCGATTTTTTTTTGTTTCGCCGCGCCCCGCCGTCACGACCAACTAACAACAAAACTTGAAAGCCGTATAGCCTTTTTACGATAAAAAAATGTTAAATTGTCATTATTTCAAAAAACTACAATTTTTTGGAATATACACTCTTATACAAAGTCACCCTTATTTTTTAATGATAAATAAGATAGAATGAAAAAATAGGGGGTTTGCATTAAAAAAAAATTACTTTATAGGTTTTTTTGATTCTACTCTTTATTGTCCATTTTTGATCACCCTGTATGAATGTATTACAAAAATATCAATACAGCCCATTAGAGTAGGCCCCCATTTCCAAGGAAACCAACCATAACTAATTGATAAAGGCTTCGTTTAGAAAAGATTTCCACCTATGTTTTGGCCTGCAAACGCTATTTTTGACAAAAAATTTGAAATTTGTCAAAAACGGTTAGACTTAGGTATAGGACATTATACATAAAATGTGTCTAAAATGGTATGTAGAATCTAAATATGTAATAATATATAGGATTTTCTATTTACAAAAAAAATTAAAATTACTAAGCTTTTATGATCTACCCTGTATAATTAAAAATATTTTTGGAACATGCACCAGAACATATCTTACAACTTTTGTATTTAATTTTTTTTGTATCTCTTTAAATAAAGGAGATATGGGACTTTGTCACACTAATGCACCACCCTGTATATATATATATATATATATATATATATATATATATATTGTAATAATGCAGTATTTAACAAAAAGTAATTTACATTGTTGAAGATAAATTAAGTGTGAAATAATTTTACATATCAATCAATGGATAGTTGTACTAATACTTTACATTAAATGGTAGACATTCGCACACAGAATCATAACAAAATAAAATATATAGGGTGTTATATTTAAAATAAATAAGATCTTCATGTTTGAAAATTGAAATTTTTGGCATATTATCCACAACACCCTGTAGATTATTAAGCAATAAATTTATTAAAAGGTATTAGTACAACTATCCGTTGATTGATATGTAAAGTTATTTCACAGTCAATTCAGCTTCAACTATGTAAATTAGTTTTTTTTAAATACTGCATTTTCAAAAAAAAAAAAAGAGTAAACAATAAATACTAAAAAACTGTACGGAATTTTGATATACATATGTTACTAAAAAATATGCAAAACTGAACACCCTGTATACACAAAAATTCATTATTTCCCATTTAACTTTTGTATTTAATTTTTTTCTGTAACTGCCACAGATTTCGAGATAAGGTACAGGATCATCTTGGGTGGACCACCCTGTACATTTTGAGCAAATTAAAATATATCCTGTATTGTTCATAAATGTTCAAATTGTAATTATTTTTCTAAAAGCACAATGTTTATAAACGGTTTTCGGAAAACCAAGTAGGGTTCGCTAATTTTGTATTGAGTGTTATTTATATTCAGGTGCAAGAGAGGGATATAGTAGCACAATAGTCCCATAAACATCTATAAATGAAATTGTATAAGACAGAATAATTTTTTATCGAAAATTTCCCACGGCAACAATAGATACAATACATTTATTTATTAATAGTTACACAAAGTATTATCATTAAATTTTTGTGTTGACTCATCATTTAAATAACCAAATCATTAAGCGGTTGACATATGGTTTAAACCACGAAATCCGAAGAATTCAAATTTATTATTTCTTTAGTTCACAGGTCACGTAATTTCCTATCTTTTCTTATTACACTCACACATAACTTCATAAAAATCTTTGGCGTAATAAATTAAATGGCCGTTTATTAACTTACAAGAGTGTATAAGTTTTATGAGCATTTCAACTCGCACAGAAAATTTTTTTTTCTTAAAGAGGCTGCTTAATTTGATGCTTTTTAATACTCAAATTAGTATCATAAGTGATACTTGAATATTTTCAAATACTCCCATATTAATTATATACAACGCGGCAGCGTAGAAAATCACAGATTTTATCAGTGTCAACGGCACTAAGAGCTTTTTATTAATTACTGTAATAATAATTTTATATTTTTATTTGCTAAAGTTGTGACCTGCGTTTAATTTAATCGCTAATTAATTACAGGATTAATCAGGCAAGAGATTGTTTATCTATACAACGTCTGTCAATTCACAAAAGCATTTTTCTTAAACGGGTACTTCACTTTTTGAGATTCCTATCTCCTTAAGTGAAGTGTATGTAATTTATCATCAAATCTTTTCCGTTTCCATTCCCTTATTTGTAATGCATAATTCCAGAATGAATGAATAAATAAAATGTATGTTAACAAAATGAATTTAAATAATAAATTATGTGAGCGTAAGGGTAGTTTAGTGAATTACCCTTGTTCCGGGTTTAATACAATTTGTAAACAAGGGCGGTTTTATCATTTTGTAGTTTGGAGAATTATTAAATTATACATAGTGTAACAAATAAGAAACCCAAAAATTTGTTTCAATAACTATCTTCATCAGTTATCATACAATGAAGATTAATTAATTTGAAGAATTTCTAAAATTTCATGGTAATCATGTTCTTATTAGTTATGGTTTACAGCCATATGCAGGGTTGCGACAGGCAAGGCACGTGTAACAATCATAAAGTGAATTTTGATAGTTCTGTTAGTTTGTCGTGCATATATGCAATTACAATTTTTACAATTGATTTTATTCCCGATCTATCTGGTATATCTATTTGATCTTATTGATTGCATACCAGAATTTTTACACAAGTTATATGTAAAGGCTCGTCATCGTCACATATTATTATATTATGCGTAGCATAGCCTATAATTTCGTCTGACCAGTTATGTCTGTCTGTCCGTGCCCGCGATTACGAAAAAATTGGATTTTTTATTATTAGCGAAGCTTAATTAATTTAAGAATTACTAAAATTTCATAGTATACAAGTTATTGTTCGTTCACAGCCAAATGTAGCGGTGCGATAGGCAAGTCTCAATGTTTAAATCTAAGACGAGCAACGAAATGCTCATTGTACACAATATAATTATCTCTATTTCAGTTTAAAAAAAAACGCGTCAACCTATAGGATATGCGCAATTCACAATTGAAACTGAACCAGCCTTTTCAGTACTTGTAGGTTATGTGGACGCTAAATAAATGTAATGCAGAATAACGTGATGATATGAAAATAATAATTATAATAAATGTTTGAAGTGTCCCCCTTGAAATTCTAAACAGTATCCTAAGCGATTAAGAAATTCTTGAACGGCATTTTGTAATGGAGTTCAACTCATTACACGCAGTAATTATACGTTTTTTTAATTCGTCGGCATTCTGTATGGGAGCTTCATTATAAATTTCAGATTTCAAATAACTCCAGACAAAAATATCATTTGGCGACAGTTCTGGTGATTGCGGTGGCGTTAGATTTTGTAAATGAAGATTCGATCGTGACCAATATCTGTTTTAGTAAACAATGAAATGTATTAGGAAGATGGAAATGGATAATGGAGATACGTACATACCGATCATTTAAGGAACACGATGATTCATCCATAAAGATTATTTTTTATAAAATTTCGTCACTGTCATTGAATAAATTAAATAACGCTTCACAAAAATCAATGCGTTTAATTTTGTCGCCCTTGTACAGTTGTTTGTTAGTGATTATGAAATTTGTACGACCTGTACTTAAATTTTTACAATGTTTTTAAAGACGGGACTCTTTGAAATGTGAGCTTCTTATGCTATTAAAGGCAATGGCGCTGTAGGATTGTCCTCGGCACAGCACAAAATGTCTAATTCTAATTCCTCATTGAGAACGTGGCAGGTTTTTGCTCTTTTTTGTGGGAATTTGCGACACAAACATCCTTATAAAACTGAGTAACGATGTTATATGGGTGGTTGAAATAGATGGGATGTGTTCCTCAGAGTATTGTATGGCAAAAGTCCGCACTCCTCTCAAACTATTGTTACTCTCGTACCAGTTTAAAATTCGTACTTTAATTTCAATGGAAAGCATTTTGTAAGTTAAACTGTAGGGCGGAATTTTTAAAAATATGTGACAGCTGTCAGTTTTACCTACTACTCATCTGAACTACTACAATAGGCCGACGTTTTTTAATGTTTGGATTAAAGAAAAACCCACAATATATATATATATATATATATATATATATATATATATATATATATTGAGATGTTCAGAAAGAAGCAAAAAAAGGATCGGAAGTTTAAATGATAATTTAGTTATAAAAAGGGGTGATTTCAAGCTCGATACATGTGCGAGACATTGTTTGATAGAAATCTGGTTCACGATGTGTTTAAAGTAGATTTGTTTTGTACAAAATAGTCTGAATATTATTTATACAGTTTGGTTTCATCATAAAAAGCATTGTGCTACCAACAAAAATGTCAAGAATGTTAAATACACTTATTTTCGTAAAGTCAATTTAGTATTTCCTTTATTTCAATAAAAGTCAATTTTTCGAGGGTATTTTGGCAAGTGAACACTTTACAGGTGTTTAAACATAAATTGTATAGCTAGGATTATATTAGGGATATTGTGTAAATAGTTTTAGAATGCAGGAAATGTGAAAATTTCATAAAAGGGTTATAATATGGACATATTAGACATTTTTCTCACATATTTCTGGATGCAACTCTGTGACAAACATTGTGATATAAGTTTAACAGCAAGAACAATGTATAGAACAATTTAGCATAAAGACATTCATAGTTATATACATTTTATAATGAAAATTTCAGTAAGTGTGTTAGACGAAGGGACTTTTTAATGCAGCACTATATGACACAATGCATTAGAAATGAACAGTGAAAATAATAAAGACAAGTATTACAAACCTCTAACATAACATTTTGAGTGATAAAACATTTTTAAATATAAGTTATTTCCAATTTTAGATTTAAGTTTGGTTAGGTTATAATTTCTAGGTTTTTGCATAAATTTATAGTTTTTTCATATTATTAGGCTTAAATTATGCTCTTAAAGTAATTAATAGGAGTTCTTTCTCAGTATCTCACAGTTTTAAAAGGATACAATGCATTTCACCGCAAAATTTTGTGAAATATGAGGTGAATTTAGAATATTTTACATAAACTTAAAATTTCTTTAAATTCAGATTTCTAACTCTAAAAGTGTGTTCTTATGTAAAATTTTCCCAAGATTCCGTTTATGTAATTAGATTAAGTGTAGCTTGTAAGTTTAGGTAGTTATAAGCAAATTCAATTTAGATTAAGTGATTTCGCATATTATTTTTGGAAATAGGTGTCTTTTGTTCGAAATTTTATGTAGTTTTCATTTCTGTTGTTAGTTTTAAATTCGTTAATGTATAAGAAAGTTATGGTCAAATTTCTATTATAGTCCAAATTTTAATATGTGTCAACCAATCAGAGCCTTAGTTACATAGGTAGAATGGCTGAAAAAAATTGAATTTTAGTAACAACCAAAAAGGTATAAAAGGAATTGCCCTGGAAATGCTAATCTCTAGAATTTGTTCAAAGTTTAAAAAAGGTTAAAGCAGTGTTGTGCATTTGTGTAATAAGTAAGTTTACATAACCTAATTTAATCATCGTGAAGAAAGTTATATTTAACGAAGAAAATATTCGAGAGCAATTGTTTTATATCGGCGATTAAATTAAATAGTTCGGTCTCCGATACCTGTTAGTTTTCGGAAAATATTGTACGAGTTAATTTGTGTTACGATTTTGTTAAAAGTTTTCGTGTTATCAAACTTGATTTGATTCCATTCTACCAAATTAAAATCACATTTATTTGGTTGTCTGTGTTTTATTTCTGGGTACAATTTCTTCTACATAATTTAAATTTGATCCGGCATCTAAAATAAAAGTGATATAACAACAAAATTTTGGACAACATTTAAACATTTTTTTTTAAACGATACCAATCAATAAGCTTTAATTTATTTAAATAAAAAAATTTACCAAAATAAAATAAGTGAGTGGAGTATTGCCGATTTGGAAGAAAACATTATTAGTTTTTGGAAGTTGGTGTCACCGACAACCCGAGAACCGGTCAGCAGCAAATGGGTGTATGGTAAAAACTAGAATCAAGTGGAAAGTGCCTGCATCAAATTGGAACAACTCGAAGACATCAATTTGTATTGGGAACAGTATATGTGAGTCACATTTTTTTTATATAACCCTATTTTATTGTGGACATTGTTGTGTTAAATTTCCTGCAAATTATTATTTATTAGGTATATGTATTGGTATAGAATTTCAAACAATTACTTGTATAAACACCTGTAAAGGAAACAAAATTTTAAATTATTTTCATATTCTAAATTTAATTCTGAACGTAAACAGTAAATTTCCAAATTATTATTTGACAATTTTGACATTGTTAACTTCACTCAATTACGTTACAACGCATGCGTTGGAAGTAAATTATATTCAGACTAATTCTTATACATTTGTGATAATTTTATAAAGTGTAAATCATATACATACTTCCAGAATAAATTTAATTTTCCAAACTAAATACATTGATCCCTATCCCCATTTAATCACAATTTCATTAAACATATTCGATTAATCAATTAAACATCACAATATATATATATATATATATATATATATATATATATATATATATATATATATATATACAGGGTGAGTCGCGACGAGTTTTATGAGAAAACTAGATATATTTTTTTATTTTTGTTGCAGGGACATTGTGTAGGTCCATTAAAGCTACATTTTAAAAATAATTTCAAATTGACAGGATGCTTCAAAAAAGAGTGGCATATCAAAGTTACGTTTTTTTAAATGGAATGCCCTATACTTCATCACATTTTTGAATTAATTATGAAAAATAAGATAGACTTTCGTTAGGGTTCCCTATACCTAAATACAGAGCGTTTTGATTTATTTGATTCTTCCAAAAAATACTAATATATTCTATATCTATTGAGGTGATTTGGAAATTTAAAGTTTTTTGTGGGACTTACAGGACGTATATGTTTTTACAAATAATGTTTGTCATTTTTTGAATCGAGTAATTAATTTTGTGGATATGTGTCCACATACACAAGTTAGTATGCAGTACTTTTTAATTGAAGTATTACTTATCCTAATGACAAAGCTGAATTCTAATCTAGTGTACTATTGTCAAATTGACAAATATTAGTAAGTCAATATAATTAGGTATTAATTGTTTGCACTGTGTGGTGAATATCAAATAATTCTTTTAAATTAAAATGGTTTATTCGAAGCAAAAAAAAAAGAAATGATACGATTTTAACTATTGCTGAATGTTATGGAAATTGTACATTGACTTCAAGAGTCTACGCAGAAAGTACCCCAACCGCATTCATCGAAATAAAAAAGTATTAGAAAGATTGTTGCAAACGTTTCGTGGGACAGGAAGTCTCGCTTACCCAAAAACAGAAAAAAACAAATGTGGTTACCAATAACGAAAATAACGAGTTTTTCCTATTAGGTTCCGTAGTTGATAATCCAGTACTAGAATAATTGCCAGAGAAATCAAAATTTATATGGAACAGATTTTGAAAGACAAATTGCTTTTTGTTTAACAATCCTGAAAAAAAATGGCGAAGAAGATCATTTTGATCGATACGTGTTGTTTACCGATAAGACGACGTTTCATAATAATGGCCACGTTAATCGTCATAACTACCATTATTATGATACCAAAAATAAGCATAGGACAGATCACCATAATCAATGGAGTATTAATGTGTATGGTGGAACAATTGGCGATGAAGTTATTGTTCCATATTTCTTCGACAGAACCTTAAATGGTCGTAAATTCTTAAACTTTTTAAAAAACGACTTTTGGCTAGTTTTAGAAAATGTTCCATTAGACATCAGACAAAAAATATGATTACAATTAGGTGGTGCCCTGGCACATTTTTCACGACGTGTAAGAGATTATTTAGACCGAAAATTTCATAACAAATGGATCGGAAGAGGTGGCCCAATTAACTGGCCACCTAGATCTCTAAGCCGCACCCCGATGGATTTCTTTTTATGGGGCCAATTAACTGGCCACCTAGATCTCTAGGCCGCACCCCGATGGATTTCTTTTTATGGGGATATATTAAAAATCTAGTGTAGTATGCTACTCCTCCTACTACTGCAGAAGACACGATAGACCGAATTAAAAATGCATTTGGAACCGTCGCTCTTGTTATGTTGCAAAATGTAAGATGTTCGCTTGAAAAGAGAACTCTGCATTGGAAAATATGGCAGCCATTTCGAGCATTTGTAATAGTAGTTTGTTAAATTTTTAAGAATATTATTTAATATATTCGTGTTAAATATTGTTGAATAACTTTGAAAAGTGAATGTTTAAGTACAGGATACCTTAATACTTTTTGAAAGATAATTGAATTGGTCACATGACAGATCTAAAATATACAGGGTGTTCCATAACACAACTGAAAAATCTGAACACCCAGTATAGTATTTTTCGGAATTAAATTGTCAAATAAATCAAAGAAACAGTCTATTTTCGAGATCCTGAAGCAGTATTGACAAAATTAGTTTCGTTTGGTAACAAATAATTTTTTTCAAAAACTTTGGAATTTAAGACAAATCAAAATAAATTAAAACACTCTGTATTTAGGTATAGGGAACCCTAACGAAAGTCTATCTTATTTTTCATAATTTATTAATTCAAAAATGTGCATTCCATTTAGAAAAACATAACTTTGATATGCCACTTTTTTTTAAGCACCCTGTATATTTGAAATTATTTTTAAAATGTAGCCTTAATGGACCTACACAATGTTCCTGCATATAGCTAGTTTTCTCATAAAACTCCGTATATATATATATATATATATATATATATATATATATATATATATATATATATATATATATATATATATAAAATATTATTTTCAGAACCTGAGGTTGCAGTCAATCTTATTGAAGCTTATTTATTTAAAAAAGGAGAAACACTCTTTGCCATTTATCAAGCTTTCGGAATTTTTATTTATTCCATCTTCAGGATAATCTGCAATATTCAGTTTTAAAATGTTACAATTAATTATTAAATTACTACTTACTATCGTGAGATTAAAATAAACTCTACTAATACATAATAAAAACACCATACAAACAACAACTGAATATTGCAGATTATCCTGAAGATGGAATAAATAAAAATTCCGAAAGCTTGATAAATGTCAAAGAGTGTTTCTCCTTTTTTAAATAAATAAGCTTCAATAAGATTGACTGCAACCTCAGGTTCTGAAAATAATAATTTTACAATAAGCACAGTCAAGATTACCTATCTCTGGTTATATATATATATATATATATATATATATATATATATATATATATATACACACACACACACACACACACACACACACACACACACACACACACACACACACACACACACACACACACACACACACACACACACACACATGCGTTTTCTTTAATCTGAACATACGATTTTGTACACAATGCAATTATCCCTATGTTCAGTTAAAAAAAACGCGTGAACGTATTGCAGTAGTTCAAATGAGTAGTAGGCAAAATTGACAGCTGTCACATATTTTAAAAAATACCGCCCTACAGTTTAACTTACAAAATGCTTTCCACTGGGACTTATTTCCTGTACAATAGACTGAGGAACACATCCCATCTATTTCAACCATCCATAACATCGTTACTCAGTTTAATAAGGATGGTTATGTCGCAAATTTCCACAAACAAAAAAAGAGTAAAAACCTGCTACGTCCTCAATGAAGAATTAGAACTAAACATTTTGCGCTGTGTCGAGGACAATCCCACAGCATGATTGTGTTTAATCGCACAAAAATTTCAAATTTCAAAGAGCTTTAAAATCTTTAAAACATTAAAAAAATTGAAATACTGGTCGTGCAAATTTCATAATCACCAACAACTGTACAATGACGACAAAATTAAACGCACAGATTTTTGTGATGCATTATTTAATTTATTCAATGACAATGATGGAATTTTATGCAAAATAGTCTTCACAGATCAAGCATCGTTTACGTTTAACATTTAGAGAAAATACAAGTTTTTTACTAATATCTGGAGAACCCTGATTCCGTTTTTTTTTTAATTTGACATGTTTGTTTATAAAAACGGTAGACGTGTTCTGACGTAATTTGATTTATTTTATCTATTCCAGCGGCGTCCGAGGACTCACTCCTGTTGTTATTAATAAGTAAAAATATGAGACGCCACTGATTTTTCTTAGGTTTCATTATTTTTTCTAATTATACTATTAACAATACAACTTTTTTGTCTCTTTATTATCTTTTTGATATCTTGCTTCGTTTTCGAGCAAAAAATTAATATCCTTTTCTATGCACATTCCTAAGGCAAGTAGAAACAAAAATAGAAATTTAATGTTTTAGTTATTCACTAATATTTGAAAAATATCTACCCAAATCGCTGGATAGGTCGAGGAGGCACTCAACCCTGGCCCCCAAGGTCTCTCGACTTAAATTCGTTGGATTTTTCCTTTGGGATCACCTCAAACAGTTGGTTTATACGACTCCAGTGCAAACTATAGACGATTTAAGAAACCGTATTGTCGCATCCTGTGAAACAATTAGACACCAGCCGGAATATTTGAACGGGTTCGCCAGTCAATGTGTCGTAGAATAGATGCCTGTATTAGAGTTGGAGGTGCACATTTTCAACAACTGTTGTAACGCCAGTGTATGTAAAGTATTTTTCGTATCAATGCTGTTTGTTCAATATTTATTCAATGTTTATGTTAATATTAATTATTTAAAAAAATATTATTTAGTGAGTTATTGTTTCTCAGCTTGTTACATTGGTTTTCCCTCAAATGTATTGTTAAATTTGATTAGTAAATAACTAAAACATTGAATTTCTATTTTTGTTTCTACTTCCCTTAGGAATGTGCAAAGGATATTAATTTTTTGCTCGAAAACGAAGCAAGATATCAAAAAAAGTAAAGAGACAAAAAAGTTGTATTTTTAATCGTATAAATAGAAAAAATAATGAAACCTAAGAAAAATCAGTGGCGTTGCATATTTTTACTTATTAATTTCAACAGGAGTGAGTCCCCGGACGCCGCTGGAATAGATAAAATAAATCCAATTATGTCATAAGACGTCTACTGTTTTTATAAACAAACACCAAATTTCAAAAAAAAAAACCGGAATCACGCTTCTCCAGATATTAATAAAAAACTTGTACTTTCTCTAAATTTTAACACTCTGTATCTCCGAAACGAAGCATTTTCGAACATAGGTTCATGGAACTTTCTTTTTTTTTGGGGTCAAGGAAACTCCCCCTGAACTTTTCGCAATATTAATGGGACACCCTGTATGTATTATATATATATATATATATATATATATATATATATATATATATATATATATATATATATATGAATATTTTATTTGAACGAGGTTCATTAATAGTAATACAATGTGAATGTAAATTTAAGATTAAAAATGCATACATAGTGGGATATGAACTCACGATCTGTGCTTTGCTAGAGAACTAACTATGTTATCGAGGGATTTTACAATCGATTTTATAAATTCCGGATCTATCCGATATATCAATTTGATCTTGTTGATTGCATACAACATGTTTTACACAAGTTATATGTAAAGGCTTGTCACATTTCGTCTGGTCAATCTGAGCCGCCATGTCCGTCCTTCCTTATGCGCGAATATGGGCAAACGGCTGGATTATTCAAATTTGTTTTCGCCAATTAACTGTAGAGTAACAAACAAGAAACCCAAAATTGTTTGAATAACTATCCCTCTTCATCAGTATTGTTAGTTTTGCCCTACATATATGCAGTTACAATTCGTAATCTATCCGGTATAGTCATATGATCTTGTTCATTGCATACAAGATTTTTTGCACAAGTTATATGTAAAGTGTCGTCACATGTTATTAGGTTATGCGTAGCATAGACTATAATTTCGTCTTGTCAATCTGACCCGTCTTGTCCGTCCACCCATGCCCGAAATTACGGGAAAACGGCTGGATTTTTTTCAAATCTATTTCCGTCGATGATAGTAGAGTAACAAGCAATAAACCCAATAAACAAAACAACATTGTTTCAATAACTATTTCTTCATCATTATTAAACAACGAAGCTTAATTAATTTTAAGCATTACTAAACTTTCACAGTAATCAAGTTCTAAGTTATTGTTTTCAGCTATACATAGGGTTGCGACACGCCAGGCTTAAAACTTAAATCTAACACGAGCACTGAAAGGCTTTTAAAAGTGAGTTTTGATAGTTCTGTTAGTTTGCCTTATATATAAGAAAGTGCAATTTTTACTATATTAATTGCATACAAGACTTTTTCCACAAGTTACATGTCAAATTTTATTAGGTTATGTGAAACATATTTTTGACTTGCCAATCTGACCAACACGTCACACGTTCGCCAGTGTCCGCGATTACGGGAAAACTGCTGCATTTTAAAAATTTTTTTTTCTAATCGATAGCATAGTTATTAAAGATGCACATATTACAAGTGCACACTGGTTAGTTTTGAACTTGATGAGGAGACCCTACCGTGTCACAGGTCAACGAAATTTTGCGCGCGTTCATCTGTGTTCATTTCTAGCAAATTGAATTGATAGAACATGCTGAACTTTTTTATGCAAAAAGCTTGAAATTTGGTTATGGACAGTAAAATTATTTTACTAACTGCCCCCACTCCAACCCCCTTCCTCCTTCTCTTAAGACCTGTTATGATGTGTCAAATGTTAATCATTTCTACGTGTGACGATCAATTTGGTGTTAATGACGCCAAATCATTCAATGCTACATTTTGGGATGAGCAATTTGTATTTATGCCAAATTCTTTGGGAAAACGATTTAATCGCGTTGATGGGAAAGAACTAAATGCTATAGGTTTTATGCTTTCTGCCTGCCCCGTAAGCGAAATCCGTGATGGGTATGTATCTATGTATCATGTTGGCAATCTATTAGGACCAGCAATGTCCAAATATTGATTTATACACCAATTTTATAGGTAGAATGAATCAAACTATTTCCTCGATGGGCAACAACCAATTTTATTCTTTCACAGTGTTGGTAATGATTTGGGACCTGTAATGTCCAAAATCGTACCGTTGTTCATCATTGGGGGTTTTTACCGTTCAAAATCACTATTTATACAATTATTTCACTGAAAAAAAAACGGCGAAAACTATTTGCTCAGTGGACAAGTGGACAGTGTACACACTCTTTATGTGTTCACTAATTTTATTGAGAAAACGGCCAAAACAATTTGACAGGGGTGCCCAGTTTTAAAAGCAAAGTTCTAAGATATACGTACAATCTCTCAGACCAGCAAACGTGTAAAGTAGTCTTGCAGTCATTTTAACAGTAGCTGTTGCGACCTGCTTGAACAAAAAAACCAGTTTGGCGGGGAATTCCGAAGGGAACTCTGGCAGTAATTTTAAACAGGATCCCTTGTGACTATCTTGAACAAAGGGCCCACTCATTTCTGATAATTTTTTGATAACTTCTAAACGTCAAGGCTATGACGTCACCCCTATTTACTTTGGGGATTCGTCTCTTAAGATATGTTTGTCTCACTTCAGAGAAAGTTTAAATAAATACGTATCCAGGAATTTTTTATAACCTTGACATCATTGGTTAATTTCAAAATTTTGATTCCTTGACCTCTAACTGGACGATTTAAAAATTTATAATTTCCCCCACTTGATTTCCAATTTTTTAATTTCTCGCTAAAGGCGAGTTAGAATTGAGGTAGCTACCTCACCATGTTTGTTATTTTCGTTTTAATTTGAAAATTACTTCCATCGTGGTAATGGTAAAATTCATTTATTTATTAAAAAAAATCTTTAGCGCAATCATGTGTAGGCGTGCATCATAAACGGTAGCCGGACCTTAATTTTTGAATTTTGTGGCTTCTTGCCTCGTTTAGATTGTGGAAACTAAACAGGATGTTCACTTTAATTAAGACTGAATTTTTGGGTTACCTTCGCATTTTAAATTGTCTATTTTACTGTATTTATTTATTCCTATATTTATCATCTTCATACAGCATGAATTATTTTTTGAATTTTTTTGAAGTTCAAATTTTTCGAAGCCGACTGAAAAAGTTTGGGGATGTCTAAAAGTAAGAAAAAATCCCAAAATATTCGTTGCTCTTGACAACGGGAAATTTTGGATCGCAACTCTACCGTTAAATTATGTATTTGGTGCTTTCAGGCCTCATTTACACTGCGAGAACTAAACAGACTCAATTTTTGAGTTCCTCTCGCACTTTAAATTACTGTATATTACTGAGAGGGTTTCATAAAAACATTTTTAACGCAATCGTAGATATGACCTTTATGCATGCTTTACGTTAAACCTGAACAATTCAGCGAAGTAGCACCTACCCTAGGAAGAAACCAAGTCCACCTTAGTCGAAATATGAATCTAGCCTAGAAACAAACCACGCCTTAGCTGAGAAATAAATGTACATTTTTTACTAAAGTTTACTTGTTGTGTATTTTTTATGATGTTATCTTCAATAGGCGTAACAGGTATCACGAATCTAGTTTTATCCAACAGGGTATAATTTTCCCTCGTTTCTAGGAACCATCATCAATATATGTCACACCTTCAGTTCAGCACCGTGCCTACATTAGCCATGATAAAAATCTCTAAATTGCAGTTAGTCTATCAATGAACCCCCCACTCGTATATGGATTTGTTAGCGTCTAGAATAGAAACAAACCAGGCAAGGAAACAAACCCACCATGTTAGTCTATATATGAATCAACCATTTAGTGAAGAAGCATTTATCCGATATACAAACCCTTATTTTAGTACAAAAGGGAATCCTTAACTTAATCAATCCTAGATATGGATAATAAATCTTAGTCTAAATATTAGCACCTCATCTAAGTATTTAGGAAACGCACCAGGATTTAGCTGGGAAACAAACCCTCCCTGTTAGTCTGCATACGAACTAAACCTTTTATCAGAGAAACAATAATCTGAGATATAACCCTCCACCTTAGTTTCTAAGCAAATATATTAGTTGAGAAACGAATCTCTTCTCGAAGACTCAGTTATCGTAGGTATGAACACCGCTTGTTGAAAAATCAACAATTTATCTGAAACACAAATCTTCATGTTACTTCATACATGAATCAAAAATTTAGTGTTGACGCACTTGTCCAAAATATGAATCCTCTGGTTTAGTACAGAAACGAACCCTCATTTGACTTGTGCCCGCCTACCTTAGGTTAGATGTGTGTCTGTGATGAATCCCAGACCTTGGTCTAGACCCTCCAAATCGATATTATAGTGGAGACGCAATTATCTGAGATGAGAACCCTCTAAGTTGAGGAATCAACCATTTAGACGAGAAACAAATATTAGCCACCACTCAAGGTTTATTTGACCGTAGTATTGTTAGCCTTGATACAACAATATTCCAGGAATAGAACTATGGCGGTGGTCTCGTTTCTGAGAACTTTTAGACAACCTAGTATCCACGAATTGGTTATATTTTCAGATTTGTAGTTTTTTCATAACCTTGACTTCTAATTAAAATTGGCTTCCTTTTCAGAAATACGACATTGGTAAATAACATGTTTGAACCTGTTAACTTGGCGTTGGATTCTTTCATTACTTATTATAATGTGATAAGGCAGAAAGCACGTAACCTTGACACCCATTTGAGCCGTATCCGAGACACAAACCTAAACTTGAATTTAATCTCGTTTGGTATTTATATTTCATCTATCTGTCTCTCTCCCTTCTACGGAAATTCCATGTGTAAGCCAGTAGTACAGTAGCTATAATACTGTTAAAATTGATAAACTCTCATTAAAACATTATTTTTTTGCTCAATCATTTGTAGACAGATAGTGTATTTTGTGGCTTCATGCCACATTTACATTGTGGAAACTGTACAGGGTGTAACACTTTAGAATAAACAATGTTTAAGTTCTTTAGTAATTTAAATTATTTATTTTACTGTATTTATTTCTGCACAATTTTCAATTTATGTTCATTGTGATAATGTTAAAAGTGATTGTGTACAGAGTGGTTTTAAATTTTATAACCATTCTTTTGTATACCTTCATTATGAAGAACAATCTGTCCTTAAATTGTTAATTTATTGTCATTGTCATAACTTGTAAAATTGCTTATGTACAGGGTGTTTGATAAATAATTACATTTTAAACGTATTCTTTTGCGCGCGTTTACTATTAATAACAATCGAATTAAATAGTTTATTTTGGGATTTTAGCCTTATCTATTTAGAATTAGTTGGTAACTTTACCATTAATGGTGTATATGGTCCCATTTAAATAATAAAAATTTTATTTTAAACCCAATGAATGTATCGTTTTCATTTAAACTTAAATGTATATTACGGTTTTTCTTATTTCTGTGGAATTTGAAATATAATTTCATTGTAGCAATGTTTACATTGAATACGTACAGGATGTTTCATACAAAATTTAATTTTTAACGCTTTCTTCTGTATACCATTATTATGAAGAATAGCCGAACTTTAAAATTAATTTACAATGTGTGTATTGCCATAGTGATAATTATAAAATTAACCACATACAGGGTGCTTAATAAAAAAAATTTTTTGTCTGCATTCAGTATTAACAATCATCGAACTAGTTCATTTTGTGACTGTATGTGGTAAATATTATTTAATGTGCAAAATTTGCACAATTTAAAATATAGTTTACTTTACTTGTTCTAAATTCATGTTTAATTTGATTGTGTATATGGTGTTTCGAAATAAAACCACTCATTTTACATTAATTATGATCGGCGTTGAGTCCAGACTTTTAATGAATGATTCTATTAAGTTTGCCATTTCTGCACAATTTTAGATTTATTTTCATTATAATTTTTCAATTAATACTGTACAGGGTGTTTCCTAGCAAAATCATTGCTCATTACGCTATGATGAACACTACAGTCAGAATATTTTGTTTAAATAGATTCTAACCAGATGTTTCATAAGCAAGGTAGTTCATTACTGTATAATCAACTATTTTTACAGTCCAAATTGTTGTCGTTTATTTTGCTGACGTCATTAGTGATGCCCAATTTAAAATTGATTTTCTTTGCAGCAATGTTTAAATCGATTGTGTATAGGGTGTTCCGTAATAAATCGACAATTCATGTGTTTATTTCTTTTTATTTTTTGCATTAGTTACTTTGGCTCGATTTGAAATTTGTCGCTACAGAGATTTTTTAAGTGGTTGGATATTTGGGTTCCGTAAGAAAATTTGTTTTACTCAGTTCGTTGCTCAATTTGAAATTATATTCATTGCAGTTCCTTTTTAATTGGTACTTCACAGAAAAAACAACTGTTTCCTTTCATTGTAGCAAATGTTAAAGTCCGACTTTTATTGTATTTAATCACAACAAAAATAAATGTTTGCCTCAGATTTTTAATTACTTATTTTGTTGTTTTCGTTATTCCAGCTCATTTATTTTTATTGCTGTTTCGAAAGTGGTAATTTACAAAATGATAAATATTTGTCACATTTTTTGTTTGGTGACAAGTACAACATGATGCTCGGATTTTTTAATTATTTATTGGCATAATTAAAATACGTATCTTTTGGGTTTTATTAATCATATATTCTTCTATTTTATAATAATTATATCTCAGAAATTTGTTAAAACATCTCAAGTAATTCATAAAGATATTACCATTTACTGGGGATGATAACTGTAATTGTTATCGAAACATTTATATTTATATAAAATATAATTAGTGAAATCGAGAAAGTTTACATTGCCATATTTATTGGCTCATTTCGTTATTTCTGTGCAGTGTTTAATTAATTTTCATTATCACTAATTTTGAAAGTGGTTAAGTACAGGGTGTTCCATAATTAAAGTATTGCCTTCACGTTTGTTTTCTGCCATTATTGCTTAGAGCATAATCGTAGCCGAAAAACAAAAATTAATTTCAAACGTATTTTGTCTCCATTCACTATCAACAACAATCGAACTTTAAATTATTTAATGGTCTATTAGAAATTTATTTTCAAATTGGTTGAGTACAGGGTAATTCATAATAAAAAAAACTACTTTTGTTTTTCATTATGACAAACACTAAGTAGAATTTTTACGGTATTTACTGAGCTGATTTCGAATTTGGAACAATTCGAAACGAATCATTAGCATGGAGATTTTAAATCATTGTATACAGGGCGTTAATAACAACAGCCGTTTCCTATTTTTTAATTAAGTGCAAGAGTGTCGTCGGTCTTTAAATAACTTATTTTGCTGTTTTCGTCGCTTCTGGTTATGTACAGTGTATGTGATAAAGCAACTAATTTGTTACGTTCCTTTCATTATGACCTACGATTACAACCATGCTTTTAAATTATTTGTATACTTCTGGTTGTAGACTTCTATCAATTTAAAATTAATTTTTACTGTAGCAAATATGACATTTGTCAGGTACAGGGTGTTTCACAACAAAGCTGATTTTATTGTTTTCTTTCACAATCTGATTTTAAACAATTTAGGGGTGACCGGGGTCAGCTGGCTACAACGGCAAGATCTGCACATTGCATCCATATAACGAAAAATTAAAACCGCATAACGATAAATTCCATTTCGTTAACATACACTGCCATCTATTAGATAAACCTATATAGCTATAAAGCCCGCCCGATGATCTGTGACAGTTCAGTTGTCTTTTGTTCATTTTACAGTAGGTATTCACTCAAATAAATAGTTAATCAAAGATGGCGAGTTGGGATAAGCTGGTACAATGCGGGGTTTGTTGACACATTGTGTTATCGTGCCCCGTAGGATTATGGTTATTTTATATAACTTTGGTCATTAATTATTACCATTTACAAATGAGGAATTACAAGAGAAAATCCCAAAGACCTTCTACGCCACCTGAGGGCCATTAAATTAGTCACAAATGAGGGAAATCCATAAGGAGTATGGCAAGTGAATTTCAAATTTCATTTAAGTCTTTGGCAAGATATTTAAGAATTTCCACGATAATTTAATAGAGGCTGATTTTAAAAAGCCAAGGCAGGTTGGTTGGATTTTCTTAAATATTGAAATGAAAATTATCATTTTCATAAAAAAAAATATTTGGTTCGTGGCATAGTTAAGACAGGTTTTGTAACTGACCGGCCTCTTCCAGATAATAAAGAAGGAGAGGCTGATCCAGTTGTTAACTCCCACACGGTTGCTAAGCTAAAACATTAACAAACGATTCCAATATCGAAAATCAAGCGACCGAGTCTGAGTCTAAGGAAGTCAAACCGAGTCCATCAAAAATCTCTCCACCAAATACGCCCCCTCCTCGTCCAATGTCAGAAGATATTCGACCGTTTCCTAAACACCACCACGGAAAAAAGGTTATATCAAGAAGAAAACAATTTACTGCAATTCTCACTGATACTCAAAGAGGCTTTGATGGAAATCCAGGAACAAGAACAAAATAAGTTTGAGTGTGATTGGTAGTGTGAAACGTAATATTTCCAAATCCAAGCTTCTGAATAAAAGTAAGGAGCATATCACTGCGGATGATGAAACTGATTCAGAACGTGAAGAAAGAAACTTGCTGCTTGGTTTGTTTAGACAGTTTTTCGGACATCCTTCCTGAAGAAAAGTGAATACAATGAACTACATGCCACATGTGGGCACATGCATGCGTGGATGATTCCCTTTCTTATGTGTGCCATAACTGCAATTCCGTACAGATATTTTTTCAGAATGTGAACATATTGTACTAGTTACTTTTTCAATATAACGTTTATATTGAGATAGTGGCATTTTTAGAATAGTATGTAGTTTTTATATTTGTCAATATACCCTACGTCGGGGTAAGTTAGCACGTTAGCGGCAGTGAAAGAAATTACTACAGCTCATACATCATTGCAGTATAACTTTGTTCTAGTAAGCTACAGGTTAGGGATTACTCAGGTAATGTCGCCACAGGCAAAATGATTATAATATCCAAAAGGAACAATAAAATATGAAATGTGTTGTTGATTTCGTTGTTTCTGCCCAATTTCCCTCTTTATGACCCAAGACAAAAAGCGATTATATGCCGTTATTGTTATTTCCGATCAATTTAATAACCGAGCTGGTAGCGTAGTGGTGACACGACCTGATTAGCATTCGGGAAATAATGAGTTCGAGTCCCGTTACCGTCTACCTTGTATGAGGTTTTTTCAGGGAGTTTTCCTCATACACATGTAGCGGCATGGTTACTGCGTATATGCACACCATATGCGGCTACTTAGGCGGATGCTGGGTTAGTATTTTCCCCCTCAGAACCCTAACTCCGTTCCTTCCGCTCCTATCCTGACCACACCCATCCTTAATCCCACCATGCATATATACGTAATGTATGTATGTATGCTGGGAATCCATGATTGTGGTTGAAGGAGCTCGAAAAGCTCGAGCAGCCCGCCCTCCCCCTTGGGGAGGGAATGAAATACGTGGCCCTTTCCTTTCCCCTCAATTTAATATTTATTTTTATTATAATTTTGAAAGCCATCACTTACAGAATGTTTCAAAACAAAAATAAATGCTTACACCCTTTTTTTTGTTCCCTGACATTATGTCCAAACATCTCAATTTGATTTGAAATTAGTTATTTGCGGATTGCGTGATTTCTGAACAATTTCAAAATTAAAAATTATTATTAATTTTACTAACTATATAAATAAAAAGTTTACCTCGAGTAGGATTTGAACCTACGACCTGTACTTTGCTAGAGTACCACGCTACCAACTGCGCTATCGATGTACAAGCCCCAATCGATGTAAATTTTGTCTTTATGTATGTAGAACTGATGCAAACTTATAATAAATTTCAAAATTAATTTCCAGTATCATTTTGTACCAGGTGAGTGAACGATAGAGTAAATTGGTGCATTATGGGCAAACTTAGCCAATAAAATGTATTTATCATGTTATATGGCTAGTAAGTGTGCGAATTTAAAAATTATTCCTGACTATACAGTGTTCCAAAAAAGTAGAGCAAGACGAAGTTAATACTGTTTTAATGGAACACCCTGTATATCATTCGATTTTTGGATTCCATGTGCAATTATAAAACACTATTTATATAGATTTCATGCATGTCAAATTTAGGGTTTTTGAAATAATTCGAATTCTATCAAAAAATTACTTTTACAGGTATAACTTTATTATTGTGTCACAAATTGTGTTTTGTTAGGAAAATCTTTATATTTGGATCAAGGAAAGACCAAGCTTAAGCGCATGTTTTGAAGACGAAATATCAGAAATATATGCTACAAGGTGTTCAAAATATACGTTCAAACCTACCAAATTTGAAATTCAAAAATATCACTTTTCCCGAATAAAAAACATTGTATATTTTTTCGCTGTGTTTAAGAGAATAAAAAACCACACAATTTTTCATAAGTATGTCCTATACCTATATCATACTGTTTTTAAGTTATTTTGATTTTTCTGTATTATTCAGTGTGTTATTTTTTGGTAGCCATTTAAGATTGTGAAAGTTTTGTGTTCCATAGTAAAATAATGGATTACGCTAAAATTGAATTAATTGATCAAAGCTTATAAGGAATGAAGTATCCTGGTCGACGCCAACCCACTCGACTCACTTTTGAAAATTCAAGTATCATCCTTACCATATTGAATTACACCAGAAATTACGCAATGATGTCTTCAAAATACGAGTAAACCATTGTCAGTGGATTAGTGCTTAACTTACGATTAATCCAAACGTTTTATCTTATATTATGATTTCTGACGAGGGTACGTTTAGAAGGAATGGTGATGTAAATCGTCATAATATGCACTATTACACATTACACAGTCCATTTTGGAACCGACAAATGCAAAACATTGTCCACAATAGAATTATTGGACTGTATTTTTTACACTCCCTTGGATGGTCATATCTACCTTCAATTCCTCTAAGAAGTTTGGCCTAACCTGTTCATCTGCTTAGTAATGATGAACGACAGAGTAAGTGGCTACAACACGACAGTGCCCCTCCGCACAGCCACCGCGATGTACGTCAATTTTAGATAATTATCCTCAAAAATAGATTGGGCGTGGAGGTTTTGTCCAGTGGCCCCCAAGGTCGTGGCATCTTACCACGTTAGATTTCTTCTTAGGGGATGTATTAAAGAACGTATATATGTCGCATCTTCCACTATAAAAGAAGATACGAGAGACACTTGTGGAACGATAACAATGGAGTTTGGCCGGGAAACGTGAAGGAAAACATAATAAAACGACTAAATGTATGCATTTAGCAGGAGTAACTGTTGAATTATCCAATGACTTGAAACTGTTTGTTTATTATGTATATCAAGTTCTTATGATAACGTAATATATTTTCTGTTGGAGTTAATTTATATCTATGTTAGTGTTTAGTATTTAATGCAACCTTTTGTCTCCCTTGTACGGGTTTGTGTGGTTTTTTATTCTCTTTAACACAGCGTAAAAATATACACTGTGGGCCAAATTAAATTGGCTCCTTTTTTAATGTTAAATAACTTTTTTTTCTTGACCGATTTTAATGATTTTTGGACGGGGTATACAAAATACACTTCTTAACATACGTCTTCAATTAAAATGATACCAAGTCGACCAAACATATTTACGTTTAGGTAAAATAACGTCTTGCAACTCGTTGCAATATTTAATAATAATGAAAAAGTAAAAACACAGGAACTTAATAGGAAAAACAACAACAACCGGTAAATTAAACTTTAAAATTTAAATATTTATAAAAAACCTGCATGAATATGTCCACCTTCATTATCAACAACTTCTTGGAGTCTTCTACCACTGCCTTATGGATGGCGTCTATCGTTACCTGAGGAAATTCTTGCCAACATTCAACGATACGATTTTTCAGTTCTTCAATGGTAATAAAATTGGCATTTGAATACACAATATTGTACAATAAATATATATATATATATATATATATATATATATAAATATATATATATATATATATATATATATATATATATATATAATATATATATATATATATATATATATATATATATATATATATATTAATTGTTTAATTAACCGGGTTTAGATCGGGGCTGTTTGGTAGCAGCTTTCCGGTTCAATGAAGTCTGCACAATTTTCTCGAAGATAACTTTCGTACTCCTTGAAGTATGCGCAGGTGCGCGATTCTGCTGAAAGATATAATTTAGGGTCATATCCTCTATTTCTGGCAGCATGTTTGACAAAACATCGTAAAGAGCAATCAAAAGATATTTTCATTTTAATACAGAAAACTGGTAATAGTATTGGATAAAATTCACTTTTCCGAAAGTTTTATCTATTTTGCAGATCC
>JARFJB010000602.1:6695000-6707500 GCA_036346205.1 Vesta saturnalis
TAGTTATTCACATCGACACATGACACACAACACACAACACACAACAACACATTTCAACACGAACACACAACACACACGACCAACACACAACACACGAAAACGACACAAACGACAACACACAAACACAAACACTAAACACACAACATAACACACAGCACACAGCATCAACACACTACACACACAACACGACACATATCACAATACACACGACACACCAACATGTCACAAACACGGCACACACACACACAACACAATCACATTACATACATCTACTCTTTACATCACTACAACACACTGTTTAAAATCACACAGTACCTATTTACACACTTGTCACATACAATTCAACAACAACACACAAACACACAAACACACACAAACACACCAACACACACCAACACACCAAGACACAACACACAAACACACCAACACACCAATACACCAACAGACCAACACACAAACACACAAACACCGAAACATAACAAAAAATCAATTACATTAAATTCTATCTTCTTATCTATTCGATTCTATAACAATACTGTATTTAAAATTACAAAATTACTATTTTACAAGCTCTAGCTATAATTAAGCGCCGCTGCGCCGGGTTTTAAACAGCGTATCTTAACTCGTTGTGTTGGTGGTAAAGTGTTTAACTAAAGGGAATACATTCAAGTGCAAGTAGGTAGTTTTAGTGTAATTAAAGCTCGCAGAAACCATTCTACAAGCCTACGTAACGTATTAAAAATCAAACATTGCCTTGCAAAGGTATCTCATTCGCACGCGGTTTCAGTAAGCGGAAACCTGCTAAAATAAAAGACAGTACAGGGCTCTCATTCATGTACTTCGGTGAATTAGGAATGTTGTTTTTGCTTATGTTTATATTTGTGTAGAGGTGGGCGTGGACATATGGGTACAGGATAAAGGTTGGCTATAATTGTAAATAGCCGAGTGTTTACCATACTACCGGGTCCAGATGACCAATAAAACACCTTGAATTTTATTTTTATTGTTTTTATTGTTGTATAGATGAACGTGTAACCTGAGAAAGGGACGCTGTATTTTTCTAACGCATTCAACCTTATATATCGGTCACGATGTTATGATCTATTTACAACTTACCCTTGTACGGATTTGTTTAATGAGTTTTGTTTGTCTTTGATTCAGTCTGGTTAATCCGAAGTGTAATTAGAATTGTTTGCATGCGAACGGATTTCCCTTTATATGTAATTTATTGTAATTGTACGTGCTTTATTAGTCACTAAACAATTGTGTATGTGCAAATTTCTCACCTATTTTTTGTTTATCCTTGTATTTACCTTATTGTCACTTGAGCAATTTTACTGTTATTGTATTTTATATGTACCGTAGTTTGCCTTATTGTTTTATTTGTTTATTTACTTAAAGACTAGTATGATTGGTTATATAGGGTCAAATGTTTAGTATTACAATTTTTATTCTGATTTATTTATGACACAATTGTGGGTGTGATTACAGCTTTTTTTATTGTTTATGTGTAGCTAAACGGCTTTTTATTTTTTTTCTTAGTGTTAAAATTTTGTACACAATTCAACCTGATTTAATGGTGTTATATATTTAACCCTTTCATTGTTTTTTTTGTATTATTTGATTTATTAATGTACTTGTGCAATTACTTATTTATGAACAAAGTGGATTTTCTTTGTAGTTCTTCCCCACAAAAGCACATTAACGGGTTGAAGGTTTCTTGCGCAAAGCTAGTTAATTATAATTTGAGTCGTTTCATTGTTTACCTGCCCCACATGATGCAACACTTAACCTCATCCAGCCTATCTAATTCAAATAGCACAACGACGGCCAATTCTTTTAATCGGATTTGAGGTTTGCGAGTAATTATCAGACTTCTAAATAAATTCTAATGTTTTAATTATTGCCCAGGAAAGTCAATGTAAGGCAAACAATTAATTTGAGAAATAGTAACATTATTGTCAATAAAGACAAGATAAATCACTTAGCGATTGTTTTGTTCTTGAATTTGCATTATTGCAAACAAGTTCAAATGACACTTTTCAAGATAGGGTACCTGGGGGACACTACAAGCTCCCTCGGTATATCACATTCCTAGTCAGAAATTCTTATTCTCTGATATGTTTTCTTCAAAAAAGGTATATTGTCAGTCGGACAAATCTTTGTTGTAATTTTAATTTCCTTCTTGAATGTTTCGCTATGGTCGTACCCTACATTAACGCAGAAATTACCGATATGATACTGATTTATGGTTGTTGCCAAAGAAATGGTAGGGAATCGGTCATAGTACACCAAGAAAGATTTCCCAAATAGACGCATTACAAACCACCAAACATTTGCCATTGTCTTCGAGCAAGCTGTAGTTTTTCTCCTGCTATGGTTGCTTATGGACGGAATCGTACTATTAGAACAGCAGAGGTTAAGGAAGAACTTTTAGAAAAAGTTGAAGAAGATCCAAGTCCGAGCACAAGACACATTGGTTTGGAACTGAGCGTTTCTAAGGATACGGTTAACAGAACTTTAAAAGACGATGGATAGACGCAGTTCAATTTTCTCCGTAGAATTAATCTTTGGGTACATAAAAACGGGGGTCACTTTCAACATTTACTTAAGAGTTTAATTGAACAATGTATAATTTTATAAAAGGTTGCTGTTTGTTATTGATTTTGTATGTCATTCCTGGTGTTATTTGACAGCTGTGTAAAGATGGCCCCCCAAGTTGCATATTTCGTAATTAATTAAGGGCATTCGATTGACCACAAATGACCACTTGCCCCCCGAAATCTAAAATCGCCCATTTTTATTACTCTATCTGATTGACCATCGTTTGACCTTGAATTAATTCGATTTGTTTGACCACCCTTTAAAAAAAAGTCAATCCTCGAATATGCTTTTTGAGGATTGACCACCCTTCATTTCCTATGAATAATCACCCAGAAAAACAATTAGTGCATTTTGTTTAATAATGCACTATTTCGAATTTTGAGACATGGTCAATGCTTGTATATGCATTTAGAGGATTGACCATTTTTTATTTCCTATGAATAATCATCCAGAACAAGTAGTGCACTTTGATTAATAGTGTATTATTTCCTATTTCAAGACATGGTCAATACCCGAATATGCTTTTTGAAACATGGTCAATCCTTGAATAATCATTTTGGGACATGACCAATCCTCGTATATGCTAGATTTACCATCTATGTATAGTCATCTAGAAGAATAAAAATTGCATTTTGTTTAATAATAATGTACTATTTCGAATATTCAGACATGACCAATCCTCGAATATGCTTTTTCAGATATGGTCAATCCTCGAATATGCTTTTGAGAACTGACTATCTTTTATTTCCATGTATAATCATCCGGAAGAACAAGTAGTGCATTTGAATAATGATGTATTATTTAGAATTTTAAGACATGGTCATTTCTAGAATATGCTTTTGAGAATTGACCATTTTATATTCTTATGAATAATCATCCAGAAGAACAAGCACTTTGATTAATAATGTACTAAGACATGGTCAATACCGGAATATGCTTTTTGAGACATGACCAATCCTTGAATATGGTTTTGAGGATGAACCATGTCTCAAAAAGCATATTCATTGACCATGTCTTAAATAAAATAATACACTATCAATCAAAGTGCACTACGATGTTCTTCTGGATGATTATTCGTAAGAAATAAAACATGGTCAATGCTCAAAAACATATTCTAGGATTGACCATGTCTTAAATCGAAATATCATTATTAATCAAAGTGCATTACTTGTTCTTCGGATGATTATTTATAAAATAAGATGGCCAATCCTCAAATGCATATACAAACATTGACCATGTCTCAAAATGCATATTTGAGGATTGACCATCTCAAAATTCGAAATAGTATATTACTAAACAAAATACTAATTGTTCTTCTGGATGACTATATCATAGGAAATGAAGGGTTCAATTCTCAAAAACATATTCGAGATTGACTTTTAAATGGTCAAATAAATCTAATTTATGGTTAATCATGGTCAAACGATGGTCAATCAGATATAGTAATAAAAATTGGCGATTTTCGATTTTTAACAGAAGGTGGTCAATGAAAGTTGTTGGTGGTCATTTGTGGTCAATAAGTGGTCAATCGAATGCCATTAATTAATTACGAAATATGCAACTTAGCTTCACAGCTCAACATTTTATGTTGTTGTTAAAGTTCTGTTGTTGTTGGTGTTGGTCCTTAAACACTCAAACTTAGTGGACCAGTCCTAAGCCTGGATAAGGTGTGAAGGAGGGCTACGATGAATTTTAGTACGCAATGAAACATTTAAATTCGATTATCACAGAAATGGCTGCTCGAGGCGGCTGCTACAAGGTATAACTTTTTTGAAGAAAACATTTCAGGGAATAAGAATTTTTGACTAGAAATTTGATATACCCAGACAGAAAAAAGTTATGGAGCTTTAAATGTAGACAAAGGGCTGCTGGTGGCGCCCTCTAGAAGATACATCAAATCTGGATTACTCATCATACAACTCCTGTTATTATTAAGATAGATACTTAAGAAAGAGCTTAAAAAATACTAACTTTGACACCCTGTATTTAGGAAACTATCAACTTTAGACTAAGGTAAATTGGCCTAGATCCTCATATTTTAGTCTCAGGAATTGGTGCTAGCATTTTGTACAGAATTTTAGAGACACCCTGTACAGGTTGTCTCATTTTCGTATATTTGACGGGTATCTCGCTTATTTTTTAGGTTAGAACCTTGCGGTTTTCGCGACACCGTGCTACTTTTTAATGAAACCAAAAATGCACTAATCGAATTTGCCATAGTCATCTTAGTTTGTGTGCTACAGGGTGATTTTGGAAAATTGCATTTTCAGTCATCCCCTGTAACTCTGTTATTGTCAGACATATTAAAAAAGTAAAAACTGATATTTGTAGATTTTTTTACGTAGAATCCAGTGGCGTACTCAGATTTTCTTTAGAGGTCACAGTTTTGAGATATTGACATAACCTACTTTTTTTATGGGACACCCTATATATTTTTTAAAATCTTTTTCCCCTTGCCAAGAGCTTTTCAAAAATATAGCATAGTCTATATTTATTTTTATAAATAACGTGACAAAATGATTTTTTTCTATAATTTACATTGATAAAAAACAAAATAATTAATTAATCACAAATATTGTTCAAATTTGCAGACCATTATGTCTCCTACAAGTTTCACAAAGTTTATAAATCTTTTAATAGCATTTTCCAAAATAAATGATTGTCTTCGTAATTCTGCAAAAGCATTTTCCGTTGCAATTTTAATTGTTGCATGTTGGCATATTGCCTTGAATAAATTTTATTCTTTAAATACCCCACAAAAAATCCAAAACCGAGAGATCCGGTGATCGTGGTGGCCATCGAACAGGTCATTTGTTCAATCCATCTCCTGGGAAAACGTTCATTTAGCCAGTTTTGTATTATTCTAGCATTGTGGGATGGAGCCCCATCCTGCTGGAAGAATATATCGTTCAGTTGAGCCAGTTGAATACCTTTTAAAATGTTCATAGTTGTTTCTTGTAGAATTTGTAAGCACCCATTAGAGTTTAGGTTTTCTTCATAAGCCTTGTAAACTATTTTTCGGTTAAAAATAAAGCAGGAGACATTAAATCCGAACCTGTCTTGACGCTCTCTAGGAAAAATCACGTGGGTGTTTTCTTGACTCCAAAACCGCGAGTTGTGTCTATTAAGAATTCCCGAACTTGTGAAATGTACCTCGTCTGACCAAATTTTTTTTTTTTTAAATTATTGTCCTGAGTTTTCATATTTATAAACCAATCTACGTTCAGCATCACCAGGGTGCAGATGATGAACAAGTTTATATTTGTAGGGTTTGAATTTATGTTTTTTTTAAATCCTTTGCACTGTTGTTTTAGACACACCGGTCTCTTCATCTATTTTCCTGCACGAGGTTTCAGGAGTGGCTTGAACAACTGCTAAAACGTTGATCTCTGATTCCTCGTTCTCTTTGTTGTAAACTCGGGGTCCAGGTTTGTCAAAACATCCATGTTGGCAAAGATTAAATTTTAATTTTTGAAATATTGTCTTTTTTTGGGATATGACAAAATAGGTATATAAAATAAATACAAATTCTAAGGTAAAGATTAACTGACCTGTTCAGATAAGAGTTCTAAGACCTGGTCTGCGGTTTCATTAGATAATATGAAGCAGGTATTCATATCATATTTCTCAAAGTTTTCAAATCTTTTGTTTCGAGCCATATTAAAAATAATTAAAAACAACAACAACAAGAACAAGAACGATAACAATAAACAAAAACAACGAATAACAATAAATATCAGCACTAAATTTGGAAAATGTAACCAGGAATAATTTGAGAGAAGCAGAAACTTCAAAATCAAATACCTAAGTAATGGCAGAACGTTAATTATTTTGTTTTTGCGTTACCATGGTTACCCATGGCTATCCACTATTATCAATGTAAATTATAGAAAAAATCATTTTGTCACGTTATTTATAAAAATAAATATAGACTATGCTATATTTTTGAAAAGCTCTTGGCAAGGGAAAAGATTTAAAAAATATATAGGGTGTCCCATAAAAAAGTAGGTTATGTCAATATCTCAAAAACTGTGACTTCTAAAGAAAATCTGAGTACGCCACTGGATTCTACGTAAAAAATCTACAAATATCAGTTTTACTTTTTAATATGTCTGACAATAACAGAGTTACAGGGATGACTGAAAATGCAATTTTTCCAAAATCACCCTGTAGCACACAAATAAGATGGCTATGGCAAATTTGATTAGTGCATCTTTGGTTTCATTAAAAATAGCACGGTGTCGAAAGCCGCAAGGTTCTAACCTAAAAAATAAGCGAGATACCCCGTAAAACATACGAAAATGGGACAACCTGTACAAGTAGAATGAAGTAATTTTAATGATCAGCGTGTTTTGGCATAAATTCATACTCTTCCAAATTTAAGATTTAAAAGTGAATGCAAGATTCATTATATGAGAAATAAAGGTAAATGATATCAATCTGTGGAAATGTTACATCAACCATTTATTATTAAACACAACAAATTACAAAAAAAAATCATCACTTTATCAGCATTCGTATTCGATGCAGCACCTTTAATTTTGAAGATTTAGAGACCGATGGCATTACATTTATCTCCGCCAAGATCGTGAAATACCTCTATAAGAAAACGAAAAGTAGTCAATCTCCAGGGAATGACCGTGTCTAAGATTAAATTTGAACCCTATCTGTGATCAGACTAAATTCTAGGTTATGTCATATACTTGAACAGACTTTTTCATAAATACTGTAACAAGTTTGCAGTTCCGATTAAAAAGTTCTTTTCCTAATTTCATGTTTCTAGAGAGATATTTTACTATTTTAGTGAAGATGGTTTATTTTATTCAGAAATTGAGAGACGATAAATTTTAGGGAACGAATAGTAGAGAGAGAGAGAGACGTGCCTAGTTTTAAAAATTGAATGTCGTTGTAAAAGCACGTGATCAAACTTGTGTTCCTTGCAATGACGTATACGAAATTTTTGTTCCTTCTTCGCATACTGATTACCAAGACCAGAGAAACATGGGAAGGGTAGACATAACGTTCACGTTCTTCATTTTATTTTAATCGTATTAGCGCAGAGGAATTTCTCGACATATTCATGTTGAACAACCCCACCTGCGTCGATAATTCTTACAATGAACAATGACGAAGTCAAAACGTACATTTTTTCCTTTGTTCTTCTGTTACAGTCACAATTGAAGTTAATCAGAATTTGGTTTTAAAACATCCATTCGTTTATGTAAACGAAATCCACCCTTCATTTTATACATTAAATACAACAGTCCTTCGTAAAAAAATTACACACTTTTCGACTATATCTATATATTCATATCGCTTACAGCTGTTTCCTAACTTCTCATGCCACTAAATATTACACAGTAATTACGTAATGCAGTTTGAAAACCATTTTAAAGCGAGGGATTTAACTTCCAGTAAACTTCTCCTCTACCGAACGAGTTTTAGGAAAGAAAAAGGTTGTAAATTTTATTTGGATGAAAATTTCACAATTCAGTCGTATAAATTATGGATAAATCTGAATAATTTATTAGCATCGATAACTCATTAATTTTACCTTTTTCTCGGCTGAAAAAACAGTATTAATTTAGCAACCCTAAACGCCTGACAAATGCATAAAACTTCAATTACAATCTGCTTTCAAGCATTAAAAAATATTTCCACAATCCTGATATTTAATACTTAACAGTATCAGCATCGTAACAAAATAGTGTTAAAGTTATTTAAATTGTCACGACCCAAGATATTTATAAACTGAACTTAGCAAACTCTTATTAAACGCTTAATAATAGAAAAAATATGATAAATAACTAAAAATTCCGTGAGATATTGCAGGCTCACATTCCATAAATATGAGCAATTTCCTTGTAATCTCATTATATTTAGAATTTACATCAGTTTTACATACATAAAGACAAAATTTACGTCGATTGGGGCTTGAATCTAGATAACTCAGTTGGTTAGAGCGGTACTCTAACAAAGTACATGTCGTTGGTTCAAATCCTACTGGAGCTAAACTTTTTCTTTATGTATTTAATAAAACTGGTATTTAAAGTGTGAGATAGAATTGAGTGTTTTAGCCAGGCAAGTCAGACGACACGGATATGGAAACTGCCGCTGCCCATGCCAATACAAGAATCGATGACACCCTCACCGGAGAGGGAGGTTTCACCCAAGTAACCTGGAGAAACAACAAGCGACAACGTGTAGACGTCGAAGTAAAAGACAACGACACGCCCACAGTCAGAAAGAAAAGGATTCCACCACTAATCCTCCACCGTCAGGAGGATTACAGGAAGACGATCCAGGCCCTAGCTACAGAAGGGGTTGCACCTAAGACAACAAGATCCACCAAGGATGGAGTCAATGTGATGCTAAGTAGTGCAGAAGACTACAGAAAAGCGACCACCGTCCTAGACAGCAACGGGATCCACTTCAACGTCTACTTGCTAGACGAAGCAAAACCACTTGAGGTGGTAATCAAAGGGATTCCTCAAAGAGAGGAAATGCTAGACATCGTCAAGGAGGATCTCAAAGCAACAGGATACGACGTCCAGATCGGATGTACGCAGGACGCGAGCACCGACAAACGGCCATGGTCCTTGTTCACCTCCAACGAAGTGAGCAAGCGAAAGAGATCTTCAAGCTAACCAACGTGGGATACCTCAGGGTGCGAGTGGAGACATCGCACAAGAAAAACGGCATGGGTCAGTGTCACCAATTCTCACGATACGGACATACCACCAGCGGCTGCCACGCCCCTCCACGATGCGTGAAGTGTGCAGGAGCACACCATACCAGGGCTGTATGAAGACACGGGAAATGAGGGGCCGAAGTGCTGTAATTACACAGGAGTGCATATAGCGAACTACGGTGGATGCTCCGCCCACCCGAAAAACACCAAGAAGATGGCATCAAGGAGATCAACGATCGGCAGACAGCCAACAAGAATTGTGGAAAAGAACATCAGATACTCGCAGATCGTGGCGGGTAACAGAAATCTGGCACCAGCAGTGCAAGAAGAAACGAAGACTTCGCATTCGCGATGAAAATCGTAAATCCGGGCAGGAAAAACATCATCGATGGATAAACGCCGACAAAGGCCGCATCCTCCATATCGGAACATGGAATGAAACGGCCTCGATACAAGGAGGAAGCTAGAAGTTCGTTTACCGACAAAACCTGGATATGGTGTTTCACGGAAACTCATCTAAGGCCTTGCGATAAAAAGATAAGGAACTACCGTTTTACCGCAACGACAGGCTCGCCGGGAGAGGACGGGGCACTATTAAGAACTCGATAAACACCAACACCCTCCGAAAACGCTTTGGAGGTGGCGATGGCGTGAACACAAACTCCGCAGGACGCAAAAAGATAATAGCCGCCAAATCCACAAAGGGCCGTTCCGCCCAAAATTGACTTATTCGAAGACAACATCCCACAATAATGGCAGGAGATTTTGCTAAAAAGACCTGGAACTGCCGCAAACCGGAAAGGGACCTGGAGACTCATCTAACCGGATAAGCCCAAGATAAGGAACCCGTTTTTGCACCGCAACGAAGGCTCGCCAGGACGGGCACAACAATTATTAAAACTCGATAGAACCTACGAGCTACCGACTGAAAACCAATTGCGGGGTGACTGCGATAGGCGTGAACACAAGCCCAAAAAAGAAATAGCCGCCACAATCCACCAAGGGCCGTGCTAGACCCCAATAATTCTTATTCAAACCCCCAAAAATAATGGTAGGAGATTTAAATCTAAACACCAGACCTGGAACAGCCGACCTCAAGAAATAAAGGGACCTAAAGCCTACCCCAAGGAAACCTGATTGTCGAAGGTAAAGAACCAACCTGTCACCCAGGTAAGGGAGGCCAGACGTGCTAGATATACCATATTCCGGAATGCTCCTTGCATTTCCGGATAAATAAAGATCTAAGCTCAGATCAGGATCCTGCTGCAGCTAGGAAATCAAGAAGCTACAGCCCCCAGATCACTAGAACTTCCTGGAAGAAATACGAAGCGCTGATCAAGGACAAGATTGCAGTGCCAGTGATAAACGACAACCCAGATAGATCGGCAATGAAAATCACGTCAACCATCAGAGGACAATAAAAAGCCAAGTTTACATTCACTAAAACAAAAATTACTAATGTCCATGAAATAAAGAACTTATCAGGGACAAAACAGAGCAAGACAAACCCGAACACAAAACCCGGAAGATAAAAATTGAATACAGATACGCGAGTCAAGACGGCCATTAAAGAACACAAAAAACGTTGGACAGCAAATGGAATCCCTCGACGTCAAAGACGGATCATATTGGAAGATGGCGAAGACGTTGCGAAAACATAAACACGCCACCGGTAGGAATGGAATGGCGTGCACGGATGCAGAAAACGTTCACAAGGACAAATAGATCCGTCAGACGCCTGGCGTAAGAATCTCGAACATCCGACACCACCCCACAGGGGTCGACACCAAAGTTAAACATCAAGGAGCCGGGGCCAGATGCCATTCCAAATCAAGCGCTGAAGCTCCTACCACAAAGGCGTAGCGTACCTCACCGCAGTTTATAATGCGATACTACGATCGAAATACTTCCCGACCAGTTGGCGAGAAGAGGACACGTGTTGATACCGAAACCGGGCAAAAGCTACCCCCAAAACTACAGACCCATCAGCCTACTACCGACGATGGGCAAAGTTTTGGGCGGATCATCAAGTCAGACTGCAAGAAAAATAGACAAATTACAAATCCTACCGGATGAAGAATTCATTCCGAAGAAACCACAACCACCCTCAAAGACTTGTCGAACCGCTCCCTTTAATTGGAAGAAGCACACCGGCGGATTGTTCCTGTCGCAAAAGCGTTCGACAAGTGTGGAACCACGGACTCCTACATAAAATGCTGGAGCAAGGAATATCGCTCCAAATGACCCAACTCATCCGCTCCTTCCTATCCGAAGATGCTTCGGGACCAAGCTGCAGCATTGCAGGTCCTCCCGAAGGATTACCGCTGGAGTATAGGCTCACCCTCCCTACATTATTTAACCTATATGTTTCAGATCTCCAAGACCAAAGGAACCATCCTCGCAACATACGCGGACGACACCGCGGTCTAGCCAATCCAGCAATCTCGGACAAGTCGACAGACCAGGGCGTCGGATGACCTCGAAGAATGGTATAAAAATGGCGCATTGCCATTAACCCGGAAAAATACGGCCATCCTATTCACGAAAAAACGAAACCAACCCCCTTACCATGTTCGGACAAGACATCCGTGGAAGAATTCCAAAAATACCTACTGATAATGGACAGAACACTCCGATGGAAACTCCAAGAACGAAGATACATGGGACACGGGATGATAAAAAACTCTACCCGTTAATAGGGAAAAGTGCTGTCAACCGACAACAAGCTGCTGATCTACAAAACGGTAGTCCCCGATGATGCTATGCCCACAGAAGTCTGGGCTTACGCCGCTCCGATAATAATAAAACAACTACAGGTGGTACAAAATAAATACCTAAAAGGTAAACGCCATGGTTCGTAAAAACGACCAAAACACGAAGACCTCAAGGGTATGGGACTACGACATCAAGATAAAATGAAGCACAAGGGGAAATCATCTTGAAAACAAACAATAAACAAATAGTTTTAATGATTTGTATTTATTACAATAAGCGAATATACATTATCGCCGAAATAACCAATTCTACGAAGGCATAAAGGTTAGAACCCGAAATAGCCGTAAATAAATAATGATGACCGATGAGTGTTTTAGAAGTTCCGATATAAAAATCAAATTTGGGCCACATCGAGCATCGAAAACACAAAATTATGAATTAGGGACAACGCCCTAAGGAATAATATTACACAGACCGCAGGAAAACAAGC